>OV743447.1:17714111-18314111 GCA_928269145.1 Agriphila tristella | reverse complement strand
TTATAATATTCCTGCCACAACCACAACATGTATTAAAAAAATCGACAAATATAATCTATGGTTTTCCTTCCCTACTAATATAATAAATGCGAAAGTTCGTTTGTTTGTTACGCCTTCACGTCTTAACTACTGAACCGATCATCATGAAATTTTACACACACATTGCAAGGAGTACAGAGGAGGACGTAGGGTACCTTTCATCCCGAAAAAAAATATTGTTCCCGAGGGATAGCAAAAAACTGTCAACGCAGACGAATACGCGGGCGGCCGCTAGTTGGTTATAAATGCAGAAATTAATGTAAAAAAAGTTGTGACAATTTTATTTGGCGTATTATGACTTGACTGTATAAATGAGACATGACCACTGACCACATCTATCTCAGACATGACCAAATCAAATGCAACATTCGAGGGTATTTCTGATGTAAGTAAAATTGTATCGCGATTCACGTTTTTAGGGTTCCGTACCCAAAGGGTAAAAACGGGACCCTATTACTTAGACTCCGCTGTCCGTCTGTCTGTGTCTGTCACCAGGCTGTATCTCATGAACCGTGCTAGCTAGACAGTTGGATTTTTTTATTACAGATGATGTATTTCTGTTGCTACTAAAACAACAAATACTAAAAACAGAATAAAATAAATATTTAAGGGGGGCTCCCATACAACAAACGTGATTTTTTTTGCCGTTTTTTGCTCGCTATTAATAACGACTGCAGGTAGACAGTTGAAATTTTCACAGATGATGTATTTCTATTGTTGCTATAACAACAAATACTAAAAACAGAAAAAAAATGTTTAAGGAGGGTTCCCATACAACAAACGTGATTTTTTGCTGTTTTTTGGTACGGAACCCTTCGTGCGCGAGGCCGACTCGCACTTGGCCGGTTTTTAAAATTACTGACTATTAGACAGCTGTTGTAGGACCTGCTATGTTATGAGGTTATGACGAACATAAGACCGGTTAAAACAACCACACATACATCTGAAAGACCACAAAAAAAAAGATATCACAGCCTCCAGATTTAGACATAGCATTAAAAACAAAAAACGCCATAAAAAGTCATAGGTAGAGGGTGTTTTATGGCGCTGCGGTGTATGGGAGAACAATAGGCCCGTATCAGTTTAATCTATTGTCTGTGCTCCTCCTAAACTTTATGGTAAAGTACTTATACAACGACTCATTATAAATTTCAAATTGTTTAATATATTGATCAAGAAAAGTTGACGACAGCCAACAAGAAGAAAAAGATAGGTAAGTAAGGAAAGTTTATAAAATTATTGAGATTATAATTTTACAAAATATTATACAATAGATACTTTTTCAATATATTTACTTATACACTATAATGTATAAAAAAAACCGGTCAAGTGCGAGTCGGACTCGCGCAGGAAGGGTTCCGTACTAAAAAAAAGGCAAAAAAATTAACCCTAAAAAGTATCTATACATTACCTACATAATAGGTACCTACATACACTTATAATATTTTTTTGTCAAATTGGCTTTTTCCTACGGTCATGGACCAATCTAAGTTTCTTGTCATGTTTTTTTTGGTTTTTAGGGTTCCGTACCCAAAGAGTAAAAATCAGCCAAGTGCGAGTCGGACTCGCGCACGAAGGGTTCCGTACCAAAAACAGCAAAAAAAAACACGTTTGTTGTATGAGAGCCGCCCCTAAATATTTATTATTTCTCTTTTTAGTATTTGTTGTTATAGCAGCAATAGAAATACATCATCTGTGAAAATTTCAACTGTCTACCTGCAGTCGTTATTAATAGCAAGCAAAAAACACCAAAAAAATCACGTTTGTTGTATGAGAGCCCCCCTTAAATATTTATTTTATTCTGTTTTTAGTATTTGCTGTTATAGCGGCAACAGAAATACATCATCTGTGAAAATTTCACCTGTCTAGCTATCACGGTTCATGAGATACAGCCTGGTGACAGACAGACAGACAGACGGACAGCGGAGTCGGAGCGTTTTTACCCTTTGGGTACGGAACCCTTACTAAGACTCCACTGTCCGTCTGTCTGTTTGTCACCAGGCTGTATTTCATAAACCTGTGATAGCTGGACAGTTGAAATTTTCACAAATGATGTATGTATTTCTGTTGCCGCTATAACAACAAACACTAAAAGCAGAATAAAATAAATATTTAAAAGGGGCTCCCAACAAGAAACGTGATTTTTTGCCGTTTTTTTGAATGGAACACTTCGTGCTAGAGTCCGACTCGCACTTGGCCGGTTTTTTTTTTAGTTTTTTCTATTCTTTGGTAGGTACTAAGGTGAACTTTGACTCTACTGTTTTGTGTACAACAAAATACAGAACAAAAGTACATTGTACTTCTCGTGTTTTTACATTTCATTGCTATCGCCTGCTCTCGTGCGTATTTACATTGAATTATCACCAACGTCCTAGTTTGGCCAATACAAAAACTATCAAATAGTTAATTTTAATACATTGTAACGATACGATGACCCAAAAAATAAATTGAAGTTATCGTAGGTATTGTGTTTTCATTCATAATTGTGAAACTTAAGTTTTTGGTAAATTTTACATAATTATAAAGACTCTTAATGTAGAAGCGTGTTTTTATAGGGTACCCAAAGGGTAAAAACGGGACCCTATTACTAAGACTCCATTGTCCGTCTGTCTGTCACACTGTATCTCATTAACTGTGATAGCTAGACAGTTGAAATTTTCACAGATGATGTAGGTACCCATTTCTGTTGTCGCTATAACAACAAATACTAAAAACAGAATACCTTACAACAAACGTATTTTTTTGCCGTTTTTGGTAGGATAGGAACCTTTCGTGCAAGAGTCCGACTCGCACTTGGCCGGCGAAAACTTATGTCAATCTCAACATTTTTCGACGCAGCGGTCGCAGGACCGAATTCCTCAACAAGGGCTTTAACTAAAGTTGTAAATTGTACTTACTTAATACCTACACTATATTCAATAAAATAAAATACCTAATTACCTAACCTATAATAACTTGTATGTGGATAAAAACAAAACCACCATACATAACTTAGTGTGATCCTTGAAAATCTTATCAAAATAAAAGTCGTTTAATAAAAACATTCATAAAACTTACAACTTAGCACTAAAGAACTAGTTTCCTTCGATATGTCTATCCCGTTCTTACTTTAAGATAAGACATGCGCGCGCAAGAGAGACAGAAGATCTCACATCAATCAGTTCCAATAAAGTTCGTTGAGATTCAGATAAATGTAAATATGGTTGTCAGTGGTTAAGCATGTCATGTGTTAAGCAAATATGACTTTTAAAATATGGTTCATAAGGGTTTTTAAGATGAAACTTGTGTGGTATAAGCATTACACTGTTGAAAGGATTATGTAGAGTCAATGAATGAAGCTAACAATATATTATTTTCCTTCAGGTTCAAAATGTACACTTATACATTTCCCAAAATGTATCTTTCCCAAAATGTACACTTAATCTTAGCACAGATATGAATAACTGATTGGATACATTTAAGTAGGTACCAGGGTCACACAAATGGAATTTTAACTAATTTTAAAAAATCTTTCTTTTCTATATATTTTTATCGAATCAGTTATTCCTGTCTGTTATAAGTGTTCATTTTGGGCAAGATACTTTTTGGGAAATGTAGGTACATTATGGGAAGTGGACATTTTGGGAAATGTACCCTTTGGGAAATGTACCCTTTGAGAAATGGATCTTTTGAGACCGGTGTACATTATGGGAAGTGTACATTTGGAACCTGAAGGTACAATACACAGTGAAGTGTAGGCAATCACATACTTAAATACCTAATTGCAATATAATGGTAATAAAAGCAATTGTAGCTTGTTTAGGTAGTCAATGTCTGAAAGATAAATAAAAAATAATTTATAAATTAATTCAAAAGTTTACTCTTTTTTGGGCTTTCATGTATTAATTAAGATGACATTTGACAAGGGGCAGTGACGGATCCAAGCAGCTTGAAAATGGACAGCCCCCCCCCCCCCCCCCTATTATGTCAATTAAGTTCCTTGCTTGTTCATTTTGGCACAAATAAAAACTTAGCAAAGAAAAGTAGCAATGTATCCCATCCATCTCTCAAATCAAAGCTTTTAGCTGATAGGTAAGAACTTAAGGAGGTTTTCAAGTCCACATGGTTTCTTTGTTCATGTGGCGCCGTAGTCTGTATGAAAAGTTGTTCGTTATTAGAAGATGGAGCCAGAAAAAGTAAAGACCTTATACAGCCCCCCCCCCCCCATCATGCCAAGCCTCTCCCGAAATTTAAATCCTGGATCTGTCATGTCACTAAGTTGATTATGCGCCTATCTGTCTGTCTGTTTGCTACCTATTCTATGGTAATTCGCTTTCGTTCAATGAAATGGAAACTTTCGCGCGTTTTCTTCGCCATAGACAATGGTGCCGAAAAAGAGGTCAACGCACCTCGTCCGTTCGCCAAGGTTGATCTGACGTAATCTTTTTTAAACTTAGAACGAACTTGGCACATAAACCTCGTTGATAAATCGTACCACGTTTGTGCGTTAGAAAAAATATCAAGCAAAAAGTTTATATTCAAAAGTTATGACGATATTTTTGTGTTTTCGGAAAAGATTGCCATGCAAAAAGTTTCGCTATATTTTTTCATAGGGAGCGTAACTGACTTCCGTATTGTGATGAGTGAGGTGCCGAACTGAAGTCCGTTGTTTTCAGAAGTGGTTAGATAAGTACTCAGAACTTCGAATACGATACCATACCATAGATAGATAGATACCTAGGCAATAAGATCTGTTTCTCACGAAGCCGGTCAAATCAGTTTCCAGCTCATACTTGGTAATCGGCCTTCCATACATAGCCTTATCTGGTTAGCCGGGAATGCGAAATCGTTTTATTTTCTAGTTAGTCGTTAGAGCTGTTTTAGAACTAGTTGGCTTACCAACTTGTTGGGCTGTTTAAAATGTACCTTTGTAAACAAATAGTAAACATTAACTCTACATAAATAGTGTTTGTATTATTGTAAATGTATTGATAAAGTTCGATAGTTAAACAAAATAGAAGATAATAAAGGTACAGATTACACAGTTCTTAGGTTAACATATGCTAGAAAAAAAGGGAGAAAAAACAACGAATTTCGGGACTCACTCACCCTGAACATTGGCAGTTGATTTCACAATTTTTGCTGCTTTCTCCCCACATTTTGGCTAAATACAAACACAGTTCGTGGCACAAATCAATACAATCACAATTTCACAAGTCCATGGTTTAAATTCAGTCTTTTTTAATCTCTCTCAGCTGATTTCCAGAGCGCGCGCGCCGCAGTGCGTCCTTGCGGGCGGGCGGTCTACGACTGAATGAGTCGAATGAGTGATTGACAAACGAAACGGGCATTTTTGGTTGGTTGGGTGCTCATTCGTTCCCGTAGGCGCGAATTCTCGTCCTGCCAGTCAGTTGCAGTGCTATTGCTACCCCTGTGGTCCTGTAGGGAGGTGTTTTGCAAATACTACCATTTTGGTAGTTTTTGGTAAAACTTTGCTGAGTTAAAAACTTTTTATAATTATTTAAAGTTAAGTAGGTAATTTATTTATTACAGTAAAATCATTTAATTGGTTATTTTAGTTATAATAGTATTTAAAGAAATAAATATTAAATCATCTGTTTCTTTTTATGTGAATAAGCAAGTGCTACATATTACTTGGAAGTTGCTATTTATAGTACAGTCAGCAGCACGTCAATACAAAACTCACAAAAATTAACAACTTACTTACGATCTTAATTTCTTCACAATTAAGTTTTAAGAAAGCAATTGTAAATATCGTTACTTATTTCTGTTAAAGCTGATAAGTTTCTTGCGACCGTTCTTGTCAGTTAAAAAAGTCTGTGACGGGTGGTAAGAAAATGTAGACGTTTCAAAAGTGCTTAATTATTAAGTTTATTTGAATAAAGACACTTTGACTTTGACTTATTGAAAAACTGATTAACCTGTTGTAGTAACTCAGCGTGACTTTGACTGTAGATACCTTACCTTAAAATAAATAACACGTAAATCTTTTGCCTTTTCTTACACGTGTAGGTAATTTGAATTAAGTACATGTTATTTAGTAAAAAATATGTCTATTCTTATAGCGTTATTCTAACATTAATAATTGGCGTTTCAGTAGAGACTATAAATAATCATCATCATCATCATCATATCAGCCACACGACACCCACTGCTGGGTATAGGCCTCCCCTAAGGATCTCCACGACGATCGGTCCTGCGCTGCCTGCATCCACTGGCTTTCCGCGACCTTCACCAGATCGTCGGTCCACCTTGTCGGGGGCCTACCCACGGAGCGTCGTCCGGTGCGCGGTCGCCATTCCAGAACCTTTCTGCCCCAACGGCCATCGGTTCTTCTCGCTATGTGTCCCGCCCATTGCCACTTCAGCTGAGCAATCCTTCGAGCGATGTCGGTTACTTTAGTTCTCCTGCGGATCTCCTCGTTTCTGATTTGATCACGTAGGGAAACGCCGAGCATGGCTCTCTCCATTGCACGCTGAGCGACCTTGAGCCTCCTTATGAGACCCATAGTTAGCGGCCACGTTTCACTGCCGTAAGTCATCACTGGCAACACACACTGTTCATAGACTTTCGTCTTGAGACACTGAGGTAAGTCGGACGCGAAGATTTTTCGAAGCTTCCCGAATGCTGCCCACCCGAGTTGGATTCGGCGAGAGATCTCTTTCTCGAAGTTGGACCTACCTAACTGGACTGCCTGTCCTAGGTATACGTAATGGTCAACAACTTCAAGTGTAGTGTTCCCAACATGAACTGGAGAGGGTACAACATGGGCATTTGACATAATTTTCGTCTTTTCCATGTTCATCCTAAGACCCACTCTTTGGGAAGCACTACGGAGATCTTCGAGCATTGTGTTCAGGTCTTCCATGGTCTCAGCCATAAGGACTATATCATCGGCAAAACGAAGGTGTGTTAGGTACTCGCCATTAATGTTGATGCCGAGTCCTTTCCAGTCCAAGAGCTTAAAGATGTCCTCCAACGCAGCTGTGAACAGTTTCGGAGAAATAGCGTCTCCCTGTCTCACACCACGCTGCAGTTGGATAGGATTTGTGTTCTGGTTCTGTACTCGGATCGTCATGGTGGCATTTTGGTATAAGTACCTCAACACCTCGATATACCTATAGTCCACTTGGCACCTTTGGAGAGACTGCAGCACCGCCCAGGTTTCAATCGAATCAAAGGCTTTCTCATAGTCCACGAACGCCAAGCAAAGTGGCTCATTATACTCCTCGGTCTTCTGTATAACCTGCCGCAGCGTATGGATGTGGTCTATGGTGCTAAAGCCTTTTCGGAACCCGGCTTGTTCGGGAGGTTGGAAGTCGTCGAACTTGCGAGCGAGACGATTCGTAAGGACTCTCGAAAACAACTTATAGACATGACTCAGAAGCGAGATGGGTCTATAGTTCTTTAAGAGGGACTTGTCACCCTTTTTAAAGAACAAGATCACCTCACTTATGTTCCATGTCTTTGGCGTTCTGCCCTGGACGATGACGGAATTAAAGAGCTTCTGGAGGACTTTGAGTATCGGCTTACCGCCCGCTCTCAGAAGCTCTGTAGTGATTCCATCGTCACCCGCCGCCTTGTTGTTTTTCAGCTGTTTGAGAGCCATACTAATCTCGTACAGGCTGACGTCCGGGATATCTTGAGTATAGTGTCGGGTAAGCTTGGCTCTGGGGTCTTTAGCCTTGCTTTCAACAGGTGTCTGCGTGGAATATAACTGCCCATAGAAGCTCTCGATCTCCCTCAGGATTTCAGGCTTTGATGAAATGATGCGTCCGTCGTCAGTTTTCAGCTTCGTCATCTGGCTTTGCCCAATAGACAGATCTCTCGCGAACACTTTGGAGCCTTTATTCCGCTCGATAGCCTCTTTAATACGATTCGTATTAAATTGGCGAAGGTCGCTCGTCAAAGACTTAGATATCTGTCTATTAAGCTGCCGATAACGATTAGCATCTACTGAACTCTGGAGCCTCATTTCACGTCTCTGATCCATGAGTAGGAGTGTGTGGTCGGAGAGTTTCTTTATCTTGGGACGGCGGGTCTTAAAGAGCTTGGACCCTACCGTACGGACAGTATCCACCACCATGTTGTTTAGATCGTCCACATCTATGCTGTTCTCAAGGGCTTCGAAGCGGTTTTGGAGTTCGAGTTGAAAGCTCTCGGGGTTTTGAATATGGGCCGGCAATGGTCGAATTGTTGATTTTATCAGTCGAGATCTTTCCAGCTTTGGGTTGATATTCAATGTGCCACGTACCAATCGGTGATCGCTCCCCGTCTTAACAGCGTTGATCACAGTGACATCATTGAATATTTGCTTTTTCGTCGACATGATAAAATCTATCTCATTTCTGACTTTACCGTCCGGACTGACCCAGGTCCACTTCCGGCATTCCGGCTTTCTGAAGAAGGAGTTCATCATAAAGAGGTTCTCCTTCTCCATAAAGTCAGCCAGCATCTGGCCTCTGTCATTCCGTTGCCCAACTCCAAATTGCCCCACTCTCAGCTCATCACCGCATCGTTTCCCCAACTTTGCATTGAAGTCCCCCATCACAACAGTGTAGTGGGTTTTGTAGCTATGCATGGCTTTAGAGATCTCCTCATACATAGCCTCCACTTCGTCATCTTGGTGTGTCGAGGTCGGTGCGTAAACCTGTATAACATTCAGCGAACACCGTTTGGATATTCTGAGTATAAGGTACGCCACCCTGGTCGACACACTTCCGATGGTAATCACGTTGTTGACAAGGGACTTGTGGACGATGAACCCGACACCACCTTGGGGCTGTTGGTCGCCCTCCCGGTAGTAAAGCAAGTTACCGGAGTTGAGGATTATCGAGTCCTCTCCCGCTCTTCGGACTTCAGATAACCCGATAATGTCCCAGTGTACCTTGCTGATAACTTCTTCCAACTCGGTTAACTTCGCGTCTTCCCTTAGTGTGCGCGTGTTATAGGTTGCCAGGTGCAGTTGTCGTCGTTTTTGGTAGCCGAGCCGCACCCGGGGATTCTTAGCACCCCCTGCCCCGCCGTTACCGTAGCCGCTACCGTAGCTAGGAATAGCGGGGCTGCCGGGGACTGGGGGCCAATTTTTTGATCCATTATGCATGAGGGGGGGGGTTTGCCATAATCGCCACGCTTGGCAGGCGGGTTGGCGATCGCAGTAGGCCAAGGTTTTTTGGAGACGCTGCTGCCCGTCTCTTGAAGGCTATGCTCCCTTAGTCGCCTTTTACGACACCCACGGGATGATAGGGGGTAGTGCTATTCTAGGCCGGCACATACACTATAAATAATAGTGACAAATAATAAAAAAACCCGCTTTACTTCATTTTCCGCATCCGACCACACGCAATGGAAGTAACTGTTAAATTTCAAAATTTGAGTATCATTGGTAAGATTTTCGTGGAGCTACCTGGCCACTAAGCTGTGCCTGTGTGCCAGAGAAGTCCAACCCGTCTGACCCAACCACCTAACTAGATCGACTCAAAGTACATTCGTACAATGTAAAATCAACTCTATCTCTCTTACAGAAGAATGAAAATTCAAACAAACATACCCAATGGAATGCCATACAAAAATCATATGGGAAGCAAATCCTGTTTTAACGCACACAATCTCAACAGTAAAATTGGAAGTGCAATCTTATGCACTAGATAATAAGATTGAAAACCGTTGAAATACTTTTAAAAAAGCCGGTATTTCACACATGAGCACACGCCGATTCAAAGTTAAATCATATGGTCACTCCTAAGGAAGTGTTAAAGGAAATACACATTTGTGGTTATGGGAATAAAGTGGAAATTCGTATAGTTGTACTGGTTATGGTACCGCGCCTACCATATGATAGCAAAAGAATGTTTTCTAAGGATCATATGGCGGAGTTCCTAAACACTAAAGCATAAGGTTACATATCAACTGTTTGCTCCGAACACATTGTCAATGACGAAAATTGCAAATCATATGTTGGCTACGAGAAATTCCTTTTGGGTGCCGATGCCGATTTGGGTGTTCTTCCAGGTTTTTTTGTGGTTGTTGCAAATACGATTTGATTTTTTTAGCCTCAACGTTTTGTAAAGCCAATAATTAAGTTGGGTTTTAATCTTAATTTTCTGCTATTAACATTCTTGGTTTGGTTTTAAAGTGACCAAATATTTATTTTATCTAAAATATGTACCTAATCAGTGGCGAAGGGTCCATACAAGCCGATTCCCATCGGCTTACCTTTGGAAATCCCACCCCAATGATCCACTATGCAGATCAATACATTTTTCATGATTTTTGTAGAGCGGCTTACCTTTGCCATAATTTCATCCCTCGCCACTAGTACCTATTATATTTATTGTATGATTGAGAAGCTATTCTTTAAGAATTATCTCACGTAGTAATCACTTAATTAATACACTATCAATGGTAGGTAATAATATAAAAGCGGAAAGTTTTGGATTTTATCTTCTTCCTGGTCATAGTCACCAAAAAATAACTATGTATAATTTATTATTATTATTTATTATTAAGTACTTATATGATTAAAAACTATGAATATCTAACCCTTGAAACGGTTTTTATTACTCTCTTCCTTCAGACCGGAAGTAAGCATAGGTAACTAAATATATTTATTTTCCTAGGCATGTCAGTTATCTGTTATCGATATTCAAATAAACTGTTAATCGTAACGCGTTCCCATACTTTCTAGGTTAGTATATTGAATATAACAACTGTAATCTCAAAAGATAAGTAGTTGTCAAGCCAAGCTGTTATTACTAACTAACTATTAGCTGGATGAACCTTCTTTGAGGTTAGAGTTATTTCTATTTTCAAACATTTTAACGCTATGCTCTTTTTATAATGGTTATTAAGTGTGGTAAGTAAATTATGGTTTGACATTAAAAAGAAAAAGAAAAAGCACAATTTAACTATTCACTCTCTACACGAATTAAGTAAAGATATAAATCTTATTATTACTTAATAATTTTGTAATATGTACTTAAAAACAAGAAGTACACTCAGCAGCACGCCAGGACATACAACACTAAAATCGATCCCTAATAACTTTGCAATTAAGTAGAAAATTGATTGAATTGCCCTGTCGTGGAAGCCCAGCGTGCCATTGACTGTACATACGGCATACCTTACTCGCTTTGATTATATCTTACTCGTAAGGATTCACCAAAATTATATAAGTACCTAAATAACTTTAGAGCTCAGTTATTTTCTGTTTTTGTTCGTTATTTCCTATTTTTTGTACCTGAAGATTACATAGAATAGATTGATTGAGTAACATCAATTTAACATCATAAAAAAATCTATTAGTAATCTAAACTAGACAAGGATGTAATCGCCACACCACACCCATGTTGTGTTGAATATCTCAAGGTACGAGATGAATATACAGATTGTTTTAAAAAATCCAGATATACAAGTAGGTAGAGCAGTAGATAAAAACGTGGTATTTTATTCTTTCATTAAGGGATGTATTTAATAGCACTTTAAATTTGATGTAAACAGCTATAAAATTGTATATCAGCACTTTAAAATAATGATAGACCTATAATATAATCTTATCACTACAAAAATAATGGTTTGCACTTTAAAATAATAATAGATCTATAAATTAATATTATCACTACAAAAATAATGGTTCACTATAACTGTGTCCCAACTCCGAAATCATTTAATTTCTGTCAAACCATGTCAGACTAATGAGATGGCAAGTCTCACCAAGTCGGTTCTAGCGTTGTTGGTCGCAATGGAACCTAACCTCCTCCTCAGCTCCCCTCTCTCGATGCGCCCGCTCGTCGTCGCACCTAGTCGTCTGTTTACCAGTACTAATGTTATAAAATTAATTTGTATGGTGCAAAGTATTAATTTTAAAGCTAAACAATTAAATTGTATAGTGCAAAGTATTAATTTTTTAAGCTTAGCATATTTATAGTGGAAACCATTATTTTTAAAGTTCATTCAAAAAATTTTGAAGCTAAACATTTTAAAGTGTGTTACATTATTTTTAAAGTGCAATTATATATTCCCCTTTCATTAATAGACTGTTTAAATTTTTATCTGGATCATTGTTTATAAATTTTGAACGTGTTAAAACTCAAACAGCATAAATAAGCATAAACTCAAACTCTAAGCCAAAATTACCACATCTGTTACACAGAGCACAAATGTAGGAAAAAAATGCTGATAATAAATCCCAATTTTAGTAAAATTTAACGTTGCTTTTAAACAAATATACTTAACTTTTGGTAGTGGTTGGACATAATATAAAACATATTCGTGAATAGATAAAATAAATAAACAAAGAAAGCTTGTGAGTCACATTAATAAGTGTAAAGTAAGTAATATAATAAAGGGGAAATTGAAAACCAGAGACAATGAAGTATAGTTAACTATAAATAGTTATGAAGTGTTTATGTCACTCACTCCAATGATCCAATCCCAAATGCCATCTCTGGAGGAACGTGGGTACCTATTTGCTTTTGTTTTGTTTATATCTTGGTCATCATGTCATGTAACAAAATAGATAGTTCAATATTCATTAATTCGTGAGTATAATGTCCCTTGATTCATTCTGTTTTATTGTAAACAAACCAATTTACTATTGAAGAAATAATTCATCAAATCTTTAGCCAAGGACTTGCTGTTGAACAACTATCGCTGACATAACAGATATATTTATAGAACTATGTTGCCATGGTGTTATAATCATTTGAGTAATGGCTCCGAAGCTCTAAGCCTCACTCCACGATATCCACATCCTTTATTATCCTGCGGCCCCTCGGTCGAGAAAAAAGAGCCGCTATCAAGTTTTTTTGTACCTTTGGACGTGCTTCTACTTTTTTATTTGCTACATGAGCATTCGTGGCTCGTCTTTGTAGTTTAACATCTATAGTTGTGGGCTAGCTATGGGAAGTCATTATTTTTTTGGATTTGTATTGTGGATGTGGAATTTTGAAGGTGTCATTGTAACAATTTAGAATTATGGGTCCGCTTTTTAGATCATAATGTTTTAATAACGTAAGTTTTAAAAAGCTCTGAATCTCATTTGATTAATTACTTACTTGCTTAATTACAAAGACTTTACACTTCCACTAGTCCCTTCGTAAATCGTTTGAAAATACATATGTACAATCACACATAATTAACAAGGTCTTAATATTCAACCAACTAAGTATTCTAAAATTAAAAAGAAATAATAATTTTGTATTAAGCATTTATTGAAACAACAAATAATGGTGGAAATGCCACGAATTCCATACTGCACCTTCTAACGAGCCTTAGGAACAACTTTGATCAATGAGCCACCTTACTCTTAAGGCTCTATGCCCCTTAAAACCACTAAAAAGCGAAATAGCATTGAGAAATCTACGCGCGTGCGAGCGAGGCTGATTTGGCGAGAAAAATTAATTACTAAATCAATTCGTAGTAAATTGTATACATACTTATTACTTAAAGCAATCTCTTCTTGAATACCTAATGTTGTTTCTAAATCATTTTAAAACTTAAGAATATTTAAGAGGTAGGTATTTTCGAAATTAAAATGTATCGAGCCAAAATTGTTGAAAAGTGTTTCTGGTTCAATACGTGTATGGAATTCTGGATTAAGATATAGAGAAATATATAATTATGTAGTCTCTTTATTTCAGATCCATCGGATATTCTATCAACGTTTGGCATTACATCAAAAAATGCGTATTAACTATCTTTTACCCTCGTCTAAAATCTTTATTATTCATACCATAATTACAATAGTAGAGCTACCTATGGTCATTACTACCTACTACGAGTACTATGAATATTCTGTGCCATTACCAATGAGGATAAGTACATACCTTCCTACATGTGCAGAAAATGTGTGGCAATCTCATGCAGGACGCACGCAGCCAGCCGCATTCCCGATCCCGACACAGGAAGTTAGAAGAATGGTCGATGCTTCGTCTGACTAATCTCACTAACCTGAAGAAATGGTCGTAAGAATTTATATTTCAATAGAAAAAGATGATTGGAAATCCAGGAGCTTTTTGTTTTAATCTATGGTTAAGACAAACACACACAAAAGTTCACAATACATATTATGATTAAACTTGTCGTACCTAATGAAACTATCTGGTTCCACCATCCCTAGAGATTTAAAAAGAGTTGGGATATAACAAATTTGGATCATAATAGGTAGGTAGGTGGTATATCGTTCTAAGTAAAAGTACAGTACAGTTTATTGGACAATAATCATTGTCGCATATTTTTGTTTATAAACCAATAATTTTAGAAACAAAAATGAACATAATACCTACTTACGTACTAAAATTAAGAAACTTCTGGTTAGATTATGGTCAATAGAAGATAAAATGTGGTAAAATTATATAGTACACACGACAGCACGTCAGGTTATACTGCGAAAACAGTTTTTATTACGTACTAGCGGCCGCCCGCGACTTCGTCTGCGTGGAAAGATTTTTGCTATCCCTCGGGAACGAAGCATTTTTTTGGGATGAAAGGTACCCTATGTCCTTCTCTGTACCCCTGGCAACGTGTCTGCAAAATTTCATGATGATCGGCAGAGTGGTTAAGACATGAAGGCGTAACAAACAAACGGACTTTCGCATTTATAATATTACGAGTACTAGCTTCCGCCCGCGACTTCGTCTGCGTGGATAGTATTTTGTCTATCCCTCGGGAACAGTTCCTTTTTTCGGGATGAAAGGTACCCTATGTCCTTCTCTGTACCCTTGACAACGTATGTGCAAAATTTCATGATGATCGGTTTAGTAGTTAAGACGTGAAGGCGTAACAAACAAACAAACAAATAAACAAACAAACGGACTTTCGCATTTATAATATTAGTAAGGATATTGAATAAAGGCGGTGGTCTCAAGGTTGACATGTAGTCTGAGTTGCCGTTGTGTGTACCTAACCTAATTACTCTTATTTTGAATTTAAAACAAATTTTGGAAATCTTACATTTCTATCACTTTAATTTTAATCAAACCAAATCTCGTAATTAATAAAAAATACAAGTTTGACATCTACGTATTAAATATTTAACTTTAATAGAATAAACTTATATGATAGTTCTTCCGTGATCATGGCGCATGCATGCAACTGCGCCGAAATATCGGAGTCTCAAAAATAAACAGGTACATGGTGTAAATCCCGACATAGTTTATTCTATTAACGTCAATAACCATGGAAATTTAAAACAATATATTATTTAACTTTAGTGCTAGGTAGATATTATGTCCAACGTTAATACTTTTTAAATATCACATCATTATAATAATATTTCGAAGAAGAGTTACCTACCAAAAATCTAATAGGTGTTATTTTGTTTTAAACTAGGCAACACCATTCATTCATTCATAATTTTCATTCAAGTTAGCATAGACAATTTTTCGCTCATTTTCAACAACAATGAATGACATTGTCACATTGACATTTTTGTTTGTTTGTGGTACGTAAGTAGGTACTTGTTGTATGGTCTGTGTTTGTTTACTTGCTGATTATCTAATGGGGAGGCAAAGGCAAAGTGAATTACAGATGGCGCTCAGTCTTTGGAACAATTGTCAGTTTGAGCTTATATTGTCTTGACTGTGTATTACGTGATTTTACTGTCTTAGATTGTATTTTTTTCGGTTTTGCGGACAAACAATGTATTCTATGCTTACTTTAGCTCATATAAAAGAAGAATTACGGAAAAGAAAAGCCAAAACAACAGGCAAGAAAGTTTATAGCAACTTACAAAAAATTGCTAACAAGCATTACATTTCTTTAAATTTCGTGTAAGATTTACAAGTAATCTTTTTATTTCAGATTAGAAGCATATTATTTAAATTTTAACAAAGCAACTGAGTGTGAATTTCCGTGTTTATAGTTGCCTGATGATGCCTTCTGTGCAATAGTAATTTCAGGTTTCTGTACTGGAATTTCTGTACCATCCAAAATTACACGAATCGTTTTATCATATTTATTTTATTATTCTAAGTTTCTTGAATGACTCTGGCATATAAAATTGTATTAATTCTCTGTTTGGCCCCAATATTGGGCTTATTCCATATTTGATATACCTATCAAATTCATCCAAGTTATAAATATGTTAGAAACTGCTGAGGTTGAAATATTAAAGAACAAAGCTGTTATAATTCAAATGTTGTTTTATTTTGGCGAAGTTTTATCAAATTCATGAAACATTCCTTTTGATTTATAATGTTTCTCAGGCTCAGCAAAGGAGAAAATCGAGGGAAAAGCATTTTTTTTTTGATATTTTTTTAACCCACTATTTTTTTTGTTACTGGGAAATCGATGAACTCCAATATTTTACAAGTTACATGCATAATAATGCGGCATTTTCTCAGTATAAAATTAAAAAGTGCAATACTCCAAGAGATTCCCATATGTTTTGACACTTTCTTTGAGGCGGCCGGGTACCAAAGACCAGACGCCACCTATCGGGATAAAATTGCGCTTTTCCTCCCCATTAGAAACCACCTAGCGACCGGTCGCAGTTCACAGATGAACGTAATACATTGCTACTTTTCTTTGGGGTAAACAAAAACATACTAAAGAAAAGTAGCAATGGATGTCAAATGCAACCGGTCGCTAAATAGTTTCTTTTTAGATAATCAGGGTGCCGCGGTTCCGTAGTTCCGTCAACCACTTTTCATATTTTCATAACATTTCAGTTGCTTATGTTTTTGATAAGTTATTTTGATTGTTGACATGTGGGTTGATAAAACTGTGGTAACTATTATTGTATTCTGTCTCTGGTGTGGTGAGGTGAGCAATGCAATGATAAAAGGTAAGCTATAAAATTACTTATCATTCGCATCTTTATTGTTGCAAGAGTGTAGGTACCTACGCTTCTATCATAATAATATATCGGGTGTTTGCTACTTGGGAGGTGTTTCAATTTTACGACACATACCTACCTACTTCCTGTAAGATTTGAAGATTTAAAATTCATGTAGCATAGTAAGGGGTCGTCCACACTTGTCGGGATGTTTTTCAGCAAATGCATAAGAAAAAAAAATATTTCTTATGGCAATTGTTTAACCCCTCCTCCCCCCTGGTGTTTACGTGGTGAGGTTTTAGACTAACCCCCTCCCCCTCCCCTAAAGTCACGTGTAATTTTTTTTTAAATACTTACCTCAATAATGTCGGTCGGTTATTTCAAAATCGCGCGTTCAACGAAAATATAAATACCTAGGTGATATCTCAGTACACCCCCCCCCCCTCATGATATTTCGTGATTTTTCCAAACCCCCTCCCCCCCTATCGAGTGTACGACGTGACGTGATTAATAGACGACCTCTAACCGTCGTCTTGTAGTTGTAGGGAAATACAAAATACAGTTCATTACTTATTTCGGTAAAAATTTAGAATAAATTGAGCATGAATTCGGGGTTTTTGGGGAAAGGGGGAGAGGGGGAAGGTAACCTCCCCCTGGTGGTACTCCCACTCCGCGGAAGTACATACATGGTTACAGAGATATGCATTTAAAATTTTATATAAACTAACCTCAAAATATACATACACAATTCAAAACTATGTATTTTTTGAAATACTAATAATTGTAATTTATTTTTTTAATAAGGCGTCCTCTCCTCCTTCAATTGCTATACCCTACCGGGTCCATAATGTTCTCTATACAATTACCAACATGTATTTACTTTATGGATGCAATAAAATACTGAATACTGAATGTATGAAATATACATTTAAGGGGATAGGGGGAGGTAGCAGGAGATATTCGATTAACACACGATAGGTTTAAGAACAAACATTTTTTTTCCCCTTATAAAAAAAGATGACACCATCATAACTGCTCTCCTAAGGGAAGAATTTTTAAGATCTGCGGGTCCAAAATAATGTTTTGACCTCAAGTATACGTGTACCAAACGGCTTTGCTGTAGAACGATTTTGCGTACACGTAGCACTAATAGGACCATTGTCCATTGCAGCCATTTGTTAATGTCCCCACTGCAGGGGCACAGGCTTTCCTTATGGGTGGATAAGGAGGATGGGCCCTAACCCACCACGCGGGCCCAGTACGGATTGGTGGGTGTTAACGACTGCAAATGCAGCCGGGACCAACGGCTTAAAGGGCCTTCTGAAGCACGGAGGAGCTCGAGATAATACAATTTTGGTTACCCATCATCCCTTGACCGACTCTTGCGAACGTTGCTTAACCTCCGCAATCGCTGGGCCAGGCGCTAAACCACTGCGCCACCGAGCTCCAATAGGACCATTAGGACCCCACTAAAACCCGGTTCTGTCCTCTCTCTATTTTGTGGTGTTACCTTCGACTACCTCTGTGGTCGAGCGGCTTGCGTAGTCGGGATTTTTTTAATTTTTTTATATGTACCTACTTTTTTCCGATCCCCCCCCCCTCCCCCCACTGGGGTCCCCCAGGGGGGGGGGGGGACAATTATATACTCATCAATCATCAATTTAGATCCATCAGTTTAGCCATCATCAGATCACAGCACAGTTCATCCCTGGCAGAAAACCAAGGCTTCAAAGTTACCTCGTTTGTACGAAAATACCACCTGCTGTATCCCTAGACAAAGTTGATGTGTGTTATAACATCAGGTGAAATGAAGGTCATCTCGTTATGTCATTAGAATGAATGTTCGGTACGTATCTAAAGAAAGCTATCGTCCCCCATATGTTACACACGTCATGTAACTGATAAACTATTTTTATCAGTAGGTAACAAGCCAACAGATAAGCGGACTTACCCACGCTTCTTGACCGGAAGTCGCCGATTCATATTTTACCGTCAATGATTCCAATAGGTACTTTTTCTTTTCTTAGGTACTATAATTAGAAAAACATTCCATACAAAGTCAAAGTCAAATAAGCTTTATTCAAATAAACTAAATTATTAAGTAAGTACTTTTGTATCGTCTATATTTTTTCCTACCACCCGTTCCAGACTTTTTTAGCTGACAAGAAGAACGGACGCAAGAAACTTATCAGCTGTAACAGCCATAAGTAACGATATTTACAATTACAACCTTGAATATATCGTTACCAGATAATTACAACAGGGTGACAGGATTATTGGCAACAACATAGACTTATTATATTACTTCAACAAAGTACCTACCTACTTATAGTAGCAAGTTATGTGTTACATCCAACGAACTAAGATCTTAGTTCGTTGGTTACATCATTTCCACGCATTTTGATCTTTAAGATAATCGTCTACTTTATAACATCGAAATGTTACATAAATGTTACATGTTACAAAGTTATTACAGCTACAATGATTTTGCGTGGATGTATGGATTCACCTGAGTGTGTCGAGCAGTTGTCGCGTTTGTATGTACCAGATAAGTATTTGCGTATTCGCTCTAATCGCAGACACCGGCTTTTTGCAATACCCCAATGTCGCACAGTGGCTCGGGCACAGTCCCCGCTTTGTCGTATGCAAAACGCACTTAACACACTCTTGTCAGCTTATCCTGATTTCGATGTATTTGTTGACGATGCGAAATTATTTCTATCTCAATATGATATTGTTAATTTTGATTAGCAAGCATAATTATGTAATTGGGCATTAGCCCGTTTAATTATGATAAATAAATATAAATATAAATACATTTCAATGCTTAATAACCTTTACTCATGAGTGA
Source organism: Agriphila tristella (assembly GCA_928269145.1). Classification (NCBI taxonomy): domain Eukaryota; kingdom Metazoa; phylum Arthropoda; class Insecta; order Lepidoptera; family Crambidae; genus Agriphila; species Agriphila tristella. Next base: position 18,294,444 of record OV743447.1, on the reverse strand, counting down.
ATTTTTAACATGGTTTATAAATTCATGCAAATGAAGATCAATCACCTTGTTGTGGAACTTTATTAATAAAGGCTATACCGATCTGTACCAATGTGGTTTACTTAGTCATCGACCAAAAAATTTCTTGACCGGAAGCACAGAATAAATATAATGCCGAAAGTCGGCGGTTTATATTTTAGTCAATTGAACTCAATAATCAGCTGATAATTAGGTCGAATAAAGATCGTGAACTTTGTGGTTTTTCCATAATGTTAGGCATAAGAACTTGTCGGTCACAATCATAATGTTATTTATTAGTTTCAAATTAATTTAAGTATCTACTTATTTTGTAAAACACATTGTCACCTTCCTACTTAGTCTACTGCATAATAAATCTTGATATTAACTGCAACTGTAAGTTTGTCGTCAAACAGCTGAGCTACGCTGTAATGTATTCCGAAGAGGCATCCTCATCGATTTTGAACCTTAAAACTGGATGAATAGAGATTCGATTACGTAATCATTCCATTTTTAATTGTCAACGATAAAGTGGTTTTGCTCTTGGCGGGAGAGTTGGTCTGGAACTCCTAACATTCCAGATTTAAAAAGTTAACGCTCTCGCAACAACGGTACCGTAACCGACCGACGCGTTGTCGGTTTCGCGCGCTTTTGCATCCGACAATTCAATCTTTACTATTGCATGGAGCTTTATTTGTAAAGTGATACAGTGCATTATTGATAAGCAAACTTTTTGTATTTTCGGCGGTCGGTACACTTGACAGATAATGTTTTTTGAATAGGCAAAGGCGAGACGAGACGATAAGTCGGGTTTTTTCTGGGAAATTTGGTATTCGGCCTTTTTATTGAACTTCTAACAGCTATCAATCTTATCAAAGTGTGATATTGCAATTTAATGGGAAATTAAACCAGTTGCAGCGAATGGTAAAATTAAACTTAGTCCATTTTGGTATCATCGAGATCTCTTTTAGATTGAAGTTCTTCCAGACTTAGGGGTTACGAAATTAAGTAAACAGTACCTTGGGGGGCGTCCATTAATCACGTGATGTTTTTTTTGGCCAATTTTCAACCCCCCCTCCCCCCTGGTGATGCATGGTGAGGTTTTACGTTAACCCCCCCCCCTCTAAATCACGTGTAAGTATTTTTTTTTGGTACAAAATATTTTCAGTAAGAATATGTCGCGGTGGGCGGGGAAATCGCCCTGGTGAAGGTGAGTCAACAATCACACGCAGTTTTCGGTTAAAAGTCACGCGTTCAATGAAAAAAATTAATACACGTGATATCTCACTACACCCCCCCCCCCCCCCCGTCCCCCTTGTGATACTTCATAAAACATCACGTTTTCAACTGGACAACCCCTGGACGACCCCTTGGATTGTCTCGAATGACTCGAAATTAAGATAAGTGGCTAAAAGACGACCCACACAAACCAAGACAATTTTGTGAAGATAAACTTTAACTTTAGAGGTTTTAAAGTATAATTACTTAAATAAATAAGTAATTCACAAGACGGGAGAATCGAAATAAGACCGACGTAGGTACCTACTTAGCCATATCTAGAGATATTTTTCAGGGTGGGCCTGGCCTCCAGATTCAGTTTTGAGGTTTTTAAAATTTTTCAACCTTAATTTTTTGTTAGTAAACAAATTCTGGGGTGGGGGTGTAATTATTCTAAGGGGGTGGGCCAAGGGCGTCGCCAAGGTTGGGCAGGGAGGGGAAGCTGCCGCCCCCTAGAGGTGAAAAAATGTAGCGAATTTCAAAGTAACCAAAGTCAGGTCAGTGCAATTGACTAGTTTTTCCGATAAATCCCCTCAAAACTTGAATAAAATCACTGCCATTGGGCTGGCGACGTCCTTGGGGTGGGCACCAGACTATTCTTGGGTGGGCACAGTGGCGGATTTACAGTCTTGGCCGCCCTAGGCCGAATAGTACCAGCCGCCCCTTTCTCAACTCCCATCATGGGCGGGGGGAGCTAAGAGCCTTTATGTATGGGAGGATGCCTGTCTAGGATGCACAAAACTACAGCAGAAAAAACGAATGCGGCGCGGCGCGATTTTTAGTTAGTTTCATCCACTTCTATCTTGAAATTTTGCCTGTCTATCTATAGTTAAAAAACGGCCGCGCAGCGCGATTTTTAATCAGTTTCATTCACTAATATTGTAATATGTGGTTTCATCCGTGAAATACAAAAATGCCTGTCTCACTCAGCTTAGTGTCAGCCGCACGCCAGTCTAAACCGTAATAACCCTATCAAATGCGGCAAAAGCTTGCAGGATTGTAACTCGGACCACGTTTTAAGATTATAAAAAAAGCAAAAAACGGCCGCACATCGCGTTTTTTAGTCAGTTTCAACTACTTATCTTGAAATCTTGGCTGTCTTTTACAAAAAAAAATTGCCGCGCCGCACGATTTTTAGTCTGTTTCATCCTCTAATGTTGTAATCAGTGGTTTCATCCGCGAAATTTGAAAATGCCTGCCGGCCGCACGCCTGTAAAACGCCTGTCAAATGCGGCAAAAGCCTTTCATCAGTCCTATTATCAGTCTATTTTTCGCCTCGCTTGGCCGCCCCTAATATCTGGCCGCTCTAGGCCCGGGCCTACTTGGCCTTAGGGTAAATCCGCCACTGGGTGGGCACGGATATCAGCGAGTTTATGATATTTTAATAACCCCACAGAGATCGGACTATTTCAACCTTGCAGTAATTTTCAGATTCACGAAGTTCCAACACATAATGAAATATTTGGAAATTGTCGATAAATGAATCAAGTGTTACATTATTTTATTTATTAGCTAATATACTTAGCTCTACAAAATTTGCATGCTTTACAAATTACCAAAACATGTGTGACTTGAATTTAATAACTTTGTGTACCATGTTTTAGCAAATAAAGATATTCTTATTTTTATTCTAAATATTTAAAAAGCCCTCTTTTGATTCACATCCAAATTACTGCGGCTATGCCTTTGATATAGGTAGAAGCTTTTGTCTCGATACTTGAAAGCTTTAAGCTTATTTTACGAGTTTCAAAAATAAATCCGCGAACTATGGTCCGAATTCCTGCACCAAGAATCCACAGTTTAATGTCCAAAACACTTGCTTTAACTTTTGTAGCATTTTCTCCTTTGATGCTTTAGGAATTAAGGTTAGAATGGTGCTGAACACTAAAGTTGTCGGCAACTTCCTGCTTAAGGGAGACGTGACTACGCGTTTTGAGTTCCTAATATTGTTAGAAATATTCTATTCTTGAATAGTTATACTTATACACTCGACGTCAGAAAAACCGCACCTCTTTGTCACTAAGTTTAGACATGGCCATCTGCTATTGCTAGCTAACGTTTTATTGTGTAAATGTTGATATCTATTGAAAGTACATTTAATGAGCTTTCTTTTGATAATTGTTTGATTTAGTTAACATAACAGTTACCATAATTAAACGATTAAAGCGTTATTGCTAGCGCCACCACAAAAGGGAAATAAAAGGGGTCAATTCAGGAAATGCGGGTAAATTCGCTATCGAGATGATGGAGAAAACACACTTCAACAGTTCAATTAAAAAAAGGAATACCCAAGATGGATACTATTGCCCATGAAGTTACTCAAATATTGCAAAAAAATTAGGCAATGTAATGTGCTCGGAAACTCAATCTCAGTAATTGATTCCGTTCGACGAGTATTCCAACGGTTTCTAAAGACTGTTAGCTATGTCCGAAGGGGAAGACGTATATAATAACACTTATCATTAAATTATATGGGATTAAATTAACTTTGAAGAAAAGGTGCGGTTTTTCTGACGCCGAGTGTATTATGTCGCTAGTTGTTAACACTGATTTATGCCTGGACGTTCACTGCTTTTTACTGTTTTCTAGAATTAGAGAAAATCTTTTTTTAATGCACAACGGGATAGTGTTTGGCCTTCATCACACCTGATGTTAAGTGACGATAAGGCCGAAGGTGGCAGCGCACTACACCCGGAATCCTCACCACAGGAACTGGCTATCTTACCTCTAACTGCCGGAACACAACAATTTAAAATTGTTATGGCGTCAGACTTTAGTAAGATGGTTTGTGGGTATTTTGACATCTCACTCTCTCTTCCAATTTAGAACCAAAAATATTGTGCTTCATTTATATGGTCGTTTATAAAGCTACTATTATCCCCGTCAATTGGTAATGCGCTGGAACCTTGTCAAATTAACATACACATCATCGTCAACCGCAATTAAAAATGACAAAAAACAGTAAAATTCTAATAGGTAATATAATTTATTAATGATTGAATTCTTATTTTCAATAAGAAAGGGTCTAGGTATATGAGAAAATTACAATTGTTTTTCGTTTTTGAGGTTAAAATCATGGCCGCCAGGCGCATTACCAATTGACGCGGATAGTACTTCCTAATTTAGGAATTCCAACACCTATTGCAATCGCTTACAATATGCAGTCTATGTACCTATGTCATATTCTATATCCATCACTGACTGGCAAAGAAATTCAAGGAACTAATGTGGATTGTGGATTGCCGCAGAAATTGACTTAGATGTCAATAGTTAACACAAATTAGGCCTCGAATTTGTTAGACCTCTTGAATGAAAAGATTTTGAAACGGCTCCTTTTGCAGTAGTCGGTTAATTGTTGTAAATTATAGAAGGGTCATCATTACAAGACAAGCAAAGTAGGCAAACCATGGTGTATGGATGGTTAGAGCCTTAGACAAAGTCCCATTTGTAAGCGTTAACGAACTTCGCTGAGTAAAGATGGATATGGATTTGCCATTTTAAAACGCTATTGGTAGAGTCTGGCCAAACGGAAGATGAGACTCGGTTCGAAAAGGAGCTAATTTTTCAGTTTCCAATAACTTAACCTCAATACGTTAATATAACAAGAAAAATGGCACCACCATTTCAATTTCATCTTTCGTTGACCAGACTTTAGTCGATTTGTGAAAACAATTCAAGCCCAAAAATTTCCTTACTTCGTGAAGTTTCGCTTTAAGAAAAGTGGATTTGCTTAGGGTGGTAGCTTTTGCTCTTTCATTGTTCATAAGGCAGATTAAAGTCAGTTTCAGCAGAAGAAATTCCGAGAGCTATTTTTTATTCACAGGTCTTAAGTTTAAGTCAAAATCTATGCCAAAACGCAATAGGTCTTTAAGGAATATGAGGAGATATTCCTAATGGAACAGTCAAACTCAAAGAAACAGCTTTCGCAAACACAAAGTAACGATCTTTCCAGAAAGTAGACACTTTATAGTTAAATTTAGCACCACCGACATCCTTTGCCTTAAACAGCAAATATAACACAACATTTAGTCAAAAGTGCCTTATTACGAAGAGTTAAGAATCACTGTCCCTACGGACATTTACACACTTTCATTTAACGATTTTCTCAGGAATGAATTTCCCGCGAAACAACCCATGTTGATTTTAAGTGCAATATTTAGAAATGGCGGAAAATGACTGAAGTTCATATTTGATTTGGGATTTACACTCTTCTTATGTACCTACAGAGAATCAATTTTTTTTACCGAGGTGTTACATTACAGTCCACGTGACATGAAAAAGGACTTCAACTAACTCTTAAAGTAATAAGAAAGGCAGAAGACAGTAATTAGAATAAACTATATCGGGATTTACATCTTGTAGCTGTTTATTTTTGGGACTCCGATATTTCGGCGCAGTTGCATGCGCCGCCATGATCACGGAAGAACTGTATAAATCCCGATACAGTTTATTCTAATAAAGTTAATAACCATGGAAATTTAAAACAATAGAAGACAGTAAAGTCTGTCCATCCTTACTTGTCTTATATGGTAAACAATCTTCACCCAACTCTTTATTGAAATAATCATTTATAAAATACAACAAATGGTTTTCCACACATAGATTACGAAATAAATTGTTAATAAACTAACAACAATTTCATAAAGTTACTAACATATTTTTAATTAATGATTTAAGTTTAAAAGACGTATGACAACTGTCAAAAACTGTTTACTAAATAAGACAAGTAAGGATGGACAGACTTTAAGTACTTAAATTTAGGTGTAGTGCAGAAGCACCTCATTAGAAAATGAGCCAAGTCATAATGATAAAAGTTTACCTGACTACAATAACCAACCTACTTAATTAGTTATGTACATATTATCTCAAACAAATGACTGACTCTATAGAGTTCTTCATGGGTAAAAATGATTAGTAGAGAAATAGCGCCCGCGTTCTTGATTTTCTTTCTGTTTCTTTTTTCGTGGTAGATTTTCTTAAGATTGAGTTAACGCTTTTCCATAATTAACCACATTCTTATGAAGGTCAACTGAATTGTTTACTACAAAGATCCTCGCTAGACAGATGTAATCACGCCTCCCATCAGTGGTGACCTCGCTTGACGGATGCTTGACGGTAGATGTAATCCAAATTTCTCCATCCCATCCGAATGACCTTCAACCCTTGGAGGAAGGGCGCGAGTTCCATCCGAAGATGTAATGCGCGGATTTCGTATCTTTTTTTTGTTTTCTGTCGTCAACTAGAGACAAAAGCGCTAAAGAAACGCCCACCTTTTGAAATCTCGACAAATTAGGATCCATTTTTACAATACGGCACGTGATTTTGCTACGCGAGCGCGATTCACAATGAAAAACGACCACGTTGACGCTTGGATGGAAACTCTTGTAGCCGCAACACAATCCACGGATGGAAATCACGCCCCAAACAAGCTTCCACCAAGGTGACCTCTGATGGGAGGCGTGATTACATCCGTCTGGAACATGCTTACTTAGCTGATTTGTTAAAACGGAATCATTTGAGTAAGTCCTCCTTTTGTCATCCATATTCGATTTATGGGTTATTTTTTTTTATGCACAACGGGGTTAAAGCTTGGCCTTCACCTCACCTGATGTTAAGTGACGATAAGGCCGAAGGTGGAAGCGCACTACACCCGGAATCCTCATCACTGAAGAACTGGCTATCTTACCTCTAACTACCGGAACACAAAAATTTTTAATTTATTTATTTTTATTATTACGTCATTTTAACTAATCTTATGCATTCAATTTCGCATCTTATGACACAATAAGATAGAGCAAAAATTATAACACCATTAAGACCCATAACAGCTGGCAATCACAAAAATTACGCATCAGCGGTGAAAATTCGTACTAAAAGACAATCGTTGTAATTTTGACATTTCGTGAAGACAGTAGCGCCACTACCGACATCGTTATTAATTTTGTCGCGCCGTTTCCCTCGCTTTTTCACAGGTCACTGTCGGTCAAGAAACAGGTATTTTAAAGTACCAACTTTGATTCTCGATTTTAAGACAAAGGGCATAGAGTTTATATTGATTTGTGATGCTATTTTTCTCACGGTCGACATTAATAAGACGACTTTTTTGTGGCTCTAAACCCGTAAGCAATAAGGTGCTTTTTGGAGTTGTTTGTTTTTTAGTCGCCGTTTGTCTGCGCGTGCGTGCGGTATGAGCTTTGTGACATTACAAACTTGGTTATTAATGCCCAGCGTCGAAGCTAGGCTCATGAGCGCCCCCGGCAAGATTTGAATTTTGCGCCCCAAGACATATTTCTAGAATCATAAGCGCACCAGATAAGATTTGAATTTTGTGCCTCAAACACATTTCATTTCAGGATCATGAGCGCTTCTGGCAAGATTTTAATTTTGCGCTTCAAGACTTATTTCTAGGATCATGAGCGCCCTGGCAAGATTTGAATTTTGCGCCCCAAGTCTTATTTCTAGGATCATGAGCACCTCTGGCAAGATTTTAATTTTGCGCTTCAAGGCTTATTACTAGGATCATGAGCGCCCCTGGCAAGATTTTAATATTGCGCCACAAGACATATTTCTAGGATATTAACTATTAAGCGCCCTTGGCAAGATTTGGATTTTGCGCACCTAGACTTATTTCTAGGATCATTAGCGCCTCTGGCAAAATTTGAATTTTGGTCCCAAGACATATTTCTATGAGCATGAGCGCCCCTGGCAAGATTAGAATTTTGGCCCCAAGACATATTTCCATGATTATGAGCGCACCTGGCAAGATTTGAATTTTGCGCCTCAAGACTTATTTTTAGGATCATGAGCGTCTCGGGCAAGATTTTAATTTTGGCCCCAAGACCTGTTTCAAGGATTATGAGCGCTCCTGGCAAGATTTGAATTTTGCATCCCAAGACTTGTAGACTTATTTTCTAGCTATGGGTCAGCAAAGTGCGCCCTTGAGGGTTGCGCCGTTGTCAGCCTATTTCTAGGATCATGAGTGCCCCTGGCAAGATTTGAATTTTGGCCCCAAGACATGTTTCTAGGATTATGAGCGCTCCTGGCAAGATTTTAATTTTGCGCCTCGGACTTGTAGACTTACTTTCTAGCTATGCTATGGGTCAGTAAAGTGCGCCCCTGAGTCCTTGCCAGTCCCTAGTTACGACGCTGTTAATGCCCTCCTGCTTACTTAGATAAGAGAAGTTTGTTTATTTTGTAAGATTTCTAGGACATTGTCAGGTTTGTACCTACTCGTACTATCTATACTTACACCGGGGACGGAACTCCAATTAAGGAATTTATCTTAGTTTTAGAGCCAGTGAGGAGTGAGGACGTCGAAAAACGAAAAACTTACTATTTTTTTCTTTCAACGTTACGTTGTATTGTATTTTTAAACGACTTCAAAAAAGGAGGAGTTTCTCTATTTGTATAACTTGTTAGAAGGCTAAATTAATTAAATTATAGTATTTTAAAACGCAAAGCTTTTAACCGCCTCTGTCTAGTAGTAGTCTAGTAGTTTGCTCACCCGTGTAAGACTAGGTTCGATTCCCAGGGAGGGTACAATTTGTACTCGGTTTGGTTGGTGGTAGGGCTTATTCCAAATCCGCCTGGCTAGCTACCACCATCTTACCTAAGTCTGACGCCATAACAACAATTCAAAAATTGTTGTGTTCCGGCAATAAGAGGTAAGATAGCCAGTTCCTCAGTGATGAGGATTCCGGGTGTAGTGCGCTTCCACCTTCGGGAGGTGAAGGCCATTCTCCCGTCCCGTCGTACATAAAAAAACGAAGTTGTTTTCCACAAGCAGGAGATGGGTTCTTAGTAAAAAAGGCGTGGCCAATGCCAATAGCGCGTGGTAACGGCCATTTCAATAGGAAAAAAATGCATCAATTAATGTATCTGTAACATATCAACCTCTAAATTAGATTTTTATGAAGAACGAATTAGGTAGTTATTTGTTATACAAGATAGCAAAGTAAATTTTGCTGCGAGCGGTAGCGAAGCAGGTAATCTAGAATTGAATCGCGAAGTACGTAGGTTGTCTAGTCTAGAATTGAATCACGAGCGTAGTGAGTAATTTATTATATAGACTACTGAAGCACATTGAATTGAGTGATTTAAAGGCACTACGAGACAAAAATTGTATCTGTTTTTTTTTTGTTAAACTAAACCAGTGTTCAGATGGGTTTTCATCTGTACCAGCGAGAAAAGTGTCGTATTTAGGTAAGAATCTTGTAACAATAGTTATTTTCATGTAACTTTACTGGTAAAAAGCTAAATTCCGAAAGCGTATCTCAACTACATTTTCTTTAGAATAACTTTTCCTCACGCTTGCAGCAAAAAACGACTTTGCTGCGAGTTTTACCAAAAGCACCGTCTTCATGCTGAAAATTTACCCTAGGTATGGTTCTAGAGAATTAATCGTAAAACCTAGGTACAGTTTGAACATAAAGAGTTGACAAAAATTGAGAGCACCACTTTGTATGTAAACACGTCAAAGTCACGAATTATTTGGCAACACTGACTACATTTTGTGCTGAAAAAATTTAGTTCCATTTTTTTAATGACGACCTCCGTGGTCGAGTGGTTTACACGCCGGTTTTCAAGGCGTCACCATCTCTTGAGGTCCCGGGTTCGATCCCCGGCTGGGTCCATGTAGAAGATGAACTTTTCAATATTGTCTCAGGTCTGGGTGTGTGTCATACCACCGTTGTTTCTGATTTCCATAACACAAGTGCTATAGCTACTTACTTTGGGATTGGAGCAATGTATGTGATGTTGTCAAATATTTATTTATTATTATTTAATTTCAACTCTTTATGGCCAAGCTGTAAGTACTTTTTCTTTTCAATCTTTATATTGCACATAACATTAATAATTTGTACTTATCACACAAAAAAATAGTATTCCTTCATTCAGGATTCAGGTTTCTTCAAAACTCTAAATTGATTTGAGATACGCAAATGTAAGTAAGTTTGGTCGTTGTCGTATCTATAACATTAATTGTTGCGATAATAATTGCATATTTTATGCCCAAACCTGTCTAGTTTTTGTGTTTTCTGATATCCCCATTTAGATCTAATAGAATAGTTCAATAGTCTAAATTGTATGTAGAAAGCTTAGTATTATTCATTATTGGTTACTTTTTTGTAGACATTATTATCGTGGCTACCACTACAATACAACTGAAATTTCTTATTATTCGCCTTTTGTTCGACGTTTACCTAAATCTTAGAAAGTAAAGTAAACTTTTAACAGGAATTTGCCTTCTTGGACACATTAAATTTTTTCAACCGTGTTTTTGTGTTGCTCAGCTGATCGGGTGTATAAAAAATTAGCCCAAATACTAATAGCTACCCAAAAGTCCGGAACGTACCTGCTGCGCTTTAAAAAAAGTCATCTCATTCCCAGAAACACGGTACTTACAAAAGAATGCGAACCTGTTTGGTAATAGTGGGGGGGAAAGAGATAGAACGATTAAAAGCGCGGGAGTGTCTATGGTTGTGTGAGTGGCTTGTTTTTAGTCAAGTGGCAAGTGCCATTAGTTTTAATAATTCTAATAAATATTGAATACCTAGTATGTATACAAAAGATAAATAAATAAGTAAATTGCATTTCTGTTTGAAAATTTCTTGGACACACCCAAAAGCTGGATATAAAATAAGGTTGATTTATTAATCTGTTAAATAAACACACAATAGTTATTTTAATAATTACACAATTACCAACAAAATTGAAAGAAATGTAGGTATTAAACATAAAAAACTATAGAGCCAAGTCTAAACACATCTAGCCAGATAGATAAAAATGAAAAATAATGATTTACCTATTGGCTAGCTTTAAATATCTTCGTAAACGATCTAAACTACTAACTTTTCAGTTTTATTAGTTACAATATCGATAAAAATCTCAAGAATTTTAACAATTTAATGCTAAAGCAACATTTATGATAATAATATACTTAATTCTAATGTAGAGAAACCTATTTTTTAATACTGTCTAGTCTTTTCTAAACTTATAAATAGATTTATTTCACTGAGAAACTACTGGCCATATCATCCGTGTAGGTATACCGATCAAATTTCAAATATCGCCGTCCTTATTCCACACAGGTTTGCAGAAAGAACCTCTCTTTCTTCACTCACACAAACGCTGGCTGGAGATAACATATCAACAAGGTTTACTTGTCCTGCAACGTAATGAGGCAAAAAAGGCGCGCGCCTCTCAGCTCAGCTGATTTCATTCCACCATTTTGAGGCGCCCTCTCACCAATGTATTTGAAGGCGGGGTCATGTCGCTCAGTTATCGTTTTTCTGTCGTTACTCTTCATTTTGGATGGTTGAAAATTGGTTAACAACAGTTTTTTCAACGATTTTTTCTCGGTTATTTCTAAAGTACATGCGTTACTCTTTGTAAATATTATAAATGAAATCTGGATTATTGTATTTAGCATCTTTTGGATCTTCAAAGTGGTTCACTTACGTAATCCGTTTGGCCGTTACGCTATAGACGATTCAAATGATATAAACTTCCTCTAATCCTGGTGATAGAACGGATTTATTCTGGTTTTGAATTTTATATTCAGTAGCTTATTTCCTATGGCGACGATGGCGTATCATTTAAAGTTGCTTTTATATTTGTATTTAGTCCAGTTTGATTGAATACATGTTTGTAAAGTAATTTTGTGTCGGATTTGTGTTTCCTTTTAGCATCAATGTTATGATTACATTTTTTCTGTTTAATAACCTATGTTTATAAATAAATTCTTTGTACTTGTTAAAAATTATAGGTCCTACTGAACTATATTACTAGTAATAGTAAATTATACCTCAGATTCAGTGGGAGTGGGAGAGAATCTAGATTCTAGGTCCGTATCTATTTATAAACCGCTCTCAACGTAGAGAGAGGTATCTTGAGATCATACCTGAGATGCTGTTCCTATAAGAAGAGCATCTACCTATGATCTCAAGATAGCTCTCAATACGAGCCCAAGATCGTTATTCCAACATTGTGAAGCCACGAATTCATCAGATGCATCATATTGAAAAATCATTAGGTAACCGAAATGAATGTATCAACAAGCACAATCTTTTTATCTCTCTTGTGTAATAAATAATAGCTACATTTTGTTGTCCGTTAAACATCTAACTCGTACATCACTCAACTGATAAGTAACATGGCTTTATTTTTTATTCAATGTTCTTCTTAACCAGGTTTTATTTTTTTAATACGATCTTTGCCTTTTACATAGTTATTTTATCTTCCAACCGTCTCATGGGTGTTATTGCTTCTTATTCACTTAAATTTTTAAATTCTCGGTCTGGTGGATTTGATTGATTTGTTTTGATTTAATGTACGGTTAAGTCTAGACTTGACAGTGTCATATAAAAAAAAATATATTTTATAACGGACTTCTCTAAAGTAAAATTATAGATTTGTCGTCGTCATTGAGTGGTTTGCACACCGGTTTTCAAGATGTCGCCATCTATGAGGTTCCGGGTTGCATCCCCGGCTGGGTCAATTTAGAAAACGAACTTTTCTATATTGGTTCAGGTCTGGGTATTTGTAGTTCCAACGTTGTCTCTGATTGCAATAACACAAGTGATTTAGCTACTTTGGAATCGGAGCAATGTATGTGATGATCAAAAAATACTTTTACTTCCGCTCGCAGCAAAAATCGATTTAGCTGCAAGTTTTTGTACGTGCCAGAAGCGCCCAGCGCCCTTTTCGTGCTGGAGAGGTGATTTTTTTCTGGTTGTTGAGAACTTGAGAGCTTTTTGGATGAAGTCCGTTTTTACATAGGTATATAACGTACATACAGTAGGTACTTGTTGTATGGTCTGTGGTACACACATACAATGTGAATTAATTAACAACAGACAGTCATCCGCTGCAACTTCAAGAGGCAAGAGTTGGAAAGAGAAAATTATACTTACAGATTTAAAAATACTTTGTATTGTTTGTACTGCAAGCGCTCTCAATGGCCTCCCATAGGCTCCCCCTACAGTAAAATAATAGCAATGTGATTTGTAGAAACTTATTAACTACCTAAATTGAAGATAACTAGTATATTTTTTGGAAATCTAAGTAAATCAACTGCTTTTGCTACTTCGACGTAATTGTTCAAAGCTACAATATTTGTCATACAAATTGCTATCAGCACATTTTTATGGCACCAGCTTGTAAAATGAAACTTTAACACAGTAATAAATAATCCTCGAATATTTTAAAACCTACGGTTCTCAGTAAAGTTGAAAAAGCACTATCCATGTGACATCTCAAAGACAAAGCTAGGTACCTATATCTTTAAAACGTAACTGGTTTGACCAAGAAAAAAAACACCAAAGCTATTCGTTTCATAATAAAAGACTCGCCGGACAACCTCTCAGCTGATTCCCGCCATTCCGCCGGCGGCGTCAACTGCAATACTCCTTTATAATTGCTTTTGTCCAAAATATCTTGCTAAATATTGTATTTTGAGGCGAACAATAGTCTTTTTGTGACTGTAGAGGCGCGTTTTCTCACGTAAAATAACCTACAAATTTACAATGCCGTTGTTTTTGTTGAAATGGCGAAGGAATACAGAGACGTCCGGCGTAACCGTGTGCAAACGTAAAGTTGTCGCGTGGTATCAAACAGCTGATTTGGCGCGCTTTTAAGCCGCCATTGCTGGTTGGCAGTCCAAACAGGTTGGTTGCTAAGTGTATCGGATTGCCGAGTCGCATTATTATGGGCGCATGTACCGTTCCATATTTTGCAAGATCGAGTAATATTTTCTTAAACGGTCTTCTCTACGGTACAGCCTATCTAAGGTACAGCCTGCGTATGAAAAAGACTGAATGAAAAGTCTATCCTGTTCAAAACTTTTCGTAAATCCTTGAAGATCCTGTAACAAAAAGAACCAAAAAGCTTATTGATGATCAAAAACCTCTGTGGACTAAAATAATAGAAACTTCATCTCACGAAAGAGGATGCCCGCCTTCAAGGGACTAGAATGAGCTAATAAGATGAATAATACAATTAAGGACAGTTCGTTAGATAAATGCAAGTAGCATAGTGATTAGTGCTGCAAACCACGAGCAAACCAATCTGCTTTCAATTAAACCTATTTATGTAAATACCTACCTACCTGCTAACAATAAATTCAATGTCAAAGGTGCTTTTAGAATGTCGACCGATCGGGATTCGGTATTGATTTCAAAAGTTGTTCCTAAGGACGATGTTATTTATGTAAGTAGGTATTACTATTTAATTTAAGGTTTGTTTATAACTGTTATTACTACGAATGTACATACCTACCTAAATCGATTTGTCCAACGTCTCTTGTCTTAAACAAAGCCTATTAGTGACTATTTTGAACGGTAATTTCATCCATATTGTTCAATGCATTCCCTGTAACAATGTCTTTGCTTTCGTTTGTCGGCGATTTTTTCAAAGCAGACCATAGACAAAAAGCTTTTTTTAAACCTTAAAACTTTTTGTCTCTTTCATTCAATTTTGACAATGCGAGTAGGTAGCTATTTTATTTACTAATGTGTTAGATAATTATGTAGGTATTATGATTCATCATTCATTCATTCATACATTATTGCTACATTAGGTAAAGCATTAAATATGTGTAATAATATTTGAGGTAGAATCTTCATTACAATTACTGAATAAAAAACAAAGTGTTTTCATTTTATATTGACCCAACTGGGAATCTGAAGTATGGACCCTCAAAAACATTGACTTTATTTTTGGAATTGTTAGCCACACGCACACGACTACGAATGTCGTCATCCATTCCTTTGCCCTTCTCGGAAAAAAGTTTTTTGTATCGCATAGACAAGTGTTTTTTAAAGCATAGGTATTAGCACAGAATTAGTATATTAGGTACAGCTACAAAATATAAAGTCGCTGCAGATGAACCATACAAAACAAATCATGGATTTCTTCTGGGCACGAACACATAGATTGTTTTTAACTGAATTCACCCTAATCCCCATCAGTCTGCGGAGTCTGACCCTTACATCCTAGGCCCTCTCTTAGATAGAACACAGACTTTATAATTTCTTTTACCTTTTCAAGGGCGTTTTTAGCGAGCGTGAGTTTTGAATAACTTTTCCTCACGCTCGCCGTAAAAAGCGATTTTGCTGCGAGTTTTCTCGCTGGTATAGGTAGATGAAAAGTTTTATGTTTCACACGAGAGCAGGTTTCTTTTTGCTTCGTTCTTTTAAATGTTCCTGCAAAAAAATAACTTTGCTCACTGGTTGAACAAATAACTATTGTCATTATTATAAGTTTGTTATGTAGGTTGTGAGAGCGTGACTTTTATTATGTAAATCCAGTGTTTTTGACCTCGTGAGCTGGAGACCTTGAACCAGGTACCATCCTACGCCATGTAAATAGCTGACAGGATGTGTGCGGCCTTTTTAACTGACTACAAAAGGAGGGGGTTCTATACATATATGTATATATTTTTCACTGGTTTTTTTAATCCAAAACGAGATCGTGGTTAGCGTTCACCTCACCCGAATGATGAATGACGATAAGGCCGAAGGTGGAAGCGCACTACACACGGAATCCTCACCACTGAGGAACTAGCTATCTTACCTCTAACTGCCGAAACCATGCCGAAACACAACCATTTTGAAATTGTGGCGTCAGACTTAAGTAAGATGGTGGTAGCTAGCCAGGCGGACCTGAAATAAGCCCTACCACCAACCAAACCGAGTACAAATTGTACTCCCTCTTGGGAATCGAACCCGGGACACTCCGGTTGACAGAGGCAGTTGAAACTATTTCTCAATACAAGAGAAGTTAGAAAATTTTGGGCCCTGTGGCACCTGTGCTGTGGTCCATAAGGATGGACTAAGTAGATTTTTTTGTGTGTCTGACTGAGATGTAAATATAAAGTATCAAAAGTATTTTATTTATGTGGCATTAAATAACGACATTACCGATTTTAACGCGTTCTCAAGCCACAAAATTTTCACTATTGTGTACAGGAACGATCAGTTTTTTTAAACCAAACCATCGAAATACCTTCGCCAAAATAGGCACAAGTTCCTATTTATACTGCCAAGGATCAGGTAGAATTGAATTATTGCTTAAAGGAGGCCTCAATCTGTGTTTTTATTGGGTCTCTTTGGTGCCCTTTCTTGTGGATAAAGTAATAATTTTGAATGAATCCCGTGACATACCATACCACCTGATCATGATAAATATTGGCTAGTATAAAACCTTTTTTTACGTAGGTCAGTTCTTTGGGAATTGGGATATTATGCAATGGGGCCATTGTCTGTGGCTGTCCTTTTTTAGGAGCTTTTATTCGATTCGAAGGGAAATACTAAACCTATGGATTTTATACATGTGTAATGATGCTGGTTGTTTTATCATCATAGTTATACCTTGTTTCAATTCCGATCAGTCTATATACAACAGTAAGAAAATAACCCCTTTGCCGAATATGGTAGTTAGGAACCATCAAACTGAACAACTGGTGGGACCAGCTCTGAAATCGCGAAAAAAAATCAGCTTTTCCATACAAAAATTTATACCTATCGAACATATCAAAATGTATCAGAGTTTGTCCCTTAAAGGGTTAACCAGATGACAGGAATTTTCCGGACATGTCAGGAATTGTAGGCATCCGTCAGGAAAACGTGGTAAGGTGTATGTACTCAATGAAAGCAAATAATTTCTTAATCATATTAATGAGAAAAAAATAAAGAAAGAAAAACTAAATGAAGAATGTAAAAATAAATAAATTAAAAAAAAAAATTAAACACGACTGCCCTGCCAAAAACGAACTAAAAAGTTAAACAACAAGTGTCATTGCAGTCGGGGGACCTTATTATGGGACAAATTTTTTATCAAAGAGGTCCCCCAACTGCAATGACACTTATTGTTTAACTTTTTAGTTCGTTTTTGGCAGGGCAGTCGTGTTTTTAATATTTTTTTAATTTATTCATTTTTATTTTACACATTTTAGTGACATATTATATAGTTTTGGAATGTGCTCATCAAGGCCTTTCATTTGATGCCCATATTGTAATAATAGAAGAAAAATTTTTTTTTTCACATTTGAAAATGGCGTCGCACAGTCGCTATATTGATTTTTTCTAAAAAAAATATAGCCTGTGTCACTCGGAATGCTGTAAGGATTCTAACGATACCCCTTTTATCCAAATCAGTTCAGGTATTTAGAAGTTATGGTGGAATGAAGAAGCTCACATACCCACAAACATACATGAACCCTGAACACATATACACTCTTTTTGCTTTGGGCAGTCGTGTAAAAATGTAAGTCTACAAAATGTCAGGAAAGCTGAAAAGCCAGAGAAAAAGTCAGGAAATTTCATTATTAGATCTGGTAATCTTAGTCCCATGGTAAAAGTTGTTTAGTTTGATGGTCCCTAGTGGCGAAGGGTCCATACATGTCGATTCCTATCGGCTTCCCTTTTAGAAATCCCACCCCAGCAATCCTCCATACAGTTAAGAGAATTTTTGGCGAAATTATTGGTCCGGCTTATCTTTGCCATACGAGGGTGGATTGATAAGTCCATGACTTTTTAATGAAGAAAGACTTTTTTTCGGAATATTTTGTTTTATTTCTGTACATAATCTTATTGTAGCTCTGCGTATTCAGTCCAACGAAGTTCCTACCTCTTTAACCCATTATTTTTTTCTTTTATCGCCTGAAAACTGGTAACTGAAATGAGGGCCCATTTCAGACATCACCTTTTGGCTTGATGAAAATCTTTGCCCGCCAAGACATTTATCAAGACATTTATTCATGTTTGGTAGGAGAAAAAATCTCACTGGGGTTGAATCTAGAGAATAGGAAGGATTCGCATCTTCATTCGATGAGTTTTGATGTCATGAGTGCCGCCGAGAGGGTCGACAGGGTCATTAAGAAAAGTGACAAGTCGCTTGAGCTTTTTGTTTCCAGAAGTAATAATCTTTTGCCAAATTTGAAAAAAATTTAGTGTAAAGATTTCTTAAGGAGTTTCTTTTTAAGACAGAAAAATAAATTATATAAAAAAAAAGTATTTCTTCTTTTCAAAGTCATGGACTTATCAAACCACCCTCGTATTTTGACACCTCGCCACTTCTAGGTACCATATTCAGCATAAGGGTAGTTATTTTGTAACCCGTTGAATAATACGAGCTTTGAGTGCAATCATTTCGTTGGATCCGTAAGGTTTCTATTTGATGAAAAAGTTAAGAACATTCGAACCACAGACAATACCGCCAAAATTTTGGCGCCATCGACCAACGGATGGAGTCCTCAAACGTTCAAATAACGAATCGTATTACAAACTTTTTAATTGTGAAGAGGCGAAGGCGTTTTTGTGTTTATTTGTTGCTTTCATTGTGCCCAAACTACTTGTCGGGTCTCTTTGCTCACGTACTTTTCGCAGAATCTTTTAGAAGTCTTTATAATCTGTGAATGAACATCCGTACTGAAAGTGCGCGTGATTACCTCGTTTTATCTATTGCCACCTACGATTTTATTGATGTTTTGGTATTTATTCGGTGTATTTGGTAGAAAAAGTTTGAGTACACGCATTGCTTGCATTTTTTCGTTTGTCGGTTTTCTGAAGGCGAGAATTTGATGTCTGTTTTGATATGTGGAATCCGTTTATACGGATCCCATGGGAAAGCTTTGTACTTACTTCATGGAGAATTGTGTGCTTGGTTTCAGTTTCCGGTTTATATTAACTGGGTGGTCTCTAATCTATGAACGTCCTAAAAACTTTAGATTAACCTATTCTAGCTAGCTAGAACTACTGATTGACCTACTTCGCCTGCCCCTCTCTATCTACTTAAATGCAACTAGGCAACTTTCTATTCTACTGAACGCTAATTTAATGGAGAATCTTAAAAACAATGGAATAACGTGTCGTAAACTTGTCATTAAATAATCTCTGTGGTCTAGTTGTTTTTAGGGTTCCGTACCCAAAGGGTGAAAACGGGACCCTATTACTAAGACTCCGCTGTCCGTCTGTCTGTCTGTCACCAGGCTGTATCTCATGAACCGTGATAGCTAGACAGTTGAAATTTTCACAGATGATGTATTTCTGTTGCCGCTATAACAACAAATACTAAAAACAGAATAAAATAAATATTTAAGGGGGCTCCCATACAACAAACGTGACTTTTTGCCGGTTTTTGCTCGATATTAATTACGACTGCATAGGCAGACAGTTGAAATTTTCACAGATGATGTATTTCTATTGCTGGTATAACAAAAAAAACTAAAAACAGAATAAAAAATATATTTTAGGGGGCTCCCATACAACAAACGTGATTTTTTGCCGTTTTTTGGTACGGAACCCTTCGTGCGCGAGTCCGACTCGCACTTGGCCGGTTTTTTTAGTAAATTTTTACTTGTTCATCCAGCATAGACTTAGTTTCTATTTTTGCGAGCTACTCTTTCATGCTATTTCTTCTTTTATTCCTCTCGCACTCTTATTCTTCATACTGCTTTCGTTTCGTACATCATCTTTAATACCGTAAAGACCGTAACAGGTGGGATTTACCTGCCCATTTCGGTGTAGTCGTTCGCGGGTGCGTGTAAGACGCAGGGATCTCGGGTTCGATTCCCAGTGGGGGTACAATTTGTAACTACTCGATTTTGTTGGTGGTAGGGCTTATTTCATGTCCTCCTGGCTAGCTACCACCATCTTACCTAAGTCTGACGCCATAACAACAATAAAAAAACGTGTTTTTATAAAAGTTTTTTTTCAGTAAATTTTTATTTAGACTAAAGATATACCATCTCCTATCGGTGCACACGTCAAGACAATTCAAACGAGCCCAAACTCGGGGTTGTATGGTTTTAATATAGAGTTTCTATGGCCTTCCTCCGGCTCCATCATCAGATCCTCGGACACTATTTCCCATTAAAGTACTCGTCAAGATGATTCATAAGAGCCCAAACTCGATAGGATTGCATGGTTTTATTACCGAGTTCCAGTGGCCTTCTTCCGGCTCCATCATCAGACCCTGGACACTATTTCCTAATAAAGTACTCGTCAATACGATTCAAACGAGCCCAAACTCGATGGGGTTGCATGGTTTCAATATTGAGTTCCTATGGCATGGACTTTCAGCTTCATCATCAGACCCTGGACCTCATCTCCCATTAGAGTACTCGTCAAGACGATGCTAACGAGCCTAAACACGATGGGGTTGTATGGTTTCATCATAGAGTTTCTATGGCCTTCCTCCGGCTCCATAATCAGATCCTCGAACACTATTTCCCAACAAAGTACTCGTCAAGACGATTCAAACGAGCCCAATCTCGATGATGTAGCGTGGTTTTATTAAATAGTTCCCGTGTCCTTCCTCCGGCTCCATTATCAGACCCTGGAAACTATTTCCCAACAAAGAACTCGTCAAGACGATTCAAACGAGCCCAAATTTGATGGGGTTGCACGGTTTCAATATTGAGTTCCTATGGCATGGCCTTTCGGCTTCATCATCAGACCCTGGACCTCGTCTCCCATAAGAGTACTCGTCAAGACGATGCTAACGAGCCCAAACACGATGGGGTTGTATGGTTTCATCATAGAGTTCCTGTGGCCTTCTTCCGGCTTCATCATCAGATCAGCTCAATGACACCATAATATTGCATTGCCTTCCAGTTCTGACCTATGTTCAAAGTTTCAAGTCTCTAGCTCATCGGGAAGCAAGGATAAAATCGTTCGCAAACTTTGTGGAGAAACACACAAACAAACAAACAAATTTTAATGCGAAAGCAACGTAATAAAAACGTGTTAATAACTTACCATTCAGCCGCATAGAATGTTGGTCATTTTAATTGGGGCTCGGTAAAAATTATATGTCGCCGCAGGACAATCGTATAAACCGGATCTTTATAAAAAACCTAGGTCGATTTTAAAGGACCGGATAATTGGAAACTGAGATATTTTTCGCAATCGTCCGTACAATTTTTAGGATCTTTGTAAAAATCCCAGTATGTTACGGACAATTAGAAACTTGAATGCCGATTGGATAATCTAAGCGTGCCCGCAGACTACAGACTTTCTATCGGCCGATAGTTGGCCCGGAAGTTGGATTTGTATGAAGAATCTGCGCGCGCACTTGCATACTTCTTCATACTGATTCCAACTATCGGCCGACATTTCGGTCGGTAGTCGGTACTTAGTTTGCGGGGACTCTTTAGTGTCGATTTATACCGTCTTCAGTCGGATTGGTCAGAAGTCAGAACAGAACATAGCTTCTTATAGGACTATAGGTGGCCGTTAGCTAATCAGGGGCCCTATTTTTGAATCACTCGGCTGGCGTCGAGCGCACTTTTCTACTGATTTTCGTTCGACATTTGACTCAAATGTATGGGATGTCGAACGAAAATCAGTACCAGTCGAGCGATTCAAAAATAGGGCCCCAGATTTACCTAAGATACACTGGATTTTTGTAAACATCCAAAAAAGTACTCACTCGGACGATTGCAAAATATCTGTATCGGATTCTAATTATGTATCTTGTTTTTTGCAATCATACTAGGATTTTTGTAAAGATCCGATTTTACCTACGACACATTGTAATGGGAAAAATTTTACCCCGGGGTATAGATGGAAATTACCCCACTGAAAATGTTAGTCGGTAGAGCAAAGGGGTTTTGTGGATTCGCGTGGCTCAGTCATCTATGGAACAATTATGATTTTGGGCGCCGTTAATGTCAATGAAAGTTAAAAATTAAAAGATTAATTGTCCACAGATCGAAACAAAGTGAGTTTAATAAATCAAACCAATATTTACGTTGAAACAAACATTTATTTAACACATTGTATAACTAATACCAAGTTAACAACGATTCGCAGAAAATATGTCATAAAAATATTTAAAACCACATGGGGTATAAATGGTTTAACGGAGAATCCGAAGGGTTAAAATGAAGTCACACATTTTATATTAATACATAATACCTTGAGAACCCATTATAATGTTAAAACCGCACGAAGGGCAAATGGTTTAACAGGGACTCTTAACAGGTTAAAGTGAGACCATACATTAATTACAAAAACAATACCCTTGGGTTCATTATAAAATTAAAACCATATAAAGAAGTAGGGATTTAAAATATAAACCCTTAAAAGTAAAGGTGAGGGCATATCTGTTCGTTTCCCGTTAGTCAGACGGATTAAGAGGCCGGTTCCGCATTTGAAATAAGTTTTCAAACGTCACCATATCTCTCAAGTCGGCGGACCGTTAAGAACCGAATACATATGTACTCACAAAAAAAACTTATGCTAAGATACCTATTACTTATCATCTTAACACAAGACATTCATAGTAAAATAGAATTATTTATACATTCTGGCTCATGGACCAGAGTTACGCTGAAGCTAAATAAATTTGAAACATGACTATAGGTACATTTATTGGCTGTAGACCTGCTCCGGGTTGAGTTTGAACATGTCATCAAATAACCATTTTGTACTTGATATGAACGTTAATTACTTCACTGGGTACATACTACAGAAACACTGCCGCGATGATAATAAAAGAAAGCTGCGGAATACCTTGGTTAGTTTTATAAATCCATGGTAATGGTACGGTTTAACATGTGCTCGTCGCGCTGATTTTAATGAGACATCATAGCATGGAATTCTCGCCAAGCCGCTGCACAGACGACGTTACATCGAAACAAGCTCAAACCATAACCTTGGAAGTATTCCTTGGACCAAACTGTGAAGTATCCTGGAAGTACTTATATCTTGAAATTTTGAGGTAAAACTGTGGAAGCAACCTGGGAACCACTTATATCTTGAAATTTTGAGGTAAAACTGTGGAGAAACCTGGGAACCACTTATATCTTGAAATTTTGAGGTAAAACTGTGGAGAAACCTGGGAGCCCTGTAATAAAAAATCAAAGTCACCAAATTGTTCTACATACATATGAGGTTTTCCTTACAACTAACATTATAACAAGGTTGAGAAACTTACCAAAATTGGGCTTTAATTATCACAGGTTTTTATCTCATGAAAGACATGATGAAATATAAATTGATGAGCTGGAGCCCTGAGAACAATACGACACGAGGTTACAATCTGGATACCACTGGTATAAACGGACAAATAATTAGATTCGTATTATTATAACACTCACCACTTAAAGGGATGCTCAACGCATCATTAAATTAATAGAAACCCACCAAAAAATAGATTGGGTTTCACTTCACATGACGAAAATTTCCTGCATCTACACGACACAGGCGAAATACCACGAATGAGACAAAGACTTCCGTCCGTCGAAGTACGTCGGTCATTGTTGAAACGACTCGAAAAGTCTAGAATGCCATAGACAATCGCACTCCCTGAACTTACTTACCTTTTGTCTGAATATTAATATTAAAACGTTTAACTAGCATGCGAGACATGGGTATTTACTTTATTTAATTAAAATAACAAATAGGATTTATTTGATTTTATCAACAAAGTGTAAATTAATTGGTCCGAAACGTTCAGTTAGCTGGAATCGGAACGCTGAACGTCACATCTGACAGTTGTCACTTGTCAATTGAAAAGACAGCTATGAGATATGTAAACAAGAAAGTTTATTTGCTTTAATTATTGAAAAGTGCTAAAATTCTTTGTGAATGATATTTTAAAATGAATTTAAGTGAATGCCCGAATGCCGAAGTGCGTGGTACAATCACCGACATTCGCCAAACCACTGGAAACTGACCCAAACAAAGGTAGAAATATTCATGCATTTATCCTACACAAACCATATCAAAAGCTATATGAAAACACTAGGTGTGTTTTGTAAAACCTATCTAAACTCTTACCTACATCTAATACCTAATGTTCCTTGTCCAACCTACAAGACTATAACGAGAATGCCGCTATAACAAGTACTTTAAAATCAAATGTTGGTTACCCCATAGGTATATAAAAAAAGGTGTTACAGTACCGTCTTAGTTGGGAAAGAAAAATTTTATTCAAAACGAAAGTTTTGGATAAAATTTTTCGCCAAGAGGAACGACGAAATCTAAAGCTACAACCTAAACTGAACAAAACAGACCTTAATCCTACTTAAAGATAAACCACCTCAAGACTCAAAACTTAGACAAAAAAGCTTGAGTCATATCAAGGGAAACCTAACAAATAACTCAAAAGAGTGAATATGGAAAAAGGTAGAACCATTTCATAGACCCAATAACACAAAAAGAGAGCTAATCCAGGTTCTAGCCATAACCAGTGTTAAACACAGGTTGGTTAAACAAAAACCAGCACGTAATTTACCAAACTGCAAACATGGGTAAATTACATGTAAAGTTGAAGTATGCAAAACAGTGACTTCTAAAAGTAAAGTGCGAGGATTGGAAATCCAACATCCCTTAAAACACACAACAAAGGCAAAAGCAAATCATCACACAGGACGACACGCCATCATAATAAAGAAAACAGAAATGTTACCATCCTTGGTATCATTTGTGGTTTACACAAATGCAACAAGACCTATGGATGTAACACGGATAAAATATACACTAAAAACTAACAAAGTTATAACCTACTGAACTAACAATGATAGAACAACATCGTGCACAAGGTAACACAAGGGCAGGCTTGAAACTAAAGCCATATAAAGGGGTTTCAAGCGCCACTACTGTGACCCTGCACGACAAATGAACCACCGACAGGAACGCCATATGCCGAAACGGACTAATATGAACTAGTGTCCCTCGAATTGAGTTAAAAATTTTGAACGCAGTATACATATGCACCAAAAACCAACAAAAACATAACCCACCCAACTAACAACGACGAAACAGCATCATGCTAAAGGTAACACAAGGGCAGGCTTGAAACTAAAGCCATATAAAGGGGTTTCAAGCGCCACTACTGTGCCCCCGCACAACAAATGAACCACTGACAGGGACGCCATATGCCAAAATGGACAAATATGACCTAGTGTCCCCCAAATTGGGTTAAAAATTTTGAACACAAATATATAAAACACAAAATTGGGTGAGATGCCTTGCAACGACGTAAGGTGGCATATGAAATGATATACAGAACCCGTTTTATAATTGGAATTCTAAACTAAACAGACGCGAGCGAAAACTTTTTATTTAAAGGTTAGCAGTAATTTTAAATTTGGAACTACTAAAAACAGCCGCAGAAGGAATTTCTAAGCTACCCCTACGAGCTAGTATCAAGGTATTCATTAAAAAGTGCCGTACTTGGTCAGCACTACTATGCTCATCAAAAGAGATTTTAAAAGCGGATAATTCATGTTCAAGTTCTTCCCCGAGCAAGAAATCAACGTTACAATTAAGTTCAGCCATATTGAAATAAAAATTAAATTCACGTTATATAAAGCACTAAAACATTGAATCATTAATCTCACTTTTCTGGGCCACACGTTGGGTACGCCACTGTAATGGGAAAAATTTTACCCCGGGGTATAGATGGAAATTACCCCACTGAAAATGTTAGTCGGTAGAGCAAAGGGGTTTTGTGGATTCGCGTGGCTCAGTCATCTATGGAACAATTATGATTTTGGGCGCCGTTAATGTCAATGAAAGTTAAAAATTAAAAGATTAATTGTCCACAGATCGAAACAAAGTGAGTTTAATAAATCAAACCAATATTTACGTTGAAACAAACATTTATTTAACACATTGTATAACTAATACCAAGTTAACAACGATTCGCAGAAAATATGTCATAAAAATATTTAAAACCACATGGGGTATAAATGGTTTAACGGAGAATCCGAAGGGTTAAAATGAAGTCACACATTTTATATTAATACATAATACCTTGAGAACCCATTATAATGTTAAAACCGCACGAAGGGCAAATGGTTTAACAGGGACTCTTAACAGGTTAAAGTGAGACCATACATTAATTACAAAAACAATACCCTTGGGTTCATTATAAAATTAAAACCATATAAAGAAGTAGGGATTTAAAATATAAACCCTTAAAAGTAAAGGTGAGGGCATATCTGTTCGTTTCCCGTTAGTCAGACGGATTAAGAGGCCGGTTCCGCATTTGAAATAAGTTTTCAAACGTCACCATATCTCTCAAGTCGGCGGACCGTTAAGAACCGAATACATATGTACTCACAAAAAAAACTTATGCTAAGATACCTATTACTTATCATCTTAACACAAGACATTCATAGTAAAATAGAATTATTTATACATTCTGGCTCATGGACCAGAGTTACGCTGAAGCTAAATAAATTTGAAACATGACTATAGGTACATTTATTGGCTGTAGACCTGCTCCGGGTTGAGTTTGAACATGTCATCAAATAACCATTTTGTACTTGATATGAACGTTAATTACTTCACTGGGTACATACTACAGGGCTCACCTTTCCATTAACGGACCACGAATTTCGATATACATATTTTTTTAATGTAAAGAACTCATGATTTGGAACACGTATACGAAATTTTAAGTTTAGGAACCAAAAAATACGCGAGAAAACAATTATTGAAAATTAAGAATTTTTAGGTTAAATATGTCTATTCCAACAAGAATTTTGACAAGTGTTGTCATTTTTGACGTGTTATAAGAGCTTATTAGATCATCCTGAATTAAGGATCCGGAATTCAGAGTCCGATTTAGGACGAGAAATTCAGTCGCCAATTAGACCGTCCTGAATAACGGATCCGATATCACAGCTTAACGATCATACAGTCGTTACACGAATGTACTTGCGCAGAGCAACGGAGGGGAAAATACAGTGACCGTAAAAATACATGTAGGTAGGAGGTATAGGTATGTAGGTAGGAGGTATAGGTATGTAGCTAGGTAGGTAGTAGGTACGTGTCATTTTCAATGCTAATCTGAACTAGGTTTATTGATGTAGGTACTAATATTTGCATGAAAGTACGCGGTAGAAAGAGAGGCAACTTCTAGGTTGACTTCGCGACGCGCAACGCCCCGTTTAGAAAAAGGTTGAATTTTCAAGTACATTTTTTAGGGTTCCATAGCCTAATGGCAAAAAACGGAACCCTTATAGATTCGTCATGTCTGTCTGTTTGTCTGTCTGTCCGTCTGTCCGTCCGTATGTCACAGCCACTTTATTTCAAAACTATTAAAATTACACAGTTAAAACTAGGTAGGAGATGTTCTGCGAACCGCTTTACGATTTTCACACAAAATAAAAAAATATATAAAAGATTAAGGGGGAAAAACGGAAAAAAATCATCAAACCTATACGTGTATCTATAGATAGGTCTTTAAAAATGACATTGAGGTTTCTAAAAGTATTTTTTCTCAAAATCAACCGTTTGGAAAATATACACTTCCAAAGTGGTAAAATGTGTGTCCCCCCCCCCCCTCTAAAAATCTGATAAAATATATGTTGTAGATCTTAATAAACACTATCAACGAAAATTGGTTTGAATGAGATATAATTAGTAGTTTTAGATTACCTAGCACATTTTCCAAAACCGCAAAAATAACTTTGTCGTTTACAAACACTATGAAAACTAGACGAACGGCGACTTTTTTTCGCCAACATAAAAAGCGTTGACTGACTGTATACTCTTTAGGCTGTGATACTACTGTGTCGGAGCCTAGCGTCCTGAATGCGATTACACTGTCCTAACTGCGTCCGATTTAGCATCCTTAACGCCGGAGACCATTTCCTATCCTAACTAGGATGCTAACTAGGATTCTAGCTTCCTGAATGCAATTACACTTCTCTGAATTAAGGAGCGACTTCATTCCGGATCCTTAATTCAGGATGATCTAATAAGCTCTTTAGGTTGGTAGTACTGCTAAAAAAGCTTGAATCCAATGCCGTGAAGTGAGTAATTTATGTTGGTAGCACTGAAAAAAAAATGTTTTTTGCGCCGCCATTTTCTTGTTGTGTCAGTCAGCGTTTGTGTTTGTCGCAGTTGAGAGCGTTTACGTACTCCTGTCGGTATTTATGCAACGTTTGGCTACTATGGCGTCTCCGAAGTCTCAGTCTTCGAGTTCTGCTGTGTCTACGCCTGAAGAGTTGAGTGTAGTGCGAGTTTTGGACTCAAATGAGCCGCTTGTGTCGAACTCCTCTTCAGTGCCGTCTTCAAGTGTGCAAGTGTTGGACTCTAGTGAGCCACTTGTGCATGGTAAACAGTTTTCAGTGCCTTCGGGTGTGCAAGTGTCGGACTCTAGTGAGCCGCTTGTGCACCAACCCATTGCTGAGTGTTCATCGTCTGTGCCTGTGCAAGTGTTGGACTCCAGTGAGCCACTTGTGCATGGTGACGAGTCATCAGTGCCTTTGGGTGTGCAAGTGTTGGACTCTTGTGAGCCGCTTGTGCACCAACCCATTGCTGGATGCTCATCATTTGTGCCTGTGCATGGTGACGAGGAGCCTATTGCTGGGCCTTCTTCTGCTGCTGTTATTCCAGTTGGTGCTCCTGTGTCTTCAGGTAATTAGAATCAATTATGGCTAAACTGTACATTAAGGGCCGCTGGTCTGGAGATTCCTAATGTTTTGACAGAAAATATAGGTAAAAAATGCATTTAATTTTGAACTTGTTTTTTTTCAATTCCGAATAGTGTTGATTAGGTTAAAATTAGTGACAGAACCGAATTAGTCAACCCCGACCCCACGTGGTACTAGTCTGCCCTACCCCTAGAGTGTATATAAAAGCCCGGAGGCGCGGAGGGAGAGCAGCCCTCGCCCGCTGCAACAAACCGCAGGCACCATGTGAGCCGAAGCGGCTGAGGCTGGTCGCCGCAGGCGACCAAAAAGCCGAAGCTGCGTAGGCGAGCATGGAGTGCCTGTGGTTTGTTGCGCAAGGGCGGAGGGGCTGCACTTCCCGCAGCGCCGGAGACACTCAGAAGTATTTTTTTTGTTTTGAGATTATGTTTACCTCAATTAATATTGTACATTAGAATAAAATGGGAGACACAAAAGCGGGACAGGAAGGGGCTCGGCCACCCACCATGAAAAAAGTCTTGAAGACTAATATGTTATTTTTTTTATTTTCAGATGAGGATTCGGAAGCTCAGCCGCAATCGGGATCTTCTGGGAGGCGCAAACAGTACTATTCTGAGGAGGTTCTGCTTCAATGGAATTTACGAAAAATCATGAATACTTTGGGTTCTGTAGAAGATTGCATTAGGTTTGCAGAGGAGAGAAATCTCATACCCACCTCTAAGATGTGCGGACGTCATAGAAGTCCTATGACCCTAGATTTGTCGAGTGGACAATTTGGGATCTTCAAGTGTCGCAAGAGTCCTTGCAGAAACAAAGGTTACGGCCGAGCTCAAGGGACCTGGTTTGAAGAAGCGAGGCTGCCCGTACCTATTATGTTCGAACTAATGTATATGTTTGCTCATAATGTGAGTTATGAAACAGCTAGACGGGAAACAGCTAATATTGATAAAAATACAACAATGTCTACAAGAACAATCGCCGATTGGTATTCATATTGTAGAGAAACGATAATTATATATGAATTGGAAAATCAAAATGTAAGACCAATGATCGGTGGCCCTGGAAAGATCGTGCAAATCGACGAATCCAAGTTTGGACGACGGAAATACAATAGAGGTCGTCATATAGAGGGTCACTGGGTCATTGGCATGGTTGAAGATGGGTGTGATGATTTACGCGTTGAGGTGTGTCCCAACAATGAGAGATCTGCTGAGATTCTAATACCGCTCATTCAAAAACATGTTAGGGAAGGCTCCACCATTCACACGGATTTTTGGAGGGCATATGATTGCCTTCCCGAGTATGGTTATATTCACTGTAAAGTCAACCACAGCGACCCCGAAAATAGGTTTATTGCTCCAGACGGGACTCACACCCAAAGGATAGAGAGTCATTGGCGAGGATTAAAACGAAAATTTCAATTAGCGAATTATAAAGGTAACTTTGAAGATTGGTTGGTGGAAGAATCGTGGAGAAGAAGGCTCAGAATAGAGCTTAAAGATGCATTTGAGGCATTACTAGAAGCTATTCAATATGTGTATAGGGTGTAAGGGGCAGCCCTTCGTTAACAGACAGGGTTTCTTTTTAAGTATTTTCAGTTAATATTTTGGGGAAGTGGGTGAAATGGTCCCGATTAGGGAGTCTGATCATCCGCCCGTCTTCGCTGGTGTCCCCCCTCATAAATAATAATAATGTCATCTTAGTATATACTGAATTCACCCCATCTGTCTGCGGAGGGTTGTTCCTTACACCCTAAATAAAATTTGAAATAAAAATATTTTATTATAATAAAAATCTTTTTCATTTTTGTTCATTTCACAGTAGTTTCCCGAATATAAGTTAGAAATTTCGTGGTATTTTTTTTTAACAGATGATAGAAACAACTTTTTTAATATTACGTAAATTACTCCCGCCTGGTGGGTAAATTACTCCCCCCTGGTGGGTAAATTACTCCCCCTAGTGGGTAAATATGCTCCCCCCCCTGGTGGGTCATCCCATGAATTGAACCCCTTAGTAGGGGGTGCTACCCACCCTGACCCCCCCCTTCCCCCCTTTTATTGACCAAAAATGACACTAATTTTGCTGAAATTACTATTATTTTTGGTAAAATTGTAAATTCATTAAAAAAAAAAGTATCCATCTCCTAACTTTCAAACTTTAGGGAGGGGTTGCCCCCCTCCCCCCTCCCCCCCCCCCTCCCCCCCAAAATCGTGGTCCGTTAATGGAAAGTAGAACCTACTACAGAAACACTGCCGCGATGATAATAAAAGAAAGCTGCGGAATACCTTGGTTAGTTTTATAAATCCATGGTAATGGTACGGTTTAACATGTGCTCGTCGCGCTGATTTTAATGAGACATCATAGCATGGAATTCTCGCCAAGCCGCTGCACAGACGACGTTACATCGAAACAAGCTCAAACCATAACCTTGGAAGTATTCCTTGGACCAAACTGTGAAGTATCCTGGAAGTACTTATATCTTGAAATTTTGAGGTAAAACTGTGGAAGCAACCTGGGAACCACTTATATCTTGAAATTTTGAGGTAAAACTGTGGAGAAACCTGGGAACCACTTATATCTTGAAATTTTGAGGTAAAACTGTGGAGAAACCTGGGAGCCCTGTAATAAAAAATCAAAGTCACCAAATTGTTCTACATACATATGAGGTTTTCCTTACAACTAACATTATAACAAGGTTGAGAAACTTACCAAAATTGGGCTTTAATTATCACAGGTTTTTATCTCATGAAAGACATGATGAAATATAAATTGATGAGCTGGAGCCCTGAGAACAATACGACACGAGGTTACAATCTGGATACCACTGGTATAAACGGACAAATAATTAGATTCGTATTATTATAACACTCACCACTTAAAGGGATGCTCAACGCATCATTAAATTAATAGAAACCCACCAAAAAATAGATTGGGTTTCACTTCACATGACGAAAATTTCCTGCATCTACACGACACAGGCGAAATACCACGAATGAGACAAAGACTTTAAGACTTCCGTCCGTCGAAGTACGTCGGTCATTGTTGAAACGACTCGAAAAGTCTAGAATGCCATAGACAATCGCACTCCCTGAACTTACTTACCTTTTGTCTGCATATTAATATTAAAACGTTTAACTAGCATGCGAGACATGGGTATTTACTTTATTTAATTAAAATAACAAATAGGATTTATTTGATTTTATCAACAAAGTGTAAATTAATGGGGAGGAAAAGCGCAATTTTATCCCGATAGGTGGCGTCTTATCGTTGGTACCGAGCCGCCTCAAAGAAACTGTCAAAACATATGGGAATCTCTTGGAGTATTGCACTTTTTAATTTTATACTGAGAAAATGCCGCATTGTTATGCATGTAACTTGTAAAATATTGGAGTTCATCGATTTCCCAGTAACAAAAAAAATAGTGGGCAAAGAAATATCAAAAAAAATATGCTTTTTCCTCGATTTTCTCCTTTGCTGAGCCTGAGAAACATTATAAATCAAAAGGAATGTTTCATGAATTTGATGAAACTTCGCCAAAATAAAACAACATTTGAATTATAACAGCTTTGTTCTTTAATATTTCAACCTCAGCAGTTTCTAACATATTTATAACTTGGATGAATTTGATAGGTATATCAAATATGGAATAAGCCCAATATTGGGGCCAAACAGAGAATTAATAGAATTGTATATGCCAGAGTCAGTCAAGAAACTTAGAATAATAAAATAAATATGATAAAACGGTTCGTGTAATTTTGGATAGTACAGAAATTCCAGTACAGAAACCTGAAATTACTATTGTACAGAAGGCATCATCAGGCAACTATAAACACGGAAATTCACACTCAGTTGCTTTGTTAAAATTTAAATCATATGCTTCTTATCTGAAATAAAAAGATTACTTGTAAATCTTACACGAAATTTAAAGAAATGTAATGCTTGTTAGCAATTTTTTGTAAGTTGCTATAAACGTTCTTGCCTGTTGTTTTGGCTTTTCTTTTCCGTAATTCTTCTTTTATATGAGCTAAAGTTGGCATTGAATACATTGTTTGTCCGCAAAACCGAAAAAAATACAATCTAAGAAAGTAAAATCACGTAATACACAGTCAAGACAATATAAGCTCAAACTGACAATTGTTCCAAAGACTAAGCGCCATCTGTAATTCACTTTGCCTTCGCCTCCCCATTGGTCCGAAACGTTCAGTTAGCTGGAATCGGAACGCTGAACGTCACATCTGACAGTTGTCACTTGTCAATTGAAAAGACTAGGGATGTCAAAAGTGAAAAAAAATATCGATATATCGATACATCGATATTTATAAAAATATCAATATCGGCCTCGATATATCGCGAAAAAAATATCGATATATCGATATATCGGTAAAATGTTCAGCCAACATTTGCAGTTTTAAAATAATAATGTATTTAGTTCACCCTAGCTCAGAAATCTCAATAGTTTTTTTTTACTTTTCATGAATATCAATTTTTCTTTCAACATACTGAATTATTTTAGTTTTCTTCAATCATTAATTTATTTACTATCCAACTTCCATAGTTATTATTATTAGTATTCACAATTTTAAGATATAATTTAAAATAAATGCAAAAATTGGAGTTAAATGCCCGTACAAAGGTCTCCAGCAGCAGTAGCGCCACCAAGAGTGCCGCCCTACCATTCTAGCGACTTTTGAATGATGTGATGCTAATAAATATATCGATTTTGATACTATTTTCGATATTGGTTATTTTGTATCGATGTATCGATATATCGAATCAAAATATATCGGCTAAAAATATCGATATATCGAACAAAAAATATCGATATATCGATGTATCGATATTTTTTCAACAAGCCTAGAAAAGACAGCTATGAGATATGTAAACAAGAAAGTTTATTTGCTTTAATTATTGAAAAGTGCTAAAATTCTTTGTGAATGATATTTTAAAATGAATTTAAGTGAATGCCCGAATGCCGAAGTGCGTGGTACAATCACCGACATTCGCCAAACCACTGGAAACTGACCCAAACAAAGGTAGAAATATTCATGCATTTATCCTACACAAACCATATCAAAAGCTATATGAAAACACTAGGTGTGTTTTGTAAAACCTATCTAAACTCTTACCTACATCTAATACCTAATGTTCCTTGTCCAACCTACAAGACTATAACGAGAATGCCGCTATAACAAGTACTTTAAAATCAAATGTTGGTTACCCCATAGGTATATAAAAAAAGGTGTTACAACATTATACAGGCTGTTTACTAATTAATACCCTTTTAAAGCCAAACATGGTAAATAGTAGCGTAGGGTACCGTACCATGCATACAACCCCGTAAGTATAAACTCTGAAAAACCACGACATGGCTGAAAAAGTTTTTATTTAAATTGTATGGAAAACTGCAAATTGACAACTCTAGACGCAAATAGACCATTAATTTCGATAATCGATCCCATTAATGGACAAAAGCAAAATATAATTTCGTTCTAGGTTTGCTTTGTTACTCTGCAGTTTATCTTAATAAGACATTTTTGTTTTTCAAAAGAGTGGTGGATTTCAATAATCCGGCGTTGTATGCATGGTACCATTGGTACGCTATCTACCTTATTCGGCCTTCTTAAGAGGCATATTACATTTCGACTGTGATTTTTGCGTAAAATGGCCAATTTTGGCGTTATCGATCTCAGAAACAAAAATACATTAACACTTTTGACTTATTGAATGGTGCAGAATAGCTATTGGAATAGTTCATAGCGGCCTCGCTTTTTTGAAAATTTGCTTAACTTTATAATTAAACCCAAAATTGCAGAGAAAGATTTTCATAAAATGCGCGAAGGCACTTTTTTGAGCTCATGGATTGAACAACTGTGCTAAACAATTGAAATAAAAAGAAAATAATGTTATCTCTTATATAGTCGAATAGTTCATAGCGGCCTCGGAATTTTGAAATTATGTATAGAATATGTGAAAAAAAAAATCCAATCAAAAACCATAAAATTACTAAAAAAGCTCAGAATAAACTGTGGATTTCTCCTAGATATTATTATTATTACTATTATTATTACGTAAAAATTATATCATAATAATCTTTACTTCATAAAAAAATCAAATTTCATACTTTTATTTGTTGTTTGTACTTGTTTGTCTTTCTGTGTATGTTCAAAGTTGACTCTAAGTTCACCAAATTTTATTTTCCTTTCTAACCCTTTAACTTTCCAGTGAATCATCATATTACTTTTTGTCACGAACACATATAAATGTATTTTTTTTTTATTTATTTATATATTTTGTACACACACAATTTTTAACATAAAAGAAGTAGACAGAAGAGTAGTACAAGGACACCGCTTATTTCATATTGAAATTTCTTCCAGCGGGCCCGGGATAGGAAAGAACATTGAAAAAGGCAGACGTGTGTAGCTCAAGATGAAAATAATACCTATATTATATATACCTACATATTTAGAAATAATTATACAATACATATATACACACATACTTACTTAAATAAAACATAAATATATACATAATAATACTATATACATACGAATACGTGTAATCAAAATAAAAGATAAAAATTGTAAAAGAGAAAAATAATAAAATAAGGTAAAATTAGGGACAAGTGGACAGATAGTACTCTTTTAATCGTTTTTTGAAAAGAGATATGGTGCGACAATCTCTGATCTGTGCTGGCAGCGAATTCCAGAGACGGACGGCATGCACGGAGAAGGAATAGGAAGCAAAGTTGGAGTTATGGGTGGGGAATTTTAGAACGGACTTGAGATGGGATCTACATTCAGAATTGGGCGGGTGGCAGAAGGAAAAACGATCACGAAGGTAAGATGGATAGGAAGGATTGTAAAGAACATTGAAGAGGAGACAGAGGATTCTAACATTCCTGCGCTGGCGTATAGGGAGCCACTTAAGTTCCTTCCGAAAGTTGGAAACGTGGTCGTACTTGCGTAGACCGAAAATAAAGCGGATAGCAAGATTTTGAAGGCGCTCAAGTTTGTTAAGTAATAGCTCGGTAGCATCTAAGTAGCAAACATCAGCATAGTCGAGAAGAGGTAGAATGAGTGACTGGGCAATAGAGATTTTGGTGGGCAAGGGTAGAAAACTTATCTTGCGACTAACATCAGCGACATGTTTTGTCCAGTCAAGGTTAGAGTCAAATATAACGCCTAAGTTCTTGACTGTGTCACTATACGGAATAATGATCCCGTCTAGCAACACCGGTGACAACTGTAGATGGTGGGCTAAGTTCCGCATATAATATCTACCACCAATGATGATGGCTTGCGATTTATTAGGGTTAACCAGGAGACCATACTGCTTAGCCCAGGTGGAAATACGGCTTAGGTCGTCATTAATTTCGGCAATGGCTGAGTCCAGGTCGTCAATTTTAAAATGGCGGTAAAGCTGCAAGTCGTCTGCATAGAGATGAAATTTAGAGGAGATGACTTTAGTGACAGAGTTGATGAAGATGGAGAAAAGGAGCGGTGAGAGAACACCTCCT
Source organism: Agriphila tristella (assembly GCA_928269145.1). Taxonomy (NCBI): domain Eukaryota; kingdom Metazoa; phylum Arthropoda; class Insecta; order Lepidoptera; family Crambidae; genus Agriphila; species Agriphila tristella. Next base: position 18,258,253 of record OV743447.1, on the reverse strand, counting down.
TGAGGTACGCCAGCAGCAAGTACGCACCCGTCGGATGTTGAATCCTCAAGGCGGACACACTGCGTGCGCCCCCGAAGATAGGAATCAAACCAAGGAATAGCAGTAGCAGAGACATTTATAGAGCGAAGTGTGGCAAGAAGGATATCGAAATCGACAGAGTTGAAGGCACTGCTAAAATCAAGCAATACCAAAACTGTAAGTTCTTTATTTTCCATGGCCCAGCGGCAGTCGTCGGTGACATTCAACAAAGCGGTTACAGTGCTGTGGCCAGGACGAAAACCAGAGTGGTAGCAATTCAATAAGCGATTAGACAAGAGAAAAGAAGAAAGTTGTTTATGAACGATGTGCTCGAGAACTTTAGATAGGAATGGTAAGATGGAGATAGGACGGAAATGGCAAGGTAAAGATGGATTGGGGACTTTTGGTAAAGGTATAATATGAGCAGCTTTCCAGATCTTAGGAAAACAATTTGAACTAAGAGAAAGGTTAACAATGAAAGTGATTATAGGGAGAAGGATAGGCAGAATAGGAATGAACATTCTCGAGCACAAATTATCCTCACCAACGGATTCAGAAGAAATGGCCAAGATGGCGCTTTTGACGTCGATATCAGAAACTGTAGAAAAGTTGAATAAGGGGCAGTTGGGTCTAGCACCAGAGGAAAGCTGCTCCAATGTAGCATCCTTCACTCTAGGTTCAAGACTTACTGGGGGAGCGGATAGATGCCTGTTTAAGGCATTTAGGTCAGTGCCGGTAGGTACAGAATTGGAGGGTTTGCCCACACCAACTGAGCGTAGAAATCTCCAAGCATCCGCCCCGGTTTACGATTAGAGAGGGAATCATGGAAAAAACGTCTCTTAGCGTCCCTACACATACGACTGCAGCGATTCCGAAGCGTTTTGTAACGAGCTAAATTGCCATCAGTTGGAAACTTTTTATACCTCCGTTTCGCTTTATCTCTACATGAGCTCTTTAATTTCAGCACAAAATATACAATACTAAATACAAAATGTATTTAGTAGACCCAAAGGTTTCTCTAGGTTGTATCGTTAAAATCCGTCAAAATCGAAATTTCGATGAAAAAATGTGATAGGGCCCTAAGGCTATTACCAAACACCCTGTAATGTAAGTACCTAATAGGCCATCAGTCGTGCGATGGTGCGTCCGTCCGGTGAAACTGGTCGTGCGACCGTGCGATCAAACCTAGTGATATCTATTGAATGTCCTAATTGACGGTCGCGCGATCATGCGATGCCAATTAGGCCTTAGGCCCTGTCCTGTCGTGCGATCATGCGTTACGATTTCATCGTGCGATGATACAGAACAATAGACGCATCGCATGATCGCGCGACCGTCAATTAGGACAATCAATAGATATCACTAGGTTTGATCGCACGGTCGCACGACCGGTTTCATCGGACGGACGCACCATCGCACGACCGATGGCCAATTAGGACAGGGTAAGGCCCTGTCCTAATTGGCCTTTTTGGCCATTGTCATTTTTTTTGATGTTTTGAAATTTATGCAGCTATAATAGAAGTTAAAGTAGAATGCATAAACAGTTATACAGCCTCATTTTCTTTTTAAATCTGAGATTTTTGTATGAATATTGTTACTGCATGCCTTTGTGGGCGATTGGTGTCAGTTCTCGAAACGAGCCATTCTAAATAGTCCTTAGGGAAATAATGGTGGCTGCAGATTGACACAGTATTTTGTTATGAATAAATTGTGAAGAGGGTCGAATGATAGCGAAAGCGAAGCTATGCGGTGCTATAAATGTTCAAGAGGATGCATTGGCCATTTTGGTGGTAGGGATCTCGATTTTTCTCATAAATTACAAAACATAATGATAGTAACTTAAGTGATATTTGATAACCTGATGATTTGAGCCGGTGTAAGTCTGATATTGTTTATAATTAAGTTTTTTAGGTATATTTTATTCCTTTCAAGCTGTAAGTCTTAGATTATTAAGTAGGTGATAGGAATTTCGCGGCCCTCGATTTATTGTTTCGTACCTTATTTTAAATATAAAAATAAGGTAGGTATAGCTATTTTGAATTTTTTTATTAAAGGCATTCACAATGCTATTTTTATATTAAGCTAATCAATTTAAAAGAAAAAGTACTAGAAAAAATCGACTCACCCGTAGCAGCTCAGACGGGACTTGAACCCGCACCCTTGGGATTCAATTTTTCAATTTTCAATTTTTCTATTAAATTTATTAGTTTAAATTTAAAATAAAAATAGCATTGTGAATGCCTATAATAGCTATTTCATCTTAATCGATTGTCTGGCATCTGTAAAGGTGTCGCATTCGAATGTTGAAGGTAATTCTTCATATTGATGAGATAACGCTGGCTTACAGCGAAAACGTAAAAGTACTAGAAAGTTTCGCCACGCCCACAAGCGACTCGTAACATAATTGGTCAGTGCATTGGGCCGGAATCCCAAGGGTGCGGGTTCGAGTCCCGTCTGAGCTGCTACGGGTGAGTCGATTTTTTCTAGTATTTTTTCTATTAAATTTATTAGCTTAGGTATAGCTATGCTTCCATTGGAGTGTTTGTTTGTTGTCATAAAGACCTAGGGAAAAAACTACTTCCGTTGTCCTGTGATGTGATGGCGTATTCAGAGATGTTTATTATGTAGGTATAGGTAGGAACAGTCTTCTTTGTAGCCGGACAATGCTCAATAAGCAACATTGTGGCCGCCGCTTCTCAAACTTTGGGTAGCGACCATAAGGGGGCGTTTTAGGGATTTTAACATGTTAAATAAAAGATAAGATGACAGTTATGTATGATACTCACTTCGAATATATCCGCGCGTAGGTACTCTAAATTAAAAAATCGAATTAGTTTTTAAAAACCCAATCAAAACAACAAATAACAACAACACCGAACTAATATCAATAAAGTAATTTAATTTTAAATGTTATTTATTTTACATTCCTAAGGCATTAGTTTCCCTTGTCATTGATTTTAAAAACATCAATCTAATCTATTTTTGTTTAGGGGGACTTTGCGTTGTTTTTTTTTGTTTCTGCTGAAGTTTCAAAGAAGGTGGTGAATCATGTTTACATACGGCTGTGTCAGACATACTAGCGGCTGCCCGCAACTTCATCTGCGTGGAAAGTTTTTTGCTATCCCTCGGGACGGGAACAATACATTTTTTCTAGGTGAAAGGTATCCTATGTTCTTTTCTGTACCCCCGACGACTGACGTGACGACGACGACGTGTATGTAAAATTTCTTGACGATCGGTTCAGTAGTTACGACTTGAAAGCGTAACAAACAAACAAACCACAGACATTATAAAACAAACGGACTTGTTATAAACTAACGGACATATTAGTAAGGACAGTATAGTATTTATAATATTATAGTACCTATATAAGGTCCTTCTTAAATAGTGCACAAAATTTTAAGGGGTTAATGTACTCATGCATACAAATAACTTTAATTATGGTACCAACATTGAAATCGCAAAAAAAAATCAGCTGTTCCATAGAAAATTTAAAATCGAATAGATATAAACAGCTGATTTTTTTTTCGCGATTTCAATGTTGGTACCATAGTAAAAGTTGTTTGTATGCATGAGTACATTGGCCCCTTAAAATTTTGTGCACTATTTAAGAAGGACCTTATATATATACCTAGTAAGGATTTTGTTATTATTTAAAAGGTCGAGGTCGAGACACTGAACAGTTTAAGAAGCGGTGGTCTAACTTTAAAGGACCAATGCACAATAAGACACTTTGCAATGTTGATAAAGTCATTCTTTATGTTGATAAGAAGCACCATGCTACGAAGGGCCTTAGTTCATATTCATAGAATGTAAATTTTTTTAGGTTGACAAATCCCAAGTAGTAAAACAAAATTATTTATGTCGTGATGTCGTAGGATAGTCGTATAAACCGAATCTTTGCAAAAATCCTAGGTCGATTGTAAAGGACCGGATAATCGGAATCTAAGATATATTTTCGTAATCGTCCGAGAAATTTTAGGATCTTTGAAAAAATCCCAGTTTGTTTCGGACAATTTGAAACTTGAATGCTGATTGGATAATTAGTTTGATTGGTCAGACATTTCTACTATGACATGACTTTTCTTATAAGACTTTAGGTAGCGAGCATTCGTCAGTCAGGCGCATGCTACACGCTCGATATTTATCGGCAATATTTATCCTGATATATATCGAGTAATATTTTGGATCGGCTAGGATGCTACACACTCGATATATATCGGCGTCATTCGGTCTCAATTTCTCACAGTGGGTAGACCATACGCGTACAGGAGCAGTTCGATTGCGTCCTCCTCCAGCCATATAACACCCCGTAAGTCTACGGGGCGGAAGGACCAGTCGGTCCTTCCTATAATAACACCAAAGAAACCACCAACCAGAATCATAATTTAATTAAATATATTTTTTTTGTTATTATTTTGTGACAGAATGACGATAAATATCAAGTCGAAGACTAGACGCTCGATAATTATCGCGCGATATTCGATATAGATCGTGGATTTCTGGATTTTTAGAAATCTGACGATCTGTATCACGATCCGTCGATACACTGTACTACACAGTCAATAAATATCGTGATCCTGGATCGAGATCCAATTATCGCGATAAATATCGAGCGTGTAGCATGCGCCTAAACGTTGACGTCAGATACGATGCGACACGCGAAATGATGGTCATTCGCGATTTACCTAAGATTCGCTGGATTCTTGTTGCAATCCTAAACATTACTCGGACAATTGCAAAAATCTGTCTCAGATTCTAATTATCCGGTTTTTTGCAATCATACTAGGATTTTTGTTAAGATCCGATTTGTACGAATACCTTACGACATATATGTATATTTCGGTATGCAGTTTAAAAAAGAAAAAAAATTAAAAAAATATTAAAAACACGACTGCCCTGCCAAAACGAACTAAAAAGTTAAACAACAAGTGTCATTGCAGTCGGGGGACCTTATCATGGAACAATTTTTGATCAAAGAGGTCCCCCGACTGCAATGACACTTGTTGTTTAATTAACTTTTTAGTTCGTTTTGGCAGGGCAGTCGTGTTTTTAATATTTTTTTAATTTATTTATTTTTTTCACACATTTTAGTGACATATTATATAGTTTTGGAATATTTGTGCTTTTCAAGGCCTTTCATTTGATGCCCATATTGTAATAATAGAAAATATTTTTTTTTTTCACATTTGAAAATGGCGTCGTACAGTCGCCATATTGATTTTTTCTAAAAAAAATTTGCCAGTGTCACTCGGGATGTTGTAAGGATTCTAACGATATGCCATTTATCCAAATCAGTTCAGTCATTTAGAAGTTATGGTGGAATAAAGAAACTCACATACTCACAAACATACATGAACCCTGAACACATAACACTCTTTTTGCTTTGGGCAGTCGTGTAAAAAACAACTCAAGAATGTTTATGCAAAGGCACACTTTATTTACAAAACAGTGTTTGGTTCTGGTTTAATAAGCTTTAAAATATCTGAAAACTACCTGATTAATTTTTTATTTTGTTAGTGAAGGAAGTGTATAAAATTACATTTACATGGCTAGAAAGGGAGAAATTGGGAATGTCTGTAAAAATCTAATTGGCTGAATTTTTTTATAGGTAGGAATAAAGTTTCAGAACTTTTGGTTGCGCGAAAAAATTCTGAAAATATAAAACACCTAACTTCGTTTCGTACGTGAGTAACAGCAGAATGGCATAGCCACCACCTGCTACACACAACCATGTGTATTTCAAAAGTTTTGACACAATTTTGTCATTTCTGCATAACCATAGACTTTTTTTTTCTTCTGGCTCGTACGATTTGTACATTTGCCAATGTCTAGTAAAAAACCATAGACTATTGTGTCCAAACTTTAAAAAATCGTATCATACAATCCATTGTCTTTTGACATTTAAAAATGATACACATCATAATCACGTTTCGGTGGTCATGCTAAAATACTAGTTTTTTACATTCTCTTTGGTCATGCTGGGTGGTTTTTTGTAAAATGCTACAGTTTTTCCTATATGTTCAATTTCTGTCTTATTATTTCTTCCTCGTCACTGTAACTTGAGGCCCTGTTCACAGGCTTCACATAACTCCTTCTCGTTAATAGTTTTCTAACAGTATTTCTAAGTTTCATTTTATCTTCATCATCTAGTTCTTCACTACTATAACTTTCAGATAAATCGTTAAAAACTTTATAAATTTTAGATTTTAAAAGCATTTCTTCGCTACTGTAACTGGAATATCTATTTATTTTATTTAGAATTAATTCATCAGTATTGTGTCTCCTTACATTTGCTTTATTAGGATTCATTGCTTCATTTATGTTAAGCCTTATTATACCCTCTTCGTCACTATATGATGAAAAAGGATTTACTATGTTTAAAACTTTGTTAATTTGTTTTGGTTTATCTAGTTTGTTAAAAGTCTTGAACTTTTTGGATATCATATCTGGATATTCAGTTGTTTTATAATAATTGATTGGATGTATTGGATACGCCACGAATTCTTCCATGCTTTTGATTGGAAGCCATTTTTGGGTCGTCGTTTTAGTGTTAAGCTTTCTCGAAACTTTTTGTCGTTTTGAAAATACTCTAAACTGAGTTACTGGTGGTTTTTCGGTTTCCGTCCCAACTTCTTTTACTTCTTTCGTTTTTTTCTTATTGTTGGTACTGATTGACCGGAAGGTGTGTGCGTCTTTTATTGATTTCCTTTTATTACCTTGGTCTTTATTATTGGTATTTAATTTTCTCAACAGTTTCTGATATTTAAGTTCCATAATTCTGTATTTGAGAAGGAGCTTATCCTGTTTTGACAGTTTATGCCTTGAGTGCCTCTTACGTGCTCTATTAGTATGTTTATTTTGTCTTTTGTCTTTAGTGTAGTGAGAATTTTTCTTACGTTTGAAATACTTTTTGTACAATTTTGGATGTTCTATTTTCAGTCGCAGTAGTTTAGTTAGAGATACCTTTTTGCTAGGATGTAATTTAGATTTATATTTTTTGGGTAAAACATCTTCATTTTCAGTAGTTTGTTTTGCTTCAGTTGTAGTTTTAACTGCAGTTGTAGTTTTGACTGCAGTTGTAGTTTTAACTGCAGTTGTAGTTTTAACTGCTTTAACTGTTTTAACTGTTACATCTTTGGCCTTAGTTTTATCGTCAGTTTCATTATTATTACTTTTGATTTTGTAACGTTGTTGAATCCCCGGCCTAAACATTGTTTTCATAGACATAGTCATGATTTTTACTGTTCCTTTATTTTTTGTATCATTTTTAGTTGAATTACCTATCATATATTTATTTTTAAATTCTGATATTTTATTTTGTTCTTCAATCAATTTATTTTTGCTGTTATGTCTTCTTCGTAGACCCTGTTCATGATTAACTATTAATAGATTTAAAGAATCTAATAGAATTCTCAACTTTTTTGTATTGCGGTATCGTACAGTAGGTTGTAAGACAGCATTGTTAAAATCCCTAACGATTTCTGCAGCGCTACTTGTGACGTTAGGGTACTTCTTAATATTTTCCACCGCCTTTAGTAAATGTATTCCCTCCTCTTCGTTGTACATCGTGTCGATATAATCAATTACCGAGTTTATGTCCATCGTAATAGTTTGTTTTCTTGTAAACATTGCGTGGTGTAGCAACTTTGCTTTATCTAGAAAAATTATTAAAGAGGGTATTTTTTAATAATAATAACAACTTCAATCAAAATTTTCGGTCAGAATCTCAAAAACGGCACCTCAAATAGCACACCCACATACACACCCACATACACACTGGGCGCTTATTTTGCACTAAGTTGTAAAAGATGTGTTTTTGTACGAAATAAGCTTATTTTGTACAAAATTTGTGATATAAAATGTGAGTTTGTACAAAATAAGAGGTGATTATGTACATAATGAGCGCCAAGTTTGTAAGTGGGAGTGTGGGACGCTATTTGAGGTGCCATTTCTGGGTACTGTTTTAGTTCGTAAAGCGTTGTCAAAGTCGGGTTGTTTAAACTCTCGTGCGAACGGGGCTTAGGGTTTTTCTTTTTACACAGAGAGTTATTATTGAAAAAGTCGGTACATAACAAAACAAAACAAAACCGACTCAGACCTAAATCTGAGGAATGTCTGGGCGACGACCAGTATGGATTCAGAGAAAAGAAAGGCACGAGAGAAGCAATACTAGCACTGAGACTTATAATAGATAGAAGATTGGATTTGAACATGGACACCAGCGTGGCATTTATAGACCTGGAAAAGGCTTTTGACAAAGTAAACTGGAAGAAAATGATGAAGGGACTAAAAGAGGTGGGAGTAGACTATAGAGACAGAAAGATAATATATGAACTGTATAAATATCAAGAAACTATCATACAAATAGGAGAAGTGAAGAAAAAAGCTAAAATATAACAAGGAGGAAGACAAGGATGTTCCTTGTCTCCACTCATCTTCAATATATTCGCAGAGGGTGCCATGAAAGAAATATCTGAAAAAAGCAAAGGAATAACAATGAATGGGCAGAAAATAACAAGCATTAGATTTTCAGATGATATTGCAGCAGTAGCAGAAAATGATATAGAACTAGAAATTTTACTTAACACAATGCATACAATTTTTCAAAAATTTGATCTCAAAATTAACATTAATAAAACCAAAATTTTAACAGTTTCCAAAATTCCAAAACGCATCCCTCAAATCATTAAATTAAATAACCTTCCATTAGAAAACGTAAATAACTTTAAATATTTAGGCAGCATAATAACAAATGATGCTGGAAAAATAGAGGGAAAGAGAGAAAGAGGAAGACCAAGAAGAGCCTACATGGAACAGATAAAAGAGAAGGTGAACGTCGTCTTATCAAGAAACCAAGGAACTGGCTTTGAACAGAATCGAGTGGAGGAAGCTACACTGACAAGAGCGCGGCTCTTAAGTTATGATTGAGGTACATAACAATAACATACTTACTAAATTGTAAAAACTTACCTTGTAATAAGTCCGTTGGATATTCGTTCACTAATTTAGTAAGACTATAGACAGCATCGTGAATGGGTCTGCCCAATTCGTGTATTCTGTTGATTTGTTTCCTAAGGATAAGAACAATCATTAAAGAACTAGTGGTTTTGTGAACTGTAGACCTCGCATTTGTGATATTTTTTGAATTAGCTGAATTATGTGAATGAAATTGTGATTTTTCCTCATAACTATCTCCATTTTGAAAAATTTAGAAAAATTGAATCGATAAAATAATGATTTATTTATCGAAACTGCTCGCAAATTTCACGAGAATCGGTTAAGAGAAACGAACAGCCCCCTACTCAAATGGCCATATTCTATTGCGTTTGAACAATACCATTATTTTAATAATAAAGTTTTAAAATAGAGTTTAAAAAAAGTCTGGGTCCATAAGGCCGGATCCATAGCGCATGTTTTGCCCTACACAATCAATAAAACAAGCTAGCCCCGGAAATAGGTGGACAATTTACAGAGCGACGAAATCCCTGAAATCCCTCTAGTTAGTTTGCCATACTATCAGTATTAAGAGATCGGCGGGCTGATTATCTAATTAAAAACCACCTAGCGACTGGTTGCAGTTCACAGATGATCGTGATCCATTGCTACTTTTTTGGGTTAACCCCTCTACCCTAAAAAACATACCAAAGAAAAGTGGCAATGTATGTCAAATGCAACCGGTCGCTAAATAGTTTATTTTTAGATAATCAGGGGGCCGGGCACCTCGCAGATTTTCAGTGAAAAGTAGTGCCAGGCAGCATCAAACTTTACCATTTTTTCGCGCATTTTGACGCCGCCTGGCACTACTTTTCCACCAGTCTAAATTCCTAGCAACGTTATTTTTATTAAGATACATGAGTGGCTTGCTATTATGCCACACCAAATCCAGAGCTCTGTAAATTTTATACCTTCAATCGCTTTTCAGCCCCTTTGTTGCTCAACCACTCTCACTCCCACCACTGAAAATCTGCGAGGTGCCAGGATCTCTTAATATCACTTACAAATTATCGAAATCCGCCCTCCATCTGATGGCCAACCTCCATAAGTCCTTCTTTTTGAGAGCTATTGCGTCGAATAAACCAACCATGGCCGCGGAGAAGAAGCCCGCTTTTAACTCCGTCTGTAGGTCAATCAGTTCATGCACGTACGGACTTAACGTGCTTGCTGAAAACAAATCCATATAAATTTGAATCAGAATCACAGAAATAGTCAGACAGAATATCTTTATTGCTCAAAACTGTATTACAACCTTTTACTGAAGGACCATTCTCGCCGTTCTCGACAATTGTTACCAAATCTTGCTGAACTCACTAGGGTTGCTGCTTAATTCTTAAGGTGAAGTGCATCCCAATATGGAAAGTGACGCCCTCAGAGGTTTTTATTCCTCCTCCTCCGCCTCTCCCTATACGCGATTTGGCCGGAAGGCCGCAGGAGGCCGCGCCTCTCTGTACTGTATAGTGTATAGGTATGAATAGCTGACTTACCAGGAACGGTGAACCTCGGAGGTCCGGTCCCTGGTCTGTGAACCCCTCTGTTCCTTGTCACTACACTTGTTTCGACATAAGGGCGTGTCAACTTGGGTTCGGTAGTCGTAGTGGTTCTTATGGCTCTCGTCGGCACTGGTTTGGTGGTTACTAATCCCATTTCTTTGTAAGGCATTGTGGTTCGTATTGTAGGTAAATAGGCTTCAAAATCTTCTTTAGGATCGGGTTTGTATTCAACTGTAGTAGTAGTAGGAGTAGTAGATTTCTCAGTGAGGTTTAGGTTTGAAATAGTAGGTGTTGCTGTCAGTTCTGTGGTAAGTAACGTAGTGGTTGTAACGTTGAGATTGGGACTAGATGCGTTTTGATTTTGATTTTGAATAATATTCTTCTGATTTCGCAGTGGATTAAAATTGTTTGGATTTTGCATTGGATTAAAACTGTTCTGATTCTGGTATTGATTTGGATTGAAATTGTTATTTTGGTTTTGGTTTAAAGGGTTGCGATTAATATTGGCGTTCTGGTTTTGGTAGAATGGATACCTATTGAAGTTAGGATTGTTATTGAACATGTTGGGAATTCTATTGAAATTGGCATTTGGATTTCTATTGAAATTCGCATTCGGATTTCTATTGAAATTGGCATTTGGAGGGAATTGGTCCCTAAATAAATTACCTTTGTTTTGATAGTTTCCCATATAATTACCATTTTGCTGAAACGGATTTCTGTAAGCATTTTGGTTTTGATTGTACATTGCGTTTCTATTCATCGGATATCTCATTAAATTTGGATTTTGCTGCATAGGATTCCTACTAAAGTTTTGACCGTTAAAATTTTGATTTTGATTCATTTGCATTTGTTGATAATACGGATTCATATTTTGATTGTACACAAATTGGTTTTGACGAGGTATTTGGTTTATAATAGCTTTAGCTGTTGATGTTGTGGGTTTGAATTTATCGTAAAGTTTCTTCTTTAACGATTTAGTTAAATTAGCAGTCGCCTTGGGGCCTAACACTACACCGTCACCTTTCTTCAGTAAATCTATTACTTCATCATGTCCAACTGGTTTCATAACTTTAATAACAACCTTTTTACCATTTTTTGTTTCGTTACTCGATATGTCTTCGGAATCCTCATATGCGTCAGGTTCCCCATTAATATCCGTGTTATTTTTTATCCTTTTATTGATAATGACGTAATCGTACTCAGCCCACGTAATGTCTTTGTCCAATAAGAATGCATCAGTGACAGCAACATGTAGTCCCTTACCGTCGATACTTTTTAAATGGACGGTCATGTTTTGGTCTTTTGTGTCTATTGATAAATCCCCTTTTAAATCATCTCTATTTACAATAAACATGTAATCTTCTGCTTTTTCCGTAGGGTTTGTTGGTGTTGATCTAGTAGCTCTTCGTTTTTTGTAATACGCTCTTTTTCCAAATGTCTGGCCTGGTTTTGCATTTGGTCCTTTAATTATTAACGGTTTCAAAGTTTGTGTTCTATCTGTTCTCAGTATCTCTAGAGCGACACTTGTTTCAATCATTGCTTCTTTATTAATTGTGTTAGTAGTTTCTTTTTTAGTTGTTATTTCTGTTTCAGAAGTATTCATTTCTGTTGCAGTAGTAGTATTCATTTCTGTTGCAGAAGTATTCATTTTTGTCGCAGAAGTATTTATTTCTGTGGCAGTGGTTGCTCTTTTCGTACCAAAAGTTTTTCCATCCGTTGATCTAGTCGTCCACCATATTTCAGGGTAATCATACAACATAGGTCCAACATTGTACACTTTATCTTCTGATGTTTTGTTAAGTCCCAACTTCTTCATTCGATTATCAATATTTTGAAAAAATGACTTGACAGGGTTAACAAATGGCGTTGTATCAAAAATCTTGTCATATCTACGTACAAAATGGGTTGCTGAAAAAGAAATCGCTTGAAATAATTTAAGCGTAATTTAAACTACCTAGTTAACTTAACACCCATCGCGTTGGATGAATAAAGTCGGTTCTTTCTCATAGGGCTTTCAACTTTTTTAATAAAGGGAATAAATTAAATGAATAAAATAGACTATGATGATAACTTACCTTTTTTTTCAGTTTCGATTGTAGTTTCATCCCCTTTAACGACAACAAAATATAATACAGCGCAAACTATATAAAGCATTGTATGTGAAAACAGATTTGAATTTTCTTTATCAAAATATTGTGTTTAAATTTTTTTTTATTGTGATTTTTATCGTCGATAAAATTATGCGTAAAGTGGAACGACCAACTTTTGCCCACCTAAACACCGTGTTACAAAAAACCCCTAATGCCGAATATTGTAGATAGGGAGGGACCATCAAACTAAACAACTTTTACTATAGGACCAACTCTGAAATCGCGAAAAAAAAATCTGCTGTTTCATACAAAAGTTAATATCAAAAACATCAAAATATACAACTGTAGTTGACAGTTTTCTCCCTGTTTTTCTGACATGTCAGGAAAATTCCTCTGATATGGTAACCCTAGGGGTACATAAAGTACATAGGGTACCTTTCATCCCGAAAAAAGTATAGTTCCCGAAGGATGGCAAAAAAAACCATTTATTTTTATTCATAAACCTAAGAAAGTGCTAGACAAATATTTGGCTTACCATTCCGTGGCGTTTTCTTTGGATTTTGACTCGATAATCGTCAATCGTCTTGTTATGGAGATGGGATCGTCATCGGAACATATTGTTTATTAGGTACTTAGAACAATAAAATCTTAATTTGTATTTGTAACTTTTATTTCAACGCCTTTAACTAACGGCCTTAATAAATGAAGGGTAAGTTTAACCCTGGTTTAACCAAAAATTTTCCCCTGGCCACATGATCCGAGGGCCTTTGTTCTACAGTTCGGATTGGCTTAAGCAGGCCATACATGATAGGTTATGCATGATGGTTATGCCTGTAAGGTCAAAACCTTCATGCATAACCTAGCGTGTATGGGATAATACTGCATGCCTGTTCATGCACGCCGCTCATGCAAGCAGCTCGGTAATGCCTGTGGTCAAAACCGTCATGCATAACCTACCGTGTATGCGACAAAACTGTACAGTTATCCATGCCTGTTCATGCAACCTTGCCGCTCGGTTATGCCTGTGGTCAAAACCGTCATGCATAACCTAGCGTGTGTGTCCTCTATTGAACTCGGTTTTGCAGCTCGGTGAAAACCGTCATGCATTACCTAGCGTGAATGGCCTGTAGCAATATTACTCCTTATGTTTGACGTCTCAAAGTTTCATACATATTCATAAGCAAACTTTTTGGTTAAACTGGGTGTAAACAATCTTCACTCAGCGTGCAATGGAGAGAGCCATGCTCGGCGTTTCCCTGCGTGATCGAATCAGAAACGAGGAGATCTGCAGGAGAACTAAAGTAACCGACATCGCTCGAAGGATTGCTCAGCAGAAGTGGCAATGGGCGGGACACATAGCGAGAAGAACCGATGGCCGTTGGGGCGGGGCGGTTCTGGAATGGCGACCGCGCACCGGACGACGCTCCGTGGGTAGGCCCCCGACAAGGTGGACCGACGATCTGGTGAAGGTCGCGGGAAGCCAGTGGATGCAGGCAGCGCAGGACCGATCGTCGTGGAGATCCTTAGGGGATGCCTATACCCAGCAGTGGGTGTCGTGCGGCTGATATGATGAAACAATCTTCGTTTATTAATAAGGGGGTTACAGTTATCAATATTTTTTACACAATTTTATACAAACTTTTTATTATAACATCTTCCTAACTGTAGTACTTTTTTCAGCTCTCTGTACAATATCACTGAAATTTCCATACCTTGTGTGGCTGAAACCGATAAGGTTGTATATTTTAGACTTAATGGCCGCTTCTTCGTTGCTGTAGCTTGAGAATGCATCCAATGGATGTTTTAAATCCAAATTCACATTAGATTTTCTTGCAACTTGATAATACCTAGCGTCATGTTTTAATGCATCGTTTAAATTGAATTTCAGAGTTTCTTCTTCATCACTGTAACTACTGTCTTCCTTAATTTTCTTTAAAGCTGTTATATTAACGTTTATTTGTTTGAATTTATATTTATTTTTTATTTTTCCTATTTTTTTATGAGCTTTAAAAGCAAAATCGTCGAGAGTGAATTGAGGTCCCTCAATTTTTGGGGTCACATTAACATACCACTTCCCACTTTTTTGACTAGGAAAATTTTGGATTATTATTACTTTTTTTATTGGTCCTTTAAACATTTTGTTGGCGGCTTTCTTCGCTGTCGTCCTCTTGTTTTCAGTTATAATGGCTTTCGATGTCCATTTCGTCTTAATTTTAGGATATTTCCTATATTTTTCAGTAGTGGTATATTTTATTTTAATAGGGTTAAACCTAAGAGTTCTCCCAGTAATTCTTTTTTTAATGGTAGTGCCATTTGGAGTCTTGTACCTACTGATGTTATCATGTTTAACAACAATATGGGGTCGTGCTTCTTTAATGATATTTTTATGATGTACTACTTTCTTTTCTGTATTCATTGTGTTATTCTTTTTGGAATATCTTTTTTTGAAGTAACTTGGTCGAGTTTTGGTTGTTGCTTCGGACTTAAGTTGTTTGTAACTGGAAGGAGTTCCAGTGGATCTTGACACGATTTTGAATCGTCCTGAAAATTATACGCCAATATTAGTATTGATTTAAATAAATTTGGATTTATCATGTCGATGATGTGACGGAGGCTATTTACTTGCGATTGCGATAGTTTGCGACATCATCGTTAATGAAAATGAGAATGAAAAAATATTTATTTCAGCAAAAGTCTTATAAAATAAACACAGATTGATGCACTTTTGAAGACAATGCTTAAATACTAAGCCGAAATATATTTCGGATCCTCACTATGTTCCTTAACATGAAAAACTTCAAAAGGAATTTCTATGATATCATTATATTTTTATTCCTTTTCCTTGTCGCTTAATGTGACTATTAAGATTTTCTATTTTGTGCAAATTTTCCTGTTATTACAAAATACTAAAAGAGAAATTAAAGATTATTACCATTTGATTTATATGGGTTGTATTCCGTAGTGAAAAGGTTGTCTTTTGGTCTCTTATTACTCTTTTGATCTTTGATTTCATAAAAATTTACAGTATTATATCTAATATCATCGATAAAACTCTTTGTTGTGCTTTTAACTGTCTCTTTTCCAATAGGTTCACGGCGGACTACAGCAAACCTCGTTTTATTAGTCAAAAGTCCTCTTCTTTTATTATCTCCCATATTGATATCACCTGAACCAGACCTACTTTGAGCTCTTTTTATCTCGTCATTTATTGCTTCAATGAGCATTGTTGCTTTCATTGTACCACTGTGTCTTATATAAGGAGCGAACATAGCTTTAGATACTTTCCGTAAAACTTCAAATACATTTTCTGTAGTGTTGGGATATTCATCAACTAGTGCTAGAGCTTTAAAAAGCTCTGTGCCTTCTTGATCATTGAAAAGAGTATCGATGTAGTCGATTATTGAAGCTACGCCAAAAGCTATGGCATTTTTTCTGTCTGGCAATAATGTGTACAGAAGTTTTGCGTAATCTAAAAATAAGAAATTTATAACCTCATCTTCTGGACGTGAAACAAAACTAAATATTACAGCTGCGAATCATCTTACGCAAGTTGTGAAAATCAACTACAGAATTTGGGTTCTACGGTATATATTATAATATTAGTGCACAATATGGTAGTGTTCGGCCTTCACCGCACCTGATTTTAAGTGACGATAAGACCGAAGGCGGAATCGCACTACACCCGGAATCCTCATTACTGAGGAACTGGCTATCTTACCTCTAACTGCCGGAACACAACAATTTTTAAATTGTTGTTATGACGTCAGACTTAGGTAAGATGGTGGTAGCTAGCCAGGTGGACTTGAAATAAGTCCTACTACGGCTACTACCAACCAAACCAAGTAAGTACAAATTGTATCCGACTGGGAATCGAACCTGGGACGCGTCTTACACAGGTGGGCGACTCACAGAGGCAGTTAATATGTGTAATCAAATCTATGTTAAGATTTGAATGGGGAAGTAGGTGCCTAAGTAATGGGCCTTCATCTCGAATAAGGTCAAAGTAGAAAATTGAAAAAAATTGAAAAACTGGATGAACATCTGTTTAGTTTGATTTTTTATGCCTACCTTTTGTATACTCAACCTCACTTTTCCCGACGCTCACGGTCAAATTTTCCAGTATCTTCACTAATTCCGGACCGAAATCATATATGTATTCATCGTTTTTCCTGAAAAAGACGTCCGTTCAATTTTTTTTCCATATTAAAATTATCGTGCATGGGATTTAACTTCAACATTATTAAAAGTGGAGTTTAACAGAATATACTTATATAACAGATATTACGCTGCAGCCTGTGCGACTGTTCGCGCCAATGTGAACACTTCCATAAGCAGGCTCCAGATTCCTGCGTGATTCACGGCGTGAATTCACGACGTAATTTTGCCGCGAAGTCGGCGTGAAAAGCATGACCCTCCACACTCGCTAACGCTATCGTTCACAGTTTAGTTCGCGCGCTCGTCGAGAATGGACGCCGAGTTAAATGCACTGCTATCTTTGTTTTTTAGCATCCCATAAAATGGTTTCGGCATGATAACACTCAATCATCACAACTTCCTGCTCGTTCGTCCAAATGACGGTCATTTTGACGCACCGTACTCCGCAAATAAATAAAAACCTCAAGGCACGGTACTGTTTTCACGCGCGAGTGTGGATGCGCTTGCGTTCACGGGAGGTTCGCGCACCGCGAACCCTTTGAAGCGGGCGCAAATACCGACACCGAACGGGGAACAAGGCGTGAACAGGCGCGAAGCCCGTGAACGGGCGCGAAAACCATCCACATTCGCGCTTCACGCCTTTCACGGGTGTTCACGCCGCGAATGTGGAGCGCTCTATACAAGTTAGCACCCAATCGCCACGAGCGACTCGCGTCGCGCGCAGAATTCGCCTCAGTTTGTACGAAGCTTTGAACACAAGCTAATAAACTCTTTGATGACACTTTTGGTGAGCATCTGGACATCCTTGTCAGGCTTCTCAGAGATTGTCTCGAATAACTTGGTCCGAAAGGTAGAGAAGTAGCCTTCCTTCCGAGTACAACTCAAAATAAGCTCATACTTCAACACAGAATAGATATAAGTACTGACATCAATGAACATATTATTAATAATGTTCCTGTAGTGCCGCACGTTGTAAACTTTTTAATGACACTTTTGGAACCTTCCATCCGAGTACAACTCAAAATAAGCTTTAATATCAACACAGAATAGATATAAGTACTGACATCAATGAACATATTAATAATGTTCCTGTAGTGCCGCACGTTGTAAACTTTTTAATGACACTTTTGGAACCTTCCATCCGAGTACAACACAAAATAAGCTTTAATATCAACCCAGAATAGATATAAGAACTGACATCAATGAATATAAATAATGTTCGTGTGGTGATGACGCATGTTGATACATTTAACTTACAAGCTAATAAACTCTTTGATGAGACTTTTTGTGAGCATCTCGACGTCGCTGTCAGGTTTCTCAGAGATTATCTCAAATAACTTGGTCAGAAAGGTGGAGAAGTAGCCTTCCTTCTGATTCCTCTTGTACAGCTTCAAGGAAGTTACAAAGTCCGTTGTCCTTGCTGAAAATATTTCTTATGAAAAAAAAAGAAAATAAATCTTCTTTTTCTCCTTATCGAATGAGGATTAGAGGCCACCTCTTGGGTGTTACAGTTTATCAAGCCGCCTGTAAGGCCTCTAACTTGGCTTAACGACTGTTATCAGATGACAACAGCCGGGACCGACGGTTTAACGTGCCCTCCGAAGCACGGAAGCGCTCAGTTGTATTGCCAATTAACAAACGTGATCGAGTACGATCAGTCTGTCAAGTTTCGCCATGGGCGCTTCTAGTAATTTAATGTTTTCGAAAATTCTTAGAAGAATCTCGAACTGCGTTTTACTTTCTTAATATTAAGACTGATATTGTGCTTTGCTTTCATATAAAAGTATCGTTAAAATCGGCTTTCACATCACATCCTACGTTTCCACCAAAATGCTCCTGAATGCACACCATTAAGTATAGTGTTTTTCAGAACTTGGAAAACGTTGTTAGCATCTATACTCATCAACTTTGTCTCGGGATCAAGGTATTTTTTTTTCATACAAACGAGATAACTTTGAAACCTTGGTTTCCTGCCAGGGATATACCGTGCTGTGATTTGATGATGGCTATCCAGGGAGTAAATGTAGGAGATTCAGATCACTATACACACCCAACTGATCTGATCAGCATTCTAAAAGATTAAAGGGTCAGAGTTCTCAGTTTTAGGATTTCCATAGGTACATTTTAATGCTATTTTCGCGGTTTTTTAAAACATGTCCTTTTATCTTTTAGAATGCTGATCAGGGGCCGTATTATGACCTCTTATTTCCAGGCAGTTTTCTGACTGGCTATCAATCTATCTCTTTTATTTGCTATACGACGAGAAAGAGATGTCACTACAGCAATTTATAAACCTGGCAGGATTTAAGAGCTTGTAATACGGCCTCTCATCAGTTGGGTGGGTGGGTATAGCGATCTGAATCTCTTTCATTCGATAGCCATCATCAGATCACAGCACGGTACGGTAGATCCCTATCAGGAAACCAAGGCTTTATAGTTACCTCGTTTGTATGAAAAAAATACATTGATCCCTAGACAATATTGATGTGTTACTTAAATATCAACGATTTTCCTCCGAGATAATATTATAGAGGTATATTATATGAGTACCTAACCTACTACCTAGTCGGAAAATAATAAAGAATATTTTGAGTATCATTTAGGAATAGATAATGATAAAATATACTCACTGTAAGAACTAGATCGCTTCATGGTTATAATATGAGGCAATGGTCGTGGGGAAATATATGTATGAGTAAACTCTTTTACCGTTGTTTCTTCTTCGACAACCGCAGTGTTAAGACCAGCTAAAATAACGGAAACTTTCTAATGAAAACGTAACTTTACTAATACTAGTAGTTTAGTACTACCAGTGACTAATATGAACCTTTAAATTTGTACGGAACCCTCGATGGGGGATAAGTCCGACTCGCACTTGTCTGGCTTTTTTGTAATAGGCGCTCTGTCTTCTTTGTGACCGGGTAAATCGGGCTGCCTTGCCTTAGACCTGCTAAAATAAATAATTAAGTGTTGATCTTCCTGTTTTTGAGGGATTCAAATCTCTATATTTTAGGAGAATGCTGAAATTTCAGTAGGTAGGTAGTGAAGTATCTCATGAAAAACATTTCAGAATGTTCCAGGATGTTCTGAAATGTTGTACAATTCGAGAGGAATACTCTCAAATGTTCTGAATTGTTCTTGAAACTAGAGGGTGAAACTTCCCGCCCTATTATTTTCAAAGGCACGCCCGTTAGGTAAAGACGTCTACCTACCTCACCCATCCCTTGATCATACCGGAATTTGTTTCTCTGAGTCTTACTTTTATTAGCAATCAGTTAATAGGAAAAAGTTTTTTGTTTCAACTTCAAGTAAAAAATAATGTCATGTCAAAATATCACCTTAGGCTCAGTTTCACCAGCTTACTTTAACAATAACAAGCTTGCAAAAGTACCGTTAGTTATTAGCCAAAAAAAGAGGTTGCCAGCCAGTATGATGTCCTTTGACAAGTGTGACGTGACAAATAGGTAGTATCATTTGACGATAACTTTAACTTTGACAGCGTTTTGGTGCAACTCACCCTTACCATCTCCAAAATACTTGGCAGTAAAATTGTAGTAATCAAGAATTTGACTTGCGTTGATGCCAGGAATGTCATTCATCACAGATTCACTTTCATTGAGGACTTTGAGCATATTATCAAGTTCAGCTTTCTGAATTTTTTCCATAACTTTCGTATCATTCGTTATAGGTAAAACAAGATCTTTATTAACTTCTAGAGAATCGTTTTTCTTTAAAACATCTTGGTTTTTTACCATAACTCTGTCTAAGTAATCCTCTAAGTCTTTTCTTTTTGTATTCTCATTTAAATTGATTTTCGGAAGTGTCGGTTTCTTTATGTCAGCATTTATTGATGACAATGACAAAGCTTTAACATGACCGAATGCATCTTTCTTTTCTTTATCAGCAGTTTTAAGATCATTAGCTCTTTTCTCTTCAATTTTGTTATTTTTAGTGGTAACGGTGATGGTAGTTTTCGGTTTTGTTACAATTTCGGTAGGTTCTGTTCTTTCTGATACAGACAGGACGTCGTATTGACGTATTGATGGTTTGGTACTTTGCGCATCGTTAAGAGTTTTCCACCACATATCCTTGTAGTCATAAATAGGTTCATTTTCAACAGTTACAAGTTTATCGATTAGATTTTGCCGTATAGCCTTCAAATCTGCTTCTTTTGTGGATGTGGCAGGAAATCTTTCGTCGGTTCTGTTGTTCTTCAATTCATATTGGAGTGCTGAATCAATGATTTTTATTAATTTTTGTGAGTGTACCTATAGAAAATCATGATATTTTAGTAAACTAAATATTCACTTTACTAAAATATCACGATTATATTTTGGTAAGGGGGCGTCCATTAATCACGTGATGTTTTTTTGGCCAATTTTTAACCCCCCCTCCCCCCTGGTGATGCATGGTGAGGTTTTACGTTTACCCCCCCCCCCCCTCTAAATCACGTGTATTTTTTTGATCTCAAGATTTTTCAGTACAAATATGTCGCGGTGCGCGGGGAAATCGTCCTGGTAACGGTGAGTCAACAATCACACGCAGTTTTCAATTAGAAATCACGAGTTCAACGAAAAAAATTAATACACGTGATATCTCGCTACACCCCCCCGTCCCCCCTTGTGATACTTCGTGATTTTTTCAACTACCCCCCCCCCCCCCTTCGAGGCTCACGTGATTAATGGACGACCCCTAAAGACTACGATAATATTTTAGTAAAGCAAATATTTACTTCACTAAAATATCACGATTCCAAAGTGAAAAATTAAGTCCTAAATTAAGTTACGGGGTACGGGGTACAGTCCGTACAGTACGAGGCATATATCTTGGAATCGGGTGGGGATTGCGCGGAATGCGTATTTTGGGTATGCATAGCGGTGAGACGCGCGGGCGGCAGGAGAGGGGTGCGCGCTATTGGATTGGTCGCTCACAACAGCACATGCGCGAGTTTATCCCCACTCCGTCGACAAAATTTCAAGATACGTGCCTCGTACTGTAGATATGTTACAGCTTATACCCGAAGTGCAGCTAAACCTAGTTTTGGCCGGCTTAAACTAGGTGTAGCCATATCTGTTGGTTAAAACTAGGTGTAACCTCTGTCTGTTTTACTCCTGTAGGTCACGGATATAGGTTAGAAATTTAAGGCGAGCCTTAAATTTCGAGATTTTTTTTGACAGACAACAGAAATAACTTTCTTTATACCCCATAAATTACTCCCTCTTAGTAGATGCACAAAGAAGGCTAGACCTAGTTTGAATCGACTATATCTAGTATTAGCCGCGAGTAAATCAGCTACACCTAGGTTTAAGCAACAGCTATGGCGACACCACAGCTTAACGCTAAACTGTGGCTACACGGTGTATGTAGCCATCGAGCTCTTGGTTAAGCCTAGTGTAGCCTACACCTGGTCACCCTAGTCACGGTAAAGCATTTCTTTACCGTGACCTAGTTTTGCTTAGAAAGTAGGTGTAGCTGCACTTGGGGACCTTGGGGTATTAGCCGTAACATAATATATACCCCGTAACTTTATTTAGAACTTAATTTTTCACTTTGGAATCGTGATAGGTATTTTAGTGAAGTATGTATTTGCTTTACTAAAATATTATCGTAGTCTTTACCAAAATAGAATCGTGATATTTTAGTAAAGTGAATATTTACTTTAGATACTAAAATATCATGATTTTATGTAAAGTACTTAGATATTATAGAGAAGTTTCAATTCCTATCAACTCGTATAGAAGAATACCTAATATACCAAACAACACAGTACCTACTGCTTTTCAAAAGCAGTATCAACCTCGTGGTGACATCTATTAGATTAATTTTGAAACAACATTCAATTTGTGAGGTGGAGTGACGCCTAGGCACAGAGGAAATAATCACTACTATTACTCATGTGGCCTAGGTAGTAGGTACAGCTCACTGAGCCACTAATTTATTACTTTCATTAACCTCCTGCGCTATTTTATTTCAACCTACGATCAAGAATACCCTAAATGTCCGGTCAGTCTCAAAAAAAGCACCTCAAAATAGCGTCCCACTTACAAACCATAGGAACAAAGTGATAAAAGATGTGATTTTGTACAAAATACGTGGTATATAATGTGAGTTTGTTTGTACCTACAATATAAGGTGATTATGTACAAAATAAGCGCCAAGTTTGTAAGTGGGACGCTATTTCGAGGTGCTGTTTTTGCGCGTTTACCTTTTGGAATTAAACAAATGACAACATTAATTTCAAACACCACACGAAATAACTTAAACATTATATTTAACTTCAACCAATATACATTGTAACAATAGCGGTTTTTATTGCATATTATTAAATTTTATTATTTCGTTGGCGATATAAAAATAAAAATGCATTGGTTTTTATCGCGATATGTTGTTTTTGTATTGTTTGCTGTTTTTCAAATATACGGTAGGTACTTTGTGATTCTCTTGCGCCCTGTTAATATTATTTGGTCATAGTAGGTTTACAAAATCCTTTCGAAAAGACCGTACAGTTAGAAATTACCCCAAAAAATCCGGACGCAAATTATACCTACACTGTTTACCTAATGCCGGGTCCATAGCGCGTGTTTTGCCTTACACAATCAACAAAAATATCTCAACATTCAACAAAATCGTCAACACAAAACATTGTTTCGCGAAACATTTTTGTGTAGATGTTTTTGCTTTCCATGCCCGCTGGAAAACACGCACACAAAACATATTGCGCGGGTCGAGGGGCAGGCTAATGTCATAATCATCTGTCATTGTGATAACTCGCTAGCGTTTTTGCGCCAAGTTTTAATGAAAATAATTATTCAAAATTTTATTCCGAGCAGCGAAAAATTGTCTATACTAAATCGATCTATAATTCTTGATAAATAAAATTTCGCGACTGTAAATAGTATCTATCTTGAAAGCAACGCTCTTATTTAGTGCTTACACTGCTAAATGAAGTTTTGTCTACACAAGCCACGCAATCGCTGTGGACGGCGTGTGTAGAGAAATATGTTTTAGTAACAAAGTTTTGTGTAGGTATGTTTTTTGTTGAATGTTTTCGAAAATCTTCGCTATGGACCCGCCATAATACTAATGGCTCAGTGAGCTGTAGATCTCGCTTAAATAGTATGTTGTTTAAAAAATAATCTAATATAGATGTCGCCACGAGGTTTACACTGCTTTTATGAAGCAGTACTACCTATGTGCTGTTAGGTAGGTTAGGGATTCTTTTGTGATACGAAGCTAGATGGCGCTTCTAATTTTGAAAAAAATTCAAATGAGTTAATTTTTTTGGGTATTATTTAATCGGGTAACAATAAATTCCCATTTTGGGTATCAAAAATACTGAATATAGCGTACTGAAATACTAAGTGGGCAACGGACTGAGAACAACTACAAAAATTTAAAATTAGTGACTTAAAATACAAATTGAGTAACTAGTTATTCAGAACGAAATGGGTGACCTAATTTCTATTAGGGCGACAACCGTAGGGCACGCAAAATATAAAAAAAATGGAATATATTTTATTTATATATTTCATGAGAATCGGTTGAGAAATGCGACCTGTAGAGGAGAACAGCCGGGACCCCTAAAAGACAGAAATAAGAAAGAATTTTTGAGCAAGCTGAAACCTAAGTCTGAAACGAAGACAATTCGCTCGCACTTCGCACCCGCTCGTCAATTAAACAACTTTTTCCAGTGACGTAAGGTCAGATTGGTGTGATCTTAAGATCAAATACAACCCATTTTAACACGTTTTTATTAGGTTACTTTCGCGTTTGTTTGTTTAACAGTCGCCTTTAATCATTTCCTGTCGCCCATTTAATTAATTCCCTTTATGTTCGCAGATTGCAAACTACAGGAGCAAGAAAACCCTCCGCGCAGCGTCAACCTTGCATTAGAAACAGTACTCGAGTTTGATAACGACGAGAACTCCGCTGACATTAAAATCATAGACAAAGTCCAATCCTTTTTAAATAAAGTCAAACATGTCATTAAGAAAAGCGGCTTCAGAAAAGCTGGTGACGAAGAAGACGATGTAACTTTATCTTTCACTGAATTCATAAAAAGCTTCCTTGTTATTCTAACCTCCTATAACAATGATGATTTAGAACAAATTGCAGATATCATTGATGAAGAGTTAAGAAAATATCATTACGAAGGTTGCAAATTCTATGAATTGGTGGAGGATCAGAATGTCCGACGTTTCATGGCGGTCAAATTGCAGGAAATTAAAACTAGATCTGGCAAACAATTGAAAAGTCAATTAAAATCTATTATTAATAGGTTGACAGATGAAAATCGAGATTTTAAACAAAGGTTGATTAGTAGATATCTTGATTCACTGTATACGGTAGATGATAGTAAAAAGTTGAACAGTTTTCTGCATGACATCGCTTCATATAGACGAGTACCTAATAGATCTCATTTGGACATAAACAAAATTATAAAGGAAGGATTGCGAAATATAATATTCGATCATTATAGTCAACTAGATATCGATACGCGGAGAGATTTGAAAATTAAACTTGAATCTTTTTGGAAAGATTTCAGTAATAACAATGAGTTTCGCGATATTTGGACTTTTGAATCTAAACCAAAATCAAAAATTCAGCAGTATACACTTGATGATGAAAAGAGTACTAAAAAAGACTCTGGTAGTTTCGAAAGACCAAAACCAAAGAAACATGTTAGTAAGAAGAAAAAGAAGCATGCGAAAAGTGAAAGGATTAGCAGTAAACGAGTTGTCACTCAAGACAGAAAAGTGACTAAATCTCCAAAGTTTACTTTCATAACACTTTATCCGGAAGCGATAACGATCCCTAAACAAAAACATAAAAAGAGCCATCATAAAATTAAAAATGTATCTAAAAAACACAAACGTATTCGACATACTACAGAGTTGGACGCAAGACGTTTTACTTCTTTAACGGATGATCATACATCAATACCAATCAAGACAGTTATATCTGATTTTAAATATGTTTTTGATGTAAAAGGAGTTCGTTTGAGGTCTGTTGACTCTGTTGAGACTCCTAACATGTTTAGGTACGATGAACAACATGTTTTAAGTGTGAAATCGAATAAACACTCTGTGGTTTAGTGGTTCTCAACCGCCTCTGTGGTCTAATGGTTCGCCCACCCGTGTAAGACAAGGGTTCGATTCCCAGGGGGGTAAAATTTATACTCGGTTTGGTTGGTGGTACTGGTAGGGCTTGTTTCAAGTCAGCCTGGCTACCATCATCTTACCCGCCATACCAACAATTTAAAAATTGTTCCGGCAGTTAGAGGTGCGATAGCCACAGTGATGAGGATTCTGGGCGTAGTGCGCTTTCACCTTCGACCTTATCATCACTTAACATCAGGTGAGGTGAAAGCCAAGCAAGCAGTATCCCGTCGTGCATAAAAAAAACACTACCTATGTTCTTGTACTCCTTATCCACCCATAAGGAAGGTCTATGTCCCAGCACATGGGGCATGGGGACATTAAAATGGCTGATTTTGATGTTCTTCTGTATTGATGATTAGGAATTAAATACTACATTTGCGAACAAATAAATCTACTCAGCTAAGATTTTTTTTTTTCAGACAGAATCAGTTGATATAATTCAATGAAATTGATATAATACATTTACCAAACCAATTTTAATTCTTTACATCAAAATTGATTCTGCCTGAAAAATAGTGAATGTAACTTAGGGGCATAAATTACGTCACACGTTAAGGCGGAGGGGCGAGGGAGGGGTCGACGAAGTTCGACAATATGTGACAAAGGGTGGGAAGGGTCCTAAATTTCGTGACGTCACATTTAAAAATAATTTAAAACGGCTGTTTTAATTCAATAATTATTTCTAGATGTAAAACTGTAAAATATGTGTCGTCACACTAGGAAGGGACAAGAACGGTGGTGAGGAGGTCAAAAATCATGAAATTCGTGTGACGTAGTTTATTGATAGCCCCTTAGCTTATATAATTGCTGTCAAATGTATCGATGGCCTGCTCTTTAGTTACATGTAACAAAATATTAACAAATGATTATTTCTACCACAGAGTCAATATCGTCAGTAATTCTTCTGATGGGAGACCACCAGCAAATCCACGCAAAAGTAAGAAACAGGAACTTATTATGAGTGCGGACACAACGATGGAATCTAATGAAGGTTTGTCTATCGATACTAATTTTCAACATAGCAAAGAAGATATACGCGAAAGAAGGCAGTTGAGTAAAAATAAAGAAGTACACGAAATAAGGCCAGTGAGAAAAATTCAAGAAATACACGAAAGAAGGCCAATTAGTAAAAGTAAACAAATACACGAAAGAAGACCAATTAATAAAAGTAAAGATATACACGAAATAAGGCCAAGGAAAAAAGATAAAAAAATACACGAAAGAAGGCCAATGAAAAAAAGTAAAGAAATACGCAAAAGAAGGCCAATGAATAAAAGTAAAGAAATACACGAAAGAAGGCCAATGAGTAAAAGTGAAGAAATACACGAATTAAGGCTAATGAGTAAAAGTAAAGAAATACACGAAAGAAGGCCAATTAGTAAGAGTAAACAAATACATAAAATAAGGTCAATGAATAAAAGTAAAGAAATACACGAAAGAAGACCAATGAGTAAAATTAAAGAAATACACGAAATAAGGCCAATGAAAAAGAATAAAAATATACACGAAATAAGGACAATGAAAAAAAATATAAATATACATGGAATAAGGCCAATGAAAAAACTTGAAGAAATACATGAAATAAGGCCAATGAGTAAAAGTGAAGAAATACATGAAATAAGGCCAATGGGTAAAAGTGAAGAAATACACGAAATAAAGTCAATGAGTAAAAGTGAAGAAATGCACAAAAGTAGGCCAATGAGTCAAAGTGAAGAAATACACGAAATAAGGCAAATGAGAAAAAGTAACGACAACGACACCCTGATTGCCGCACCAAGTGCTGCGGTATTGAACGAAGATGTTATAAAAAGAATTCATCAACTAGAAACAGAGCTCCAAAACGTCAAAGAAAATTTTGAGAAAAATCAAATTAACACATTAACAACGCCTAAGGTAGAAGAAACACAATTCGACAAATTAGATTTCTGGGAACGCTCAAAGTTAGTGCCAACGAAAAAAAATACTAAAACACCAAAAACTAGAAGAATAAAAACTACTACTACAATTTCTAAATCTACAACTTCTACACCTACAACTTCTAAACCTACAATTTCTAAACCTATAACTTCTAAACCTACAACTACTACATCTACAACTGCTAAACTTATAACTACTGAACCTCCAACTACTAAATTTTCAACCGAAATTTTAACCACAAAGATGAAGCAACATTATCATCGCTTTGTTAAGAAAAAACCCACTACTCAAACAACAGCTGTTGAAATGACAACAGCCAGTACTACTAAATCACTAGCCCCACTAAGGGCCATCACAAAGGTCACCCATAAGCACAAATTCAGGAGCGACGATCACGACATAGAAAATAATGAAGTTTTACCAAGAGCTACTCCTGCTGATACTACTCAGTACATTAATAGGTTAGCTCTCAAATCCCTTAATACAAATACTTTTAATGTCACATCAAAATCATTGACAGATAAAACAAGAACTACAGAAGTGAAACAGAAAGAAAAAGTTACAACACCGAAACCAGTTAAAAGCACAACAAAGGAAACAACAAAAAACGATGTTAAAAATACTTTGAAATCGGAAGTAGAAGATTATTTGAAAGATATAAAATTGCTTGAAGATGATAAAAATGATAAAAAATCAAAACTGGTTAAACAAAAGATGATGGAGGACTTGAAGAAACTGATACCACACCCGTCAGAAACTAGGGAGACGCTGGGAACTCCGACGCCTCCGTTGTCTGTTGATAAAATTGCCGGTACCACTGACGCTTTAGCCTTCCTCGACGAAAAGATTGATGATAGTGATATATGAGATGAAAAAATAAATAATTCTTAAACTACTGTTCACCTTTTACTACCGAATCCATTTAGATTAATCGGCTTAGATTATATCATCCCACTGGCG
The DNA here is from genome assembly GCA_928269145.1 of Agriphila tristella. NCBI lineage: Eukaryota > Metazoa > Arthropoda > Insecta > Lepidoptera > Crambidae > Agriphila > Agriphila tristella. Next base: position 18,229,462 of record OV743447.1, on the reverse strand, counting down.
TCCATTTTAAAAGTACGCTGGACAGGCAAACGTCACCAATCGTTTGTTCCGATTTGGAAATCGCGATTTTTAAATCGGCACAAAAATTGCTTTCATTTCATGACAATAGCCTGTCCTGCGTACTTGTATAATGGACGTCAGTGTATCATCCCCTTTATTATTATATATGACCAACGAACTTGTATATGACCAAGAAGTTTATAGGGAGGTATAAGCGTCTTGTATTTATGACATTAAAATCGGTGCTTTGCTGAAAGGAATAATTTTAACACACCGAGCCCGGGGCATAAGAATAAACAATACTTATTTATTCTTATGCCCGGGGCCCTATTTTGAATCTTGGCTTTGGCTTTGGCTCTTTTCTACTGATTTTCATTTGATATTTGACTCAATGTCGAACGAAATTTCAAAATTTGAGTTAAAATATGTCCTTCGCAAATGTCGAACGAAAATCAGAGGGCCTAGCCAAAGTAACATTCGTTAATCTTCGTTATCGCTTCGCTTTCGAAACATGTATGGGATTGACATAAGGTTTCGTTAACAATCGAATTTTAAAACGTCAAATCCATACATGTTTCGAAGCGAAGCGATAGCGAAAATTTGCAAATGTTACTTTGGCTAGGGGGTCAGGAGCGTTCGACGCCAGCCGAAGGATTCAAAAATAGGGCCCCTGGATCCTTCTTATGCTGCACACACATGCATGCCTTCTTCTGGGTCTCTTTTGTTATGTGTACCTAAATGTCAATCTTCTTATCTATCTAAAATGTGCAGGGGCCTATTTTGAATCCTTCGGCTGGCGTCGAGCGCTCTTTTCTGCTGATTTTCATTCGACATAGCAAAATCCGTATTTTCGAATTGCTCGCTTTGTCTCGTTACAAACTTATTTGACCCAGTGGCCAAAACTGGCACTGTATTATTACATTATTATTGTTAAGGTTACACCGACGTCTATAGACGACAGCGACGCCGTCACCGAGTCAGATAAGTTTGTGCAGTGGGGAGGAAAAGCGCAATTTTATCCCGATAGGTGGCGTCTGGTTTTTGGTACCGGGCCGCCTCAAAGAAAGTGTCAAAACATATGGGAATCTCTTGGAGTATTGCACTTTTTAATTTTATACTGAGAAAATTCCGCATTGTTATGCATGTAACTTGTAAAATATTGGAGTTCATCGATTTCCCAGTAACAAAAAAAATATTGGGCAAAAAAATATAAAAAAAAAGATGCTTTTCCCTCGATTTTCTCCTTTGCTGAGCCTGAGAAACATTATAAATCAAAAGGAATGTTTCATGAATTTGATGAAGCTTCGCCAAAATAAAACAACATTTGAATTATAACAGCTTTGTTCTTTAATATTTACACCTTAGCAGTTTCTAACATATTTATAACTTGGATGAATTTGATAGGTATATCAAATATGGAATAAGCCCAATATTGGGGCCAAACAGAGAATTAATAGAATTTTATATGCCAGAGTCATTCAAGAAACTTAGAATAATAAAATAAATATGATAAAACGGTTCGTGTAATTTTGGATGGTACAGAAATTCCAGTACAGAAACCTGAAATTACTATTGCACAGAAGGCATCATCAGGCAACTATAAACACGGAAATTCACACTCAGTTGCTTTGTTAAAATTTAAATCATATGCTTCTAATCTGAAATAAAAAGATTACTTGTAAATCTTACACGAAATTTAAAGAAATGTAATGCTTGTTAGCATTTTTTTGTAAGTTGCTATAAACTTTCTTGCCTGTTGTTTTGGCTTTTCTTTTCCGTAATTCTTCTTTTATATGAGCTAAAGTTAGCATATAATACATTGTTTGTCCGCAAAACCGAAAAAAATACAATCTAAGACAGTAAAACCACGTAATACACAGTCAAGACAATATAAGCTCAAACTGACAATTGTTCCAAAGAATGAAGCGCCATCTGTAATTCACTTTGCCTTCGCCTCCCCGTTCGAGTGCCTGTTGTCAAATTGTGTACATCGTGTAAAAAGCGTTCGTTGCCACGATCCACGATAATTCAAAATTTTTTTTTTAAAAACCACGTTTTTAAAACAGATTATAAAAAATATAAAAAATTAAACAGATAATAAAAAATATAAAAAAATAATAAAAAAAATATAAATAAAAAAGTATAAAAAAAGTTTAAAAAAATATTCTTTTTACTACACGAACGTTCTTTTTACGAACTTCACAGAGATTTGTCCAAGGACGATTCGTTTTACAATTATCTAAAACACGAACGTTCTTTTCAGCAGTAAGTATATTTACTTATAAACTGATGTAGGATTATAACCCTATACAGAAGTTTTAAAACGAAAAACGTGGGGCGCATTTTGTATTAGAGAGAGAAAGCATAATAGTTCATGTCATTTGCATTTTTTTTTAACTTGATGTTGAATTCATGCATTAATTTTCTTTTGCATGCCTGCGCCCCACGTTTTTTCGTTTTAAAACTTCTGTATAGGGTTATAATCCTACATCAGTTTATAAGTAAATATACTTACTGCTGAAAAGAACGTTCGTGTTCTAGATAATTGTAAAACGAATCGTCCTTGGACAAATCTCTGTGAAGTTCGTAAAAAGAACGTTCGTGTAGTAAAAAGAATATTTTTTTTAAACTTTTTTTATACTTTTTTATTTATATTTTTTTTTATTTTATACTTTTTTATTTAATTTTTTTTTTATTTTTTTTTATATTTTTTATAATCTGTTTTAAAAACGTGGTTTAAAAAAAAAAAATTTTTTTTTTCAATAATTTTTATTTTCTACTTTTTAGTCTATATTTTCCTACCACCCGTTCGAGACTTTTTTAACTGATAAGAAGAACAGGCGCAAGAAACTTATCAGCTTTATCAAAAATCAAAAGTAATACATATATTACAAATTTACAAACACATATATCGTTACCATACACATACAAAATAGGGCATGAGGGGGGCTCCAGGAGGCCTCGAGGGGAGGGCTCGAGGGGGGGCTCGAGGTGGCTCGAGCCCCCTCGAGCCCCCCCAGCCACCCTCGAGCCACCCGTGCCCCGCTTCGAGCCCCCCCGAGCCCCCCTCAAGCACCCCCGAGCCACCTCGAGCCCCCCCTCGAGCCCTCCCCTTCGAGCCCCCCCGAGCGCCCCCGAGCCCCCCTCAAGCCCCCCCCGAGCCACCTCGAGCCCCCCTCGAGCCCCCCCCCCCCCCGAGCCCTCCCCTCGAGCCCCCCTCATGCCCCCCCGAGCGCCCCCGAGCCCCCCCCGAGCCCGATCAGACCCGATCAGACCCTGACCACTATTTCCCAACAAAGTACTCATCAAGACGATTCAAACGTGCCCATACTCGATGGAGTTGCACTGTTTCAATATTGAGTTCCTGTGGCATAGCCTTCCGGCTTCATCATCGGACCCTGGACCTCGTCTCCCGTCAGAGTACTCGTCAAGACGGTTGTAACGAGCCCAAACACGATAGGGTTGTATGGTGACATCATAGAGATCCTGTGGCCTTCTTCCTGATCCATCATCAGATCAGCTCAATGACACCATAATATTGCATTGCCTTCCAGTTCTGACCTATGTTCAAAGTTTCAAGTTTCTAGCTCATCGGGAAGCTAGTATAAAATCGTTCACAAACTTTGTGGAGAAACAAACAAACAAACACACAAACAAACAAACAAACGCGAAAGCAACCTAATATAAACGTGGTAAAACAGAGTCCCGACTCTGCGAATCAACAATAATGATAAAGGTTAAGCATTTGATGGATGACAACCATATTTTTGCTGTGTGATACTGATAACTAAATTTAAAAATTCAGTCGCATACTGCTCATTTATGTCTTACTATACCAGTTGAGAATTATCATTTACGTCTGCTATTAAGCATATTTAAGGCTAACATTTTAAGTATTGAATAAAAGGATATAATAGTAGTTTATGAAACTGACACATAAAGAGTGTTTTAATACCTAGTTATGTGCAGTTTCATACACTACTTTATCTACACTCATACATTTGGGATTGAACCTACTAAATAAAAGATCAACGTTAGAAAAGAGAGAGAGAGACTTTGTTTGTATTAGCTAGGTACCTACCTTGTAATAAGTCAATTCCTTAGCTGCATCTGAACTAAAATATCGGGCAGAGTATTTTTTTTTTCACATTTTAAAGCAAGAATTAAAAAAAAACCTACAAAATTCAGTAAGTATAACAAAATGTAAAAATTGAAATCAAAACTTTATCTGAAATGCTTGGCGCGCATTCCATTAGAAAAAAAAAGAGATCAGTGCATTCCAACAAACTAATCGCACTAAGTCATCGATTACCATAGAGTACATTTTACTCTGGAAAATATGTGGGAAAATATCGTTGTTTTTTTTTAATGTTACGGCACTGCCTTCTTTTTGGATTTGCCCTGTATCGTAATGAGAAAAAAAGTTATTTTATGATGCAGTTGACTGAATCGTAATGAGTTTATTTTTTAATTTTACCTATCCACGAAAATAAAGTACGTATTTATATTACCTTTTTTGAATTCATATTTGGAACATTATGTTGTGAGTGTAGATAAAAGATTTTTTGAAAAAGAGACTCCAAATTAAGTGCCATCACCATGTCTCATTATTACATTTGCCCCTTTTGACGGGGCAAATGTATTATCCTAGCTTCCCGATGAGCTAGAGACTTGAAACTTTGAACATAGGTCAGAACTGAAAGGCAATGCAATATTATGGTGTCATTGAGCTGATCTGATGATGAAGCCGAAAGAAGGCCACAGGAACTCTATGATGAAACCATACAACCCCATCAAATTTGAGCTCGTTTGAATCGTCTTAACGAGTTCTTTGTTGGGAAATAGTTTCCAGGGTCTGATGATGGAGCCGGAAGAAGGCCACTGGAACTCGGTAATAAAACCATGCAATCCCATCGAGTTTGGGCTCGTTTGAATAGTCTTGACGAGTACTTTGTTGGGAAATAGTGTCCAGGGTCTGAAGATGGAGCCGGAAGAAGGCCACTGGAACTCGGTAATAAAACCATGCAACCCCATCGAGGTTGGGCTCGTTTGAATCGTCTTAAGGAGTGGTCCGATAGGAAATGGTATATTTTTTGTCTTAGCTCGTTAACTAAAAAGCAGAAAATAAAAATTTACTGAAAAAAAACTTTTTTTAAAACACGTTTTTAAAGCGGACTAATTTTATTTAATTTAGTTACAAATAAAGAAAATTACAAAAATAGTAAAAAAACATATAAGTAAAATAAGAAACAAAATATTAAATTTTCAGCGACTATAATTTCATATCTGTAGTTTTTTTTTATTATTTATTTATTTATCACATAAAAAGGCTTATTCACTATAGCTAACACAAAGGAAAACCACTAAGGTGTGTATAATGTAGTTCCGCATCGATTTCCAGAGGCGCTAGTGGACTTTCACATCGATGTTTCGAAAAATTACCACGAGTGTGCGCTCTTTTCCCTTAAATTATTTTATTTTACTCTTTGATTTAGTCTATGGTATTTTTTGACACGCCTCGCATGTGCATCTTGTTGCATTTTTCTGTTTTGTGTTATTTACTTGTGATTTGTGACATCCATTTAAATAGTTTATGTATTAATTAAAGTGTGAAGCTCTACAGAATAGTTTTTCGTGATAATTTCCGTAAGGATTCATCTAAAAAGCAGGTATTACTGTTGTTTTGAAGTACTAATCTACTAGATCAAATAGCCTCTCACCAATAACATAATTATACAAAGAGGGACAAATTTCTTGTGGCAGGATAATAGTCTGCCTTTCACATGACGATTTTGTTTATTTATTCATGAATTTCAGTCTATAAACAGACATCAGCATTAATAAATCAATAAATATTTTAGTAAGAAAACTGTAACCATACTTTTGAATGTTATTTTCTAAGATAAATGCTGGAATGAGTCATCTCTTGTATGTAATAGTAACACCTTTCATAGATGCATTGTTTTATAGCTACAGTTGGTGCAGAAGTTAAGTTTATTTCTGTGAAAAGGTAAATCCAACATTTACCCAACATACAAAATAAATAAATATAAATTAAATAAATTCCAGTAAAAAGTAAAAAAAATAACTCAAAGTTCACAAAAAGAGTCATACTTGAATTGATTCATTCATAAGATTTACTGCTCATAACTTAATTTTAAAAATGATTCACGCGTGAAAGCACTAAACTTAAAAATTGCCTAAGTCTTTCCTTATCTACAACTCGACCAAGTTAACTTAGCGAATGACAGCTACATGACGGCTAAGTTTATGACACCATCTTAATTTGATCATGTTGTAGTTAGGAAAAGACTTAGGCGATTCTTAAGTTTAGTGCAATCGGCCATCAGTGTCATAGCTAAGCGCTGGCAAGGGGGGTGGCTACCAGGGGCGCAACCCTCAGGGGGCGCGCTTTGCTGACCCATAGCTAGACAAAAGTCTGTAAGTCTCGGGGTGCAAAATTCAAATCTTGCCAGGTTAGGTCATTATGCTAGAAATATGTCTAGAAGTAGAAAATTCAAATCTTGCCGGGGGCACTCATGCTACGGCACTGAATCGATTTATTGTTCTTTTGAGATTAATATTAAGTCAAAGTCAAAGTCAAATAAGCTTTATTCAAATAAACTTAATTATTAAGTACTTTTGAATCGTCTATATTTTCCTACCACCCGTTACCTATACCTACTCCTACTCATGCAACATGTTTTTTTATATCCCATGGGGTATTGATGAGACTGTGAAACTGTACAACTTCTACTATGGGACCAACTCTGAAATCATGAACAAAAACCAGCTGTTTCATACATTTTCATATTTTCGTTATTAATTTTTGTAGGAAACAGCTGTTTTTTTTCACGATTTCAGAGTTAAAGTAAGGGCCCATAGTAAAAGTTGTTCAGTTTGATGGTCTCATCAATACTCTAGAGTTATGGGATATCAAAAAAACACATTGTATAGATACCTACCTAATTTAATTAGGTACAAAAGATATCATGCTAGTGTCAGTGACCCCATTTATAATAATAATAATATAATAATAATAATAAAGCTTTTTATTTTCAAACCCTTACATATTTTCACAATTCAATATTTATGAGTAGGTGCTATAACTACTTTGGGTCTGAATCCCCTTGGGTAAAAGCCTCCCCCAACTCCTTCCACACGTCTCTGTCTTGGGCTCTAGTTATCCAGTTGTTGCCCGCTACACTGACTATGTCGCCCTTCCAGCGCGCACGTGGTCTGCCTACAGCCCGTTTTCCAGGAGGCCCTTTCCAATTGGTGGCTTTTAGGGTCCATCTAAAGTCAGTGAAACGAGCAACATGTCCTGCCCATTGCCACTTGGACTTCAGTGCATACTCCAGAGCGTCCACTAACTTTGTTCTTTTCCTTATGTCCTTGTTCCTGGTTTTATGGATTTTTCTAAGTTTCAGTATGCTTCGTTCCATTGCATGCTGGCAGCATCGCACTTTACTTTTTACCTTGTTTGTGTACACCAATGTCTGACATGCATATGTAAGACACGGCAGGACGCAGGTATCCATGATGGTTTTTTTCATTTCGGTGCTGTAGCTCCCCTTTAATATTTCTTTATGCGACCAAAAATTTTTCCAAGTATTTTTGATTCGTCTATCCACCTCTTCATCATTGCTGCATGGATCAAAAGATATTTGTTTTCCAAGGTAGATGTAACGGTCCACATATTGGATTGGGTTCCCTTCTATTAGTATTTGTTTTTGGTGGCTGTTCGTCATTATTTTAGTTTTTGAAGTGTTCATGTGCAGTCCTACCTTTTTGCTTTCATCATTTGACCCCATTTAGCATTTACTAATGAATAATAACAAATTGAGCATTATTTAATATATTAATGGTATTGTTTGAATTTCGGTATGTCAATAACAGTAAACCCGTAGCGATTTTGTCGCTGACTGCCGCTCTTTTGCTTGCACATTTCATGTTTTCTCAAGGTTTCTTAAATCTGAGTGCTCAATTGAAAAATGTGTCTCGGCTACTTTTCGCAATATAAGATACAGTCAGTGGCACGAATCATGAAATCGGGTGGGGATTGCGCGAAACGGGTATTTTGGGTATGCGTTGCGGTGAGGGGCGCGGGCGGCGGGAGAGGGGCGCGCGCTATTAGTCGCTCACAAGAGCAGATGCGCGAACTTATCCCCACTCCGTCGAAAAATTGACATGATTCGTGCCACTGACTGTAAGATTACAGACATTTTAAAATATATTTCAGTTTTTTGTTGCTAAAGTACAAAAAGTTATTGTTTCTAACAGTTATTTGAACTGGCAAATACGATAACTTTTTCTACTTCAGCTACTCAAAACTAAAATATATTTTGAAATGTCTGTAATCTTGTATTCCGAAAAGTGGCCGAGACACATTTTTCATTTACGCCCTCAGATTTAAAAAATCTTGAGAAAACATGAAATGTGCGAGCAAGAGAGCGGCAAAATCGGCACGGAGCCTTAATGTTAGTATAAAATGTCCTATGTGGAGCTTAGAAAGAAGGTTAAACCGACACTCAACTAAAAATGTGCTAATTACTCTAGTTTTCAGCGTATAACATAGCGGTGTAGGTATGGCCCATGGTACAATGGCTTTCGTTCTGTTGCTCCTGTGAGCAGATGCAAATCTCTAAAGATAAACGTACTTATTCAAACAATACAAGCATTTCCTACTTTGCGTCTTGCGAGTATGTGGCCGGATCACTCCAGCCAACGCAGCTCAGCTAGGAATGCTCCAAGCACTTTCACATTCGTAATGATGAATGTTCATTTCTCAACCGATTCTCATGAAATCTCGAGATTTTGGTCCATTGGTTAGTCATCTTTGTTATCATTGCAAATATTCTTATATTGTGGGACGATTTTATATAGATTACAGATGACAGGTTATAGTCGTGAGCTGGACTTGGCCCGCTGGTCGCCATTTCCCCATCCCTGACCTATGTAATAAATCACTTTATGGTGTTCAATAAAACAAATTGAATGTATTGTACAATTGAAAGCTAAGTTACATAATAAAGAAACTAGCTAAACGTATGTTGACTTAATATTTCCTATCAATTCCTTCCAGCTATGGCAGACTACGGGCAGACGGGCACCTTAACCTTGAAATGGGATCCGAAGAACTTGGAGATCCGCACGACTTCGGTGGAGCGAACGTTAGAGCCGCTCGTGCTGCAAGTCACCACGCTCGTGAACAGCAAGGACAAAGCTGCCAAGAAAAAGAGACGTGAGTGTTGGCACACTATTTAAATGGACATGATATGGCCATATTAAGTTTTTTTTTGTATAAAAAGAAAACACCATAAAAATCTTAATTTTTCAAATATATGCAACTTTCCTATAATGGGGGTATTATATTAGTTGGTATAAGCTAAGTGTGATAATTAGAGACCGGATTATATGCAACATAAAAATCCAAAGTATGCATGCAAATATGCAAGAAAAATTGATAAAATATGCACGAAAATCCATAAAATATGCAAAATGAAATAATAAAAAAGATGTGTTTTTAAGGCTTTTATTTTAAAAAGGTTTACTCAACGATAACAATCGTATTTGCGAAAATATCAGTTACAAAATATATTTAGTAACTTACCTTTAAAAATATCAGTTACAAAATATATTTAGTAACTTACCTTTAAAAATATAAGTTACAAAATATATTTAGTAACTTACCTTTAAAAATGTATACAACTAAGAAGGTACTGTTCCAAATGTTCAGTGGATTGTCCGGAACTACTTTATAAAATTCGTTTCAAAATACCTACAAGAGCGCCCCGCAACGATTCATATAGACCATTTAGTATTCCTTCTATGCACACCAACTACAGGCATAACAGTTTCCTTATGAGAGCTTGTTCCGCCATTAATAACGCTGACGCCAATATTGATTTGTTTTTCAACAGCATCACGACTGTTATTAAGTTACTGTTTAAAATCTAGTTTAATGTTATTATACTGTTGCGCACCTGTCCCTTCTGGGCTATGATTGCTTTAAGATCAATTTCTTTTGAATTCTACATGTGGTAGCTTGTCAATAGCTTTTAGTTATATATATATATATATATATATTTGTTGTTATCTGTATGTTTATAAGCTGTTAGCTATCCAAAAACGATAAATAAATAAATAATAAAATAAATTTTCTGTAGACAAATTGTGTCTATGATCATAGACACAATTTGTCTACAGAACATTTGCACTTAATACATTTTATAAGTGGAAAGGACCGTTCTACGTACACTAAGATGACTGGGCAGTATTTAAATTTGGGTGCCATGTGGACATATTGGCGAAAATATGCACGAATATTTTTTTTTTCTGCTAAAATATGCAACTATCACTGAAAAGGGGAAAATGCGGGATCCCGCTTTTGCGGGATTGGATTTCTTAGTTGTTCCCATAGTAAAAAATCGTCTCTTGTCTACCGTATTCGGTATTAGGAGGTTTTTTGTAATACGTTGTATATTATGTTCCTTTTCCAGCCGGCAAGTCTAAACGCGCGTCCGCCCTCGTTGCTACCGTTGAGCGCGCGACCGAGATCTTCATAGAGAGAGGGCAGACCATCGCGTACGAGAACCCGGATATTACGCAGGAGATGTTAGCAGCGGTCGAAGAGGTGCGCAAGGCTGGTACGTATGTTGGAGGAGTGAGGGGCAATTTCATCATCATCATCAGCCATTCATCGTCACTGCTGAACATAGGCCTCTCCAAGTGCACGCTACTGCGCACGATCCGCGGCTACTCTCATCCAGGTTTTGCTTGCGAAGATCGTCGCTCCACCTTGTCTGAGGGCGTCCCATACTACGTTTGCCCATACGCGGTCTCCACTCAAGAACTCGTCTGCCCCAGCGGCCATTGGTTCTACGGCTAATATGGCCGGCCCACTGCCACTTCAGCTTGCTAATCCGTTGGGCTATGTCGATCGCCTTCGTTCTCTGTCGGATCACCTCGTTCCGAACCCGATCTATTAGAGAAACTCCGAGCATAGCCCTTTCCATAGCTCGTTGCGCGACTTTAAATTTGTGAACCAGCCCTACAGTGAGTGTCCACGTTTCGGCTCCGTATGTCATGACAGGTAGGACGCACTGATTGAAGACTTTCGTCTTTAGACTCTGTTTAAGTGACTCGTTCGCACGCTCATTTAGAAAAACATAATTAGTTAAAGCCGAGTTTTATAGATAGATTCATAGAGCGAGGGTAGACGATCGCGTACGAGACCCGGACATTACGCAGGAGATGTTAGCAGCGGTTGAAGAGATGCGGAAGGCGGGTACGTATGTTGAGGAGTGAGAGAGAGGGCAGACTATCGCGTACGAGACCCGGACATTACGCAGGAGATGTTAGCGGCGGTAGAAGAGGTGCGGAAGGTGGGTACGTATGTTGGAGGAGTGAAAGAGAGGGCAGACATCGCGTACTCATCATCATCATCATCATCATCATATCAGCCACACGACACCCACTGCTGGGTATATAGGCCTCCCCTAAGGATCTCCACGACGATCGGTCCTGCGCTACCTGCATCCACTGGCTTTCCGCGACCTCCACCAGATCGTCGGTCCACCTTGTCGGGGGCCTACCCACGGAGCGTCGTCCGGTGCGCGGTCGCCATTCCAGAACCTTTCTGCCCCAACGGCCATCGGTTCTTCTCGCTATGTGTCCCGCCCATTGCCACTTCAGCTGAGCAATCCTTCGAGCGATGTCGGTTACTTTAGTTCTCTTGCGGATCTCCTCGTTTCTGATTTGATCACGTAGAGAAACGCCGAGCATGGCTCTCTCCATTGCACGCTGAGTGACCTTGAGCTTCCTTATGAGACCCATAGTTAGCGGCCACGTTTCACTGCCGTAAGTCATCACTGGCAACACACACTGGTCATAGACTTTCGTCTTGAGACACTGAGGTAAGTCGGACGCGAAGATTTTTCGAAGCTTCCCGAATGCTGCCCACCCGAGTTGGATTCGACGAGAGATCTCTTTCTCGAAGTTGGACCTACCTAACTGGACTGCCTGTCCTAGGTATACGTAGTGGTCAACAACTTCAAGTGTAGTGTTCCCAACATGAACTGGAGAGGGTACAACAACATGGGCATTTGACATAATTTTCGTCTTATCCATGTTCATCCTAAGACCCACTCTTTGGGAAGCACTACGGAGATCTTCGAGCATTGTGTTCAGGTCTTCCATGGTCTCAGCCATAAGGACTATATCATCGGCAAAACGAAGATGTGTTAGGTACTCGCCATTAATGTTGATGCCGAGTCCTTTCCAGTCCAAGAGCTTAAAGATGTCCTCCAACGCAGCTGTGAACAGTTTCGGAGAAATAACGTCTCCCTGTCTCACACCACGCTGCAGTTGGATAGGATTTGTGTTCTGGTTCTGTACTCGGATCGTCATGGTGGCATTTTGGTATAAGTACCTCAACACCTTGATATACCTATAGTCCACTTGGCACCTTTGGAGAGACTGCAGCACCGCCCAGGTTTCTATCGAATCAAAGGCTTTCTCATAGTCCACGAACGCCAAGCAAAGTGGCTCATTATACTCCTCGGTCTTCTGTATAACCTGCCGCAGCGTATGGATGTGGTCTATGGTGCTAAAGCCTTTTCGGAACCCGGCTTGTTCGGGAGGTTGGAAGTCGTCGAACTTGCGAGCGAGACGATTCGTAAGGACTCTCGAAAACAACTTATAGACATGACTCAGAAGCGAGATGGGTCTATAGTTCTTTAAGAGGGACTTGTCACCCTTTTTAAAGAACAAGATCACCTCACTTATGTTCCATGTCTTTGGCGTTCTGCCCTGGACGATGACGGAATTAAAGAGCTTCTGGAGGACTTTGAGCATCGGCTCACCGCCCGCTCTCAGAAGCTCTGTAGTGATTCCATCGTCACCCGCCGCCTTGTTGTTTTTCAGCTGTTTGAGAGCCATACTAATCTCGAACAGGCTGACGTCCGGGATATCTTCGGTATAGTGTCGGGTAAGCTTGGCTCTGGGGTCCTTAGCCCCGCTTTCAACAGGTGTCTGCGTGGAATATAACTGCCCATAGAAGCTCTCGATCTCCCTCAGGATTTCAGGCTTTGATGAAATGATGCGTCCGTCGTCAGTTTTCAGCTTCGTCATCTGGCTTTGCCCAATAGACAGATCTCTTGCGAACACTTTGGAGCCTTTATTCCGCTCGATGGCCTCTTTAATACGATTCGTATTAAATTGGCGAAGGTCGCTCGTCAAAGACTTAGATATCTGTCTATTAAGCTGCCGATAACGATTAGCATCTACTGAACTCTGGAGCCTCATTTCACGTCTCTGATCCATGAGTAGGAGTGTGTGGTCGGAGAGTTTCTTTATCTTGGGACGGCGGGTCTTAAAGAGCTTGGACCCTACCGTACGGACAGTATCCACCACCATGTTGTTTAGATCGTCCACATCTATGCTGTTCTCAAGGGCTTCGAAGCGGTTTTGGAGTTCGAGTTGAAAGCTCTCGGGGTTTTGAATATGGGCCGGCAATGGTCGAATTGTTGATTTTATCAGTCGAGATCTTTCCAGCTTTGGGTTGATATTCAATGTGCCACGTACCAATCGGTGATCGCTCCCCGTCTTAACAGCGTTGATCACAGTGACATCATTGAATATTTGCTTTTTCGTCGACATGATAAAATCTATCTCATTTCTGACTTTACCGTCCGGACTGACCCAGGTCCACTTCCGGCTTTCCGGCTTTCTGAAGAAGGAGTTCATCATAAAGAGGTTCTCCTTCTCCATAAAGTCAGCCAGCATCTGGCCTCTGTCATTCCGTTGCCCAACTCCAAATTGCCCCACTCTCAGCTCATCACTGCATCGTTTCCCCAACTTTGCATTGAAGTCCCCCATCACAACAGTGTAGTGGGTTTTGTAGCTATGCATGGCTTTAGAGATCTCCTCATACATAGCCTCCACTTCGTCATCTTGGTGTGTCGAGGTCGGTGCGTAAACCTGTATAACATTCAGCGAACACCGTTTGGATATTCTGAGTATAAGGTACGCCACCCTGGTCGACACACTTCCGATGGTAATCACGTTGTTGACAAGGGACTTGTGGACGATGAACCCGACACCACCTTGGGACTGTTGGTTGCCCTCCCGGTAGTAAAGCAAGTTACCGGATTTGAGGATTATCGAGTCCTCTCCCGCTCTTCGGACTTCAGATAACCCGATAATGTCCCAGTGTACCTTGCTGATAACTTCTTCCAACTCGGTTAACTTCGCGTCGGTCCTTAGTGTGCGCGTGTTATAGGTTGCCAGGTGCAGTTGTCGTCGTTTTTGGTAGCCGAGCCGCACCCGGGGATTCTTAGCACCCCCTGCCCCGCCGTTACCGTAGCCGCTACCGTAGCTAGGAATAGCGGGGCTGCCGGGGACTGGGGGCCAATTTTTTTGATCCATTGTGCATGAGGGGGGGGGGGGGGGTTTGCCATAATCGCCACGCTTGGCAGGCGGGTTGGCGATCGCAGTAGGCCGAGGTTTTTTGGAGACGCTGCTGCCCGTCTCTTGAAGGCTATGCTCCCTTAGTCGCTTTTTACGACACCCACGGGATGATAGGGGGTAGTGCTATTCTAGGCCGGCACATACACGGCACTCGCGTACTAGACCCGGACATTACGCAGGAGATGTTAGCGGCGGTAGAAGAGGTGTGGAAGGTGGGTACGTATGTTGAGGAGTGAGAGAGAGGGCAGACTATCGCGTACGAGACCCGGACATTACGCAGGAGATGTTAGCAGCGGTTGAAGAGATGCGGAAGGCGGGTACGTATGTTGAGGAGTGAGAGAGAGGGCAGACTATCGCGTACGAGACCCGGACATTACGCAGGAGATGTTAGCAGCGGTTGAAGAGATGCGGAAGGTGGGTACGTATGTTGAGGAGTGAGAGAGAGGGCAGACTATCGCGTACGAGACCTGCGGGCTGATTATCTAATTAAAAACCACCTAGCGACTGGTTGCAGTTCACAGATGATCGTGATCCATTGCTACTTCTTTTTGGGTTAAAAAAACATACCAAAGAAAAGTGGCAATGTATGTCAAATGCAACCGGTCGCTAAATAGTTTCTTTTTAGATAATCAGGGTGCCGGACATTACGCAGGAGATGTTAGCAGCGGTTGAAGAGATGCGGAAGGCGGGTACGTATGTTGAGGAGTGAGAGAGAGGGCAGACATCACGTACGAGACCCGGACATTACGCAGGAGATGTTAGCGGCGGTAGAAGAGGTGCGGAAGGCTGGTACGTATGTTGGAGGAGTGAAAGGGAGGGCAGACTATTGCGTACGAGACCTGGACATTACGCAGGAGATGTTAGCGGCGGTAGACGAGGTGCAGAAGGCTGGTACGTATGTTGGAGGAGTGAAAGAGACGGCAGACATCGCGTACGAGACCCGGACATTACGCAGGAGATGTTTGGTGGCGATCGAGTAGGTTCGGAAAGCGGGTAATCTAGGCTATCTACTATCTGTGTGCCAAATTTCAACCAAATTAGTTTTTGCGTGATTGAGGAACAAACATCCAAATTCACAAACTTTCACATTTATACTATTAGTAGGATTCGAAAATGCTACCGTGCTACCGTACTGTATATCGTACGTCAGGCGTGGCCGTGACATGACCGTGTCAGTTCGCGAATTCTCGGAACAACCGACAACGGCGCGGTCGGGCATATTATTGCGCGCGGCGCGAGCGCTCTTGTCATAATGCAACACGAAATGCAAAACTTTTAAAGTATTGCAAACAACTTTTTGTATGGAAGCAACTCTGAAATCGTGAAAAAAATTCAACCGGTTCATACTAAGGCCGCGTTCCGAATCACGCCAACAGTGCTCACAGCGTGTGACGTCATTCTGTGCCGGTCCGAATCATTAGCACGCTGTCAGCACGCTCACGATACTATTGATTTGGACCGCTTGTGAGAGCGCTAACACCGCTAACGTTGGATTGTATAGAACAACATAACCTCAAATGGGTTAATCTCGGTAAAGTAAATATTTATTCTAAGGGATAGGTAAATAAAAAGGCACATACGAATTAAGTTCCTTCACTGAGACCAATTATTTTCTAACCAATTTTAAACTCTCAAAGCTTCAAAATACTTATTACCACTGCAAGCTCTTTCAACATCAGTTTAATATATAATTATTTCGTTAGTATCTTTACAAAACACCTGCAGGTCAATAAATTCAGCCATCTTTTGTAAAAATCACAAATAATGACCACAACATCCACAACGATCCACAATTTAACCACGTATTTTTTGTCAACAATGAACTTTGACAAGGAAGTTTGACAGCTACACCGACTACGCTCACAGTGCTTTGGTGGAATACGCTGAGCGTCGTTAGCACATGCGATGACGTCATCTGTGACGTCACTTTAACTTACGTGAGCATTGTAAGCATGATTTGGACCGGGCGTTAGCGCGCTCACAGTGCTGTAAGCGTGATTCGGAACGCGGCATCTTTTTTATTGCTTCCATACAAAAGTTCTTCATAAATTTGAGTCCTATAAGTATTTTAAAGATTTTGCGTTATTTTATTTACATGTTTTATACAGTGTCCTATATCCGGGTCATTTTGAACTTACCATCCAAAAGATTATGCCGATTTTTCTATACAAGCTAGGCCATGATGCGCTTTGATGAAATTACCAATATACTATAGTAATTTTATACTGATTGCGTGGGAAGCATGTCATTAAAATATAATGCGGGAGAAAAGAGAAATCTCAATCTCAAGGAGCTGTTTACAGTTATAATTGTTTGACATTTTCCTATTATATGACATTTCAAAGTCAAAGTCAATGAGATATGTATGGTTAATGCCATAGCCTTCTTTATTTCCAAGCCGTGAACATAAGTTTGGCAACGTCTGTTACTATCAGTTCGTGGTCATGTCGTTCGCCAGTCTCCATACTAAATGTATGGGAATATTTCAATTTTAAGAGGTCGATTTTTTTTTCATAGTAATCGTGTGTGGTTTAAAATATGAAAATCATTATTTCTTTTATTGAAATGCTTTGTATATTAAACAATAAGAAAAATATCAATGTTAACCAGGAAAAAATGGCTGTCAAAGATGTCATCTTTTTTGTTGATTTTCTTCAGCAGGGAGTTGATTAACACGCCCTCTAGCAATAAATGATATATCATTAGAAAGGTCATATCAATTGTTAATACTTTTGGAGTTAAAGGTTGTTAAAGTATAAAAGTGGTTTATTGTCTATGGCAGTTGATCTACCACATCTATAGAAATGAGTGATATATCATAAGAAAGGTTTTTATATGACAAATATTTGCTGCAAACATACTTTCTATTAATTGTTAGTAATTTCGGAGTTTTAGGTCATTAATGTTAAAAAAATTGGTCAAGTTTAGAGCGTTATATATAACTCTCAAAGTACTAATAGTTCACGATTATAGTAATACAATCTCAGACCAAATTATTTGGTCTGAGAATACAATAAACTGTTTCAAATTTAAATACCTTTCCAATGATGTAAGATTTATTGCTAGAGGAGGCTTAGATCAAAATGCTCATCGTACTAAAGGACCCCCGAAAAGTTCAAATAATTTGACTCAAACCTTATGTTCTAATAAATAAATAATAATAATAAATATAAAACTTTATTGAAATAATCTTACATCACAATTTACAACTAGTTTAAATATAGATATAATATAGGAAAAACAAATAATAAATAATTTTTAAAATAATTTTATACTATGTGCTTGACCACATGCGATGTTGCCGTTCTGCTCAACTTCAGGGCTTGGAAGATATAGAAGGCTGTGTTAATGCGCATCATGGCCCAGAATCCGGCATGATCCTTTCAAGGATGTGTTCAGTCCATGAAACTAAACAACTGTCTCTAAGAAACGTGTGTCGAATTTCGCTACAAAATTTTGGTCATCTCATACTAAATTGATAACGTGATTTGTATGGGATAGTCGATTTTTTCGACATATTTGGCCATGTCACAGAATAGATATAAGTACTACCGTACAGAAAGGCAACTCTCCGCCCCGCCCCACAATCCATTACCTCACCCCACCGCGCGAGTTCGGGTGCCGAATCGTATGCTCAAGTCGTGTTTGTCACCGTCAACTTATTTTGATATCACTGACATTAAATTTTTTGTGTCTATTTAACTGGACTGGCTGTCTGTATGATTTGACAGCAAAGTTTTTGTGCCTATTTGAAACGCCTCTAGCGTCTGTCTAAGGAACTATCTGACGTAACTACAACGAAAATGGTTGCCATGAAGACACCAGACTTTAGTACGATGTCCCTCACGCTATGCTCACGCTACGTCCTACAGCGCCAAAATGGCGGAAATCAAATAGGCACAAGAACAGTTTGACAGCAGCCAGTCTAGTGGAATATATAGAAGTCAATGTTTGATATTCAAAGCAATGCGTCGTAACTTTATTTACCAAAAAGTTCGAATTATGAATTGAACGCCGCTCATACAGTACAAACTGCACGGTAGCCCTAGACTTACAGTTGCGCGTGTACAAAAACGTCATCTGTTTCTAATGGCGCGGTTGTATGGAGTGACCGGGGTCAGGCATCCGTCACTCGCCCATACCTACCGCGATAAGTACCTACAGCTCGCGACAACTTGAAGTTGCAAAATCAGTCAGGGTTGCCGCCGCGCTTGTGAGTATACGCGTGCGTTATTCTGTGCCTCTATGACGGTTAATCAATCATTATTTATTGCTCCCAGCACTGTACCGTACACCATTATAATTTATAAATTATGGAGAATTGTAAGTTGTATGGACGGCTGTCGCAATAAACAGAAGGATTCAAAGTTTTCGTTTTTCACTTTACCGAAAGATTCTATAAGGTAAAAAAAATATTTTGTTTATTTTTACTCGTAATTTTTATGAGTACTTACCTATTTTTGATAAGTAGTTGTTACAACTACTTACTATATGTAGGAAAGCGTGTAGTTATAGGTACTTATATCAGGCCTCCATCACTCGCTCAAGGCCACGCGTTATTCACCTACCGTTCGGCGTATCGTCCACGATACATCTGGCAGAGGGTCGCCGCACGCCCGCCTGAGCGCTCGCACCGCACGTTTCCCGCGCTTACTCCTCGAAATCATAGTGTATATTTTCTTTGTCGAAATGTCGAAACCACGTAATTATTGTGCAGTGGATGGGTGTCAGAGTAAAAAAACAAATGAAAAATTTTCATTTTCATTGCCGAGAGACGAACAAAGGTAGGTAGCATTTTAAATCTTATCTTTATAAATATCTCAATTTATTTCTTTGAACATAGCCAACATAGGTACTTAGGTAGAAGGTAGGAGGTAGGTACTATGAAAATCATAAATTAAGGAGTTCAGGTATTACAAAAGTTGTTTTCAAATTAGCTACTGTTGTTACCTTACTTAGTAGGTACCTAGGTAGGTAGGTACTTACGCAAAGGTAGCTGCTTTTTTTGTGGACTTGTTTATTTACTACATGGACTAGGTAGGTACCAAAAGTTGACTTTTGTTATTTTTATGTCTCCCATATTTACGGTACCTAACTAGGTAGGTATGTAGGTACCTACTTAGATTATTGAATATTATAGAAATGTTCGAATATTATTGTAAGATTTTCTTTAACCATAGTACGTAAAATCGCTTTCCTTTTATGATATAATGCTACGCAGTTCATTTAAAAGACGCCAACCCTAACGGCGTCAGAAGAGATGAGAGCTACGCGATAGAAAGAGAGAAAACTTCTAGGTGAATATAACTGTAGCCGCTGTAGCGGTGTGCGATCTGAATTGCGCCTTATTGAGTCGCAGCAAGAGTCGTTATTTAATTAAATTATGTTGCGGGATGCGGCTTCTGTTGTACTATATGTATTCTGTGCTTATATTCAGTGGTGGGTCGTGAGTATTTTTTCTCGATCAAATTTCCTAAGTAGGTACCTAGCCATCAACATCCTCTACATCTAGTCCACAGATCACTATATATGTAGCAGGCTAATCTAGTCTAGGTTTATTTGAAACGCAGTTTTTTTCACATTTAAGTAGTTACACATTTATAACCACAATACTTGTAATGAAGTATTTAATCCTTCAAGCACAGAAAATGAGACAATATATTTTCCATTGTTGTGTTGTGCGGCCCGACGCGGGGCCGCTCGAGCGTTGAAGGATTAGAAGAAGACAACCCTGAAGTTGCTAGAAGAGGTAAGAGCTACGCGATAGAAAGAGAGGCAATCTGTAGGTGAATATAACTGTAGGCAAGGAAGCGGTGTGCGACCTAAATTGCACTTTATTGTGTCTGAGAAAGAGTCGCTATTTATTTAAATGACTATGCGGAGTGAATTTTCTGTACTTTGTACTATTATGTATTCTGTGCCGGGGTGTGGCCTTGTGTTCCTTAGAGAAAGTTGTCCAGTTTCGTGGACTGAACACATCTCCTAAAATTTGGATGGTCAATACAAAATGTCCCGGTATATCGTACCCTTAGGCGCGGCCATGAGCGTGTCGGCGCGCGAGTTCTCGGAGCAGCCGTGCGCGTCGGCGGCGCGCTCGGGCATGGTGCGCGCGGCGCGGGCGCTGCTGTCGGCCGTCACGCGGCTGCTCATCCTGGCCGACTTGGCCGACGTCAGGCTGCTGCTCGCCAGTACTAGGACGGTGAGTATCCATTATTATCATGTTACCTTCCTACCTCATATTATTTGTTCGTAATAGTCCGTAAGCCCGCGACAATTTTGCCTACGTCATATGACTAGGGATTGCAATTCAATCTTCTTAATATATAAAATCGTAAACTGAATGACTGACTGACTGACTGACTGACTGATCTATCAACGCACAGCCCAAACCGCTAGACCTAGAGACTTGAAATTTTGCACACAGATACTTTATACAGTGTAGGCATCCACTAAGGAAGGATTTTTAAAAATTCCATCCCTAAGGGGATGAAATACGGGATGAAAGTTTGTATGAAAGTCCCTCAGTTTTGAAGCTAGAATCTTCAAATTTTGTGTTTAGGCTGACTATTGAAAATTAATAAATACGGGTCTCAGCGTTTTGCAAAATTCTACCCCCGAAGGGGTCAAAAGGGGGATGAAGTTGTGTATTGAAGAAAATCCTTTATTTACGAAGTAAAAATCTCTAAATTTATAATTAAGGCTTATAGATGGAAATCTAACGCAAGGTTCCCTATGATTTTGCATATTTTTTTTTGTCCTAATATGACATAGCATAATATGATTTCGTCGAATATTATTTACGCATAATATTACTTAGTCATAACAGCTTAGGCATAATTTTTTTAAGCATAACTACTTTAAGCATAATCATATTTAAGCATAATATATGATGATGATGATGATGATGAAATTTGTAGGCGTTTTACATTGTAGGTAGAACGTAGCAATTTTTTATTTTTCAAAGACGACGGTGGACGTATCGTAAACTATTCTGCATCTAACTATATTATTGCAAAGTTATAATTTAATCATTTTATACTAAAAGTAAAGTGAATTATAGTTACCAATGGAAAATACAGCGCACACTTTTATTAGTAAAAGAGGAGGAACTAAATTAAATGTTAATGGTTTCATATATGAGAAAAATCGTGAAGTAAACAAACAAATATTATTGGGTGTGTGAATTGAGAAGAAATAACAATTATAAATGTAACTTTACGAAAGTGAACGACGACCGACATGAAATTTTATCAAAAAAATTACAGAGTCACAACCATGAACCAAATGCTCACAGAGAAAAGGTAAATTTTGTGTTTACATTTTATGAAATAATTATCGTCTGTATTACAATCATGTTGGCGGCTTACGGGTGGCCCAAGGGCCACCCACGCCGCACCTTAACCTATTATTACTCTATATTACCCAAGTAAGATTGGTTATAATTAGTACCTTATTTTTGTGTTTCAGGTTCAAAATACCATGAAAGAAGATGCAAAATCAAATCCTAATAAAAAAATAATAAATAATATAAAATAAATTTCATAATATTAATTAATAAATTTCATTAACCTTATATTTTTGTATAATACCTATGTTTTTTGCATGAAAATAAATGAAGTAAATTTATTCTTATTGTTTTTTTTAGTTTTATGACTAAATAATATTAGGCGAATAGACAATATGCCAAATAACATTATGCGAAAACAAATTAGTCTAAATGATAATTATGCTAATATAAATAGTATGCCTAAAAACAATTATGCCAAAGTATTATTATGACAAAAAAAATTATGCCGAACCTGTTATGCCAAATCAAATTAGGTATAAAAACATTATGCGAAAACAAGGGATCCCCTAACGCAACGTATATTGTCTTTGTAAGTATTTCAACCCCTATGGGGATGAAATGGGGGTGAAAAGGGGTAAAAAAATCTAAAAATAGATATGGATGTCGTTATCGGGGTT
This sequence comes from Agriphila tristella, assembly GCA_928269145.1. NCBI lineage: Eukaryota > Metazoa > Arthropoda > Insecta > Lepidoptera > Crambidae > Agriphila > Agriphila tristella. Next base: position 18,207,025 of record OV743447.1, on the reverse strand, counting down.
TTCTGGGATGACGATTGCAAAAATGACATTTATTTTGAAGTCCGACACGGTGGACATGATTTAACCCCTACTGGGGTGAAAATAGGGTTCAAATTTTGTATGTTAAAATAATATAAAATAGACATTACAACTTTAAACTTCGTAGGAGCACGTCTAAAAATAAATAGGCAAACATATATTTTGTGATTTTGAAAATCAACCCCTTAGGGGGTAAATGGGGTAAGTACACATAAAAATCGATATGGATGTCGTTCTTGAGGTTTTATGGGATGGTGATTGCGAAAATGAGATTTACTTTGAAGTTTAACACGATGGACATGATTTAACCCCTAAAGGGGTGAAAATGGGGTTCAAATTTTGTATGGAAAAATAATATAAAATAAACATTACAACTTTAAAATTCGTAGGAGCATGTCTAAATTGTTTAAAAATAAATAGACAAACACATTTTTAGTTATTTGAAAATCATCCCCTAGGGATGGTGAAAGTAAACATGAAAATCGATGTGGATGTCGTTCTTGAGGTTTAATGGCATGGTGATTGCGAAAATGACATTTATTTGAAGTAAAACACGGTGGACATGATTGGACCTGGACATGCACAACCCCTTAGGGGGTAAATGGGGTGAGTACACATAAAAATTGATATGGATGTCGTTCTTGAGGTTTTATGGGATGGTGATTGCGAAAATGAGATTTATTTTGAAGTTCAACACGGTGGACGTGATTTAACCCGTAAAGGGGTGAAAATGGGGTTCAAATTTTGTATGGAAAAATAATATAAAATAAACATTACAACTTTAAAATTCGTAGGAGCATGTCTAAATTGTTTAAAAATAAATAGACAAACACATTTTTTGTTATTTGAAAATCATCCCCTAGGGATGGTGAAAGTAAACATGAAAATCGATGTGGATGTCGTTCTTGAGGTTTAATGGCATGGTGATTGCGAAAATGACATTTATTTGAAGTAAAACACGGTGGACATGATTGGACCTGGACATGCACAACCCCTTAGGGGGTAAATGGGGTGAGTACACATAAAAATCGATATGGATGTCGTTCTTGAGGTTTTATGGGATGGTGATTGCGAAAATGAGATTTACTTTGAAGTTTAACACGATGGACATGATTTAACCCCTAAAGGGGTGAAAATGGGGTTCAAATTTTGTATGGAATAAGAATATAAAATAGACTAAACAACTTTAAACTTCGTAAGAGCACATCTAAAAAGAAATAGGCAAACATATATTTTGTGATTTTGAAAATCAACCCCTTAGGGGGTATATGTGGTGAGTAAACATAAAAATTGATATGGATGTCGTTCTTGAGGTTTTATGGGATGGTGATTGCGAAAATGAGATTTATTTTGAAGTTCAACACGGTGGACGTGATTTAACCCCTAAAGGGGTGAAAATGGGGTTCAAATTTTGTATGGAAAAATAATATAAAATAAACATTACAACTTTAAAATTCGTAGGAGCATGTCTAAATTGTTTAAAAATAAATAGACAAACACATTTTTAGTTATTTGAAAATCATCCCCTAGGGATGGTGAAAGTAAACATGAAAATCGATGTGGATGTCGTTCTTGAGGTTTAATGGCATGGTGATTGCGAAAATGACATTTATTTGAAGTAAAACACGGTGGACATGATTGGACCTGGAGTCTGGACATGCACATCCAGGGGAAGGGGACAGGAACGGGAACGGAAACGGTAACGGAACGGGAACGGGACGGAAACGGGGAACGGGAATGGAACGGGAACGGTACGGGAACGAACGGGAACGGGACGGAAACGGGGAACGGGAATGGAACGTGAACGGAACGGGAACGGAACGGGAACGGGAACGGAACGATGGTTGAAGCTTCCCTAAGGATTTTCTCTAATATCCACGCGGACGAAGTCGCGGGCAGAAGCTAGTTCAATATATTTATTGCTGTAAACTGTGTACAATTTTCTGCAGGTTACATTGCAAATTAGTAGGTAACAACAGTATACCCATAACGGGCTTGCAATATTTATCTTATAAACTAAAACTAATATTTAAAACTAAACAATATGAAATATATCAATGTTTAGATGCGTAAAGAACGGCCAAGTGTCATTGCCTGTCATAATGACTTTTTGGTTGTTTGTAAACAAATAAGTTATAGTTAATATTTCTTCTATTTTATTCATTTAATCCAGTTGTGACGGTTCTAACCTATGTATCATCCATATTGTCTATAGTCTATAGCATGCGCCCCACGTTTTTAGGTTTAAAATTTTTAGGCTAAAAATTTCTTTAGGTATAGGTTATTAGGGTTATAAATATTTACAGAAGAATTTATTTTTTACTTTTTAGTTTGTTTTTACTTGTCCGTTTTAATATTTTTAGTCCGATTTTTCGAAATAATTTAGTCCGTTTTAAAAACGTGTTTATAAAAAATTTTTTTTTTTCAGTAAATTATTATTTTATGCTTTTTAGTTAACGAGCTAAGACAAAAAATATACCATCTCCTATCGGAGCACTCATCAAAACGATTCTAACGAGCCCAAACTCGATGGCGTTGCATGGTTTTATTACAGAGACCCAGTGCCCTTCTTCCGGCTCCATCATCAGACCCTGGAAACTATTTCCCAACAAAGAACTCGTCAACACGATTCAAACGAGCCCAAACTCGATGGGGTTGCATGGTTTTATTATAGAGTTCCATTGGTCTTCTTCCGGCTCCATCATCAGACCCTGGACACTATTTCCCAACAAAGTCCTCGTCAAGATAGTGCAGTATTTAGTGGCATCAACCTTGCAGATCGTCAACAAAGGAAGCCACTTGGCACAGGCGTACTTTGCGGTCATCTGAGCTGATTTAGCCCTGTACCCACGTGGTACCACCATGGTGGTAGCCAGGGGTGGGGGGGAGAGGTCCCTTCTACCACGCTGCACTTTTACATCCATATCTCCATAAGTTTAGCAAATAGGTCGTGTTTGGTATCGTTTTCATATAATTTAAGGACAAGGAATTCATTTCTGGAACAATTGTTTCACTCGTTCATAGAAAAAACAAAAGTTCTGCGCAAAAAAAGAAAAATAAGAAAACAAAAATCTTACAAAATCTATGCCTACAAATAAACCACGAGATTGTGCTTTATAAAAAAAATATAATTAAATAGCCCTGTTTATCTAGAATATACAAACATCAACTTTTTTATACAAATTATATTTATAAATGTGTCAAAAAAAAAAATTTGCCATGCGCGGCGGTATTTTGGCGCAGTAAATTTGGATAGGATTTAACACTTATTGTTTAATAATGACACAAATAGGTCGTGTTTAGTATCGTTTTCATATAATTCAAGGACGGGGAATTCAATTCTGCAACCACATTTTTACTAGTTCATAGAAAAAAATAAAGAAAAATATAAAAAAAACTTACAAAATATAATTGAAGAATCAGATTATGCTTTATAAAAAATATGTTTTAAGAGCCCTATTTATCTTAGGTATATATAAACATAAACTTTTCCAAAGAAATTACATTTATAAATGTTTTAAAAAAAATCAGTTTAGCCGCGCGGCGGTACTTTGGTGCAGTATTTTTTTTATTTGGATTTATCATTTATAATGACATGGATTAGTATTGTTAGTCCCATAGTTTTACTTAATAGAGAGTTAAAGTAATAATAAAAAATAAAAAGTTTTTTTTACCTACCTAGTTATATCAAATTCTATTGGCAGTTTCCGCTGCATCTACGTAGTTCGGTGCACTTTATTTCTCTTTTTAAACAATTGCACCTTCCTGCGCATTTTTGCTTACACCACTTTATTAACTCTATGCAAGCTGTGGCTTCTGGCGGTAAGGTAGTTCACATAGGCTCCCACAAGCCGTTATTTTTTCCCCAACCCCAATCTGCAGGACATGGCAGGTTTTGGATTGTTTTTAAAAGTCGACCCCATACATTCCTCCCTGATAAATCGCTCGCAAAATATGGTTGCACAGGGCGTCTCTAGTTGGTGGAGATTCTCCAGCTGCATGTCCTATTTCGTGAATAGCAGTTTTATACATTGATTGATGTCAAAAGCATTGATTGATATCAAGGACATGCATTCTTACATTTCCAACAATAACTTAAATCACAAAAGCCAATCACCACGTAACTTACTTGCCATACAAAGCAATGAAATTTTTTTCTAATACTTATTGGCAAAGCCTGCTCCACATTTCCTTCTTTATAGATTTTAAAGTGTGAAAATACTATACCTATTTGGGTTACTTAATAAAGCTGCAATTGCATGGCAAGGCAGGAACTGATGATATTTACCCGTGCCAATAAGAACCCACAATTCCTCAAGCAATGAATATCTTCTTTCACCGGAAAAAGCAGAACGCCATTTCCGAGTGTGATACCGTATCGTCTTTTGCTGGTAAAGGGAAAAAAAGCGCTTTCGAAAGCTTGGGGCGTTTATCCAATTGCAATGGAAGGATTTAAATAAGCTGAAGAAGGAAATGTGGAGCGGGCTTTGCCAATAAGTATTAGAAATAAATGACATTGCTTTGTATGACAAGTTACGTGGTGATTGGCTTTTGTGATTTAAGTTATTGTTGGAAATGTTGGAATGCATGTCCTTGATATTAATCAATGCAGAAAAGTACTATTCAAGAAAAAGGAGATGCAGCTGGAAAATCTTCCACCAACCAGAGACGCCTGCCCTGTGCAACCATATTTTGCGAGCGATTTATCACGGAGTAATGTATGGGGTCAACTTTTAAAACCAATCCAAAACCATGCATGGTCCTGCAGATTGGGGTTGGGGCAAAAATAATGGCTTATGGGAATCCTCTGTAGACCACCTTACCGCCAGCAGCCACAGCTTGCATGGAGTTAATAAGGTGTAAGTGTAAGCAAAAATGCGCAGGAAGGTGCAATTGTTAAAAAAGAGAAATAAAGTGCACCGAACTACGTAGATGCAGCGGAAACTGCCAATAAAATTTGTTATAAGTCTAGATACCTAGGTAAAAACATTTTTTTACTTAATTATTACTTTAACTCTCTATTAAGTAAAATTATGGGACTATTATCCTCATCAATTGGTAATGCGCTGGAACCTTGTCACATTAACATCCACGTTGTCGTGATCCGCAACTAAAAATGTCATGAAACAAGAAAATGCTAATAGGTAATCTAATATTATTAATTATTGAATTATTATTTTCAATAAGATAGGGTCTAGGTATACAAACTTTTTACGATTGTTTTCGTTTTTGGGGTTAAAATCATGGCCGCCAGGCGCATATAGTACCAATATTAATCCGTGTCATTATTAAACAATAAGTGATAAATCCAAATAAAAAAATACTGCACCAAAGTACCGCCGCGCGGCTAAACTGATTTTTTTGACACATTTATAAATGTAATTTCTTTAGAAAAGTTTATGTTTATATATTAAAGATAAATAGGGCTGTTTAAACATATTTTTTTATAAAGCATAATCTCGTGGTTTAATTGTAGGCATAGATTTTGTAGGTTTTTTTTCCTATTTTTCTTTTGTTTGCGCTGAACTTTATTTTTTTCTATGAACTAGTAAAAATGTGGTTGCAGAATTGAATTCCCCGTCCTTGAATTATATGAAAACGATACCAAACACGACCTATTAGTGACATGAATAAACAATAAGTGTTAAATCCTATCCAAATTTACTGCGCCAAAATACCGCCGCGCGTCGCAAATGTTTTTTTTGACACATTTATAAATTTAATTTGTATAGGAAAGTTGATGTTTATATATTCTAGATAAACAGGGCTGTTGAATTATATTTTTTTTATAAAGCACAATCTCGTGGTTAATTTGAAGGCATAGATTTTGTAAGATTTTTGTTTTCATATTTTTCTTTTTTTGCGCAGAACTTTTGTTTTTTCTATGAACAAGTGAAAAAGTTGTTCCAGAAATGAATTCCTCGTCCTTAAATTATATGAAAACGATATCAAACACGACCTATTTGCTATACTTATGAAGATATGGATGTAAAAGTGCAGCGTGGTAGAAGGGACCTCTCCCCCCCACGCCTGGCTAACACCATGGTGGTACCACGTGGGTACAGGGCTAAATCAGCTCAGATGACCACAAAGAACACCTGTGCCAAGCGGCTTCCTTTGTTGACGATCTGCAAGGTCCCCATACAAATGATGCCACTAAATACTGCACTAAGACGATTCAAACAAGCCCAAACTCGATGGGGTAGTGTGGTTTTATTATAGAGTTCCTATGGCCTTCTTCCGGCTCCATCATCAGATCCTTATCCTATAGACTATAGACAATATGGATGATACAATTTACAAAACGCGCCCCACGTTTTTAGGTTTAAAATTTTTAGGTTAAAAATTTCTGTAGGTATAGGTTATTAGGGTTATAAATATTTACAGAAGAATTTATTTTTTACTTTTTAGTTTGTTTTTACTTGTCCGTTTTAATATTTTTAGTCCGATTTTTTGAAATAATTTAGTCCGTTTTAAAAAAGTGTTTTTAACAAATATTTTTTTTCAGTAAATTATTATTTTATGCTTTTTAGTTAACGAGCTAAGACTAAAAATATACCATCTCCTATCGGAGCACTCATCAAAACGATTCAAACGAGCCCAAACTCGATGGCGTTGCATGGTTTTATTACAGAGACCCAGTGCCCTTCTTCCGGCTCCATCATCAGACCCTGGAAACTATTTCCCAACAAAGAACTCGTCAACACGATTCAAACGAGCCCAAACTCGATGGGGTTGCATGGTTTTATTACAGAGTCCCAGTGCCCTTCTTCCTGCTCCATCATCAGACCCTGGAAACTATTTCCCAACAAAGAACTCGTCAAGACGATTCAAACGAGCCCAAACTCGATGGAGTTGCATGGTTTTATTATAGAGTTCCATTGGTCTTCTTCCGGCTCCATCATCAGACCCTGGACACTATTTCCCAACAAAGTCCTCGTCAAGACGATTCAAATGAGCTCAAACTCGATGGGATTACACGGTTTCAATATTGAGTTCCTTTGGCATGGCCTTCCAGCTTCATCATCAGACCCTGGACCTTATCTCCCATCAGAGTACTCATCAAGACGATTCTAACAAGCCTAATCACAATGGGGTTGTATGGTTTCATCATTAAGTTCCTGTGGCCTTCTTCCAGTTCCATCATCAGATCAGCTCAATGACACCATAATATTGCATTGTATTCCAGTTCTGACCTATGTTCAAAGTTTCAAGTCTCTAGCTCATCGGGAAGCTAGTTTAAAATCGTTCGCAAACTTTGCGGACAAAACAAACACACAAACAAACAAACGAGAAAGCAACCTAATAAAAACGTGTTAAAAAGACATAATGTCAGTGCCATTCTCTGCGAGAATCCGGGGCATGCAGCACAGTTTTAAACTACGGGCTTCGGCGTTTTATCATTATTTTTGTGTGGTTTTCTTTTTTCTTTTAAAGATTTTATTTAGTTCACCAACATGGTCGGGCGATATCGGGTCCTTTGCCCATTTCTAATCGCATCCTATACAATGTACTTATTCCCATCCAGGTGGAATCGGACTTGGACAAGCTAAAGTCCGCCTCGTCCCAATCGGAGCTGCTCGAGTCCGCTCGGCAGTTCGGGCGCTCCGCCGCGGAGCTCGCCGCGCAGGCCGCGCGCCGCCAGAGGGAGCTGCGGGAGCCCCGCACTAGGGACGATCTGGCTGCAGCTAGAGCTGTGCTCAAGAAGCATTCTACCATGCTGCTGACAGCTTCTAAGGTACGTGTCCTAATGATAGGACGAACCACTGCTTCCAAGGTCCTAATAATAGGATGGACGACTGCTTCCAAGGTAAGTGTACTAAAAATAGGACGAACGGTGTTAGAACTTCAACATACTGTTCACTGCCTCTAAAGTATGTATTAGCTAGGGCTGTGCTCAATAAGAATTCCACCATGCTATATTTACTTCTCAAGCTTACGCTAGTAATCAACTAATTGCCAAAGTATTTTCAATAAAACCGCGCTAATATCCTATTATGTTTTATTTCTCAAATAATAAGATACTCTCGCTGCACGGTAATAGAGTACGAATTCAAATTGCACAGCGCTAAATGCCTCTACTATTATAAACACTTCCGAAGTGCTTCTCTTTCTATAGCTCTGTTTCAACCGTCGCATGACACCCCTCGTGCGCTGGCTCGACTGAGTGAGCCGCGAGCAGTAGGCGCGGAGTGAGACCCCCTAGTTAAGACTCCGTTATGCGGAAACATTTGTCTCTGTTTTTTTCTTTACGTGTAAAGAGTATGGAAAATTACCTCACTTCTGCACTTTTTCGTTGTTTTTCATCATTATCTTTAGCACAATTATCTTTCTTGAATTTTTATTGAAGCTACTTCACAGTACGTTAAAGTGTATTTTGATAATGTAGAATTCAATACGTTTTCTCTATTATTCACGCCAAAAATATGAAACTACGCAAACGCTTTTGATGATATTCTGATTTTTTTTACAATCATCTGTGAGGTTTATACGCAATTTAATACTTGTAGCTACTAAAGAATCTCTTTAGCTTGTCGTATGTTTTTTTGTGGCTACAACTTTACGTTTTCTGTATAAAAATATGACCCCCGCAAACCATGTTTTTCTATAATGTACCCTTAAGCGCGGAGTGACCGCCCCCTCGATAATAGTAATGAGGATCGGTAACGAGTTTTGTTTAGTGGCTTATCAGAAAGCTTATATCACCACATGATTAACTGTGAAGAAATTTTTGCGATATCTCTTAAACCTGAGAAGTTGTAGGAGCTAAAACATGCTAAAACACTGTTATTTTGGGGGGGACCTTATGCCTTACGTGATAAAGCACATATTGCATTGAGTTTGGTATTTTTTTCAAACCCTTAATAACTCAACCATTTCTAAACGGATTTCAAAAAATCTCACTAAGTTTCATAGCTATTAATATGATTTTATATTATATTAATAAAACAATAGGATTCAAACCTGTTACCGATCCTCATCATAAATTGTTCCAGGTGTACGTTCGCCACCCCGAGCTAGCGGCCGCGAAGGCCAACCGCGACTATGTGCTACGCTGCGTGTGCTCCGCCGTCGGGGCTATCTCGGCGCTGGCCCACGGACGAGTCAACCACGGTATGTATACAGCAAACATAGTATATTATATAACAAGATTGCGCACTAATGAATGAAAGCTCGAGCCGAGCGAGATAGCGCTTTTATGGTGTGCGTCCTTCTCTACTAGGCTGGCTACACGATTTGGTTCTTCGAGGACAATTTATAGTTCGTTTAGGCGCATTTGGTCCACTTGACCAGAAATCGATTGAGTAAGCAAAAATAGGTATAAATAAAAGCCTATGTAGAGTAATAAAAGTCAGTTTATTACGCTATACCTACAAACATTGCTAAATATAATTGTTTTTCGTAACTTTTGACGCATGGTGGCTTTGTGTCCAATTAATAATAAAACATTAAGCCATCTTCTTTCAAGGCAGCTGTATGAGCGAAAGTGGCGCCCTCAGAGGTTTTTATTTAATAAGTTATTAATATAAAAAGATTTTAATAATGTTTATCGTGGAGAATTTAGGGTCCATGGTCTAGTATTTTTATAAGGTATCACTGCATGCCCTCGTACTCATTCATAGAAGTAGAAGCAAATGTGTCAAAAACGGTCACTTTTAGCGGTTTTGCTAACTACTTCTAGCAGTGACTACGAGGGAATGTAACGATACCGTCTAAAAATACTAGACTGTGGGCCCTAAAATCTCCACGATAAACATTCATTAAAATTGTCTATTAGAATTATAATATTAAATATAATTCACCGCGGCGCCACTTTCACACTTCTTTCTCAGGGTACCACCTTAATTCCTACATCTTTAGGAAACTTGTACTGTAACAAATATTATTTAATTGATTTGGGTAATTTAGTAAGAAAGTCGATTTCAGTCTATAAATTGCAATTGATATGGACACCCTATTTTAAACAAAATGAAAACTTTACGCAGACAAGGACGCATTCCATAATAAGGCCGTCTCGCTCAGCTCGTTTTTCCGTTTAGTGTTATGCTTTAAGAAAGTAAACTTTATTGTAACGTTATAGAATTCAGTTTGCATTGCAAAAAAATCATAGTGTGTCATCTTGTTATAATTATAATATCTTTGGTATACAGTAATACACATACATATATACACACCACACATATATACACACTACACATGTATACACTAGTGATGAAACGGATATCCGGTAACTATCCGGTACCCGGCCTATCCGGCGGCCTTAATAGTATCCGGCCGAATACCGGATAACTACTATTCGACCGGATAGGCATCCGGCCGAATTAAAAAAATAATCTGGATAAAAAAAAAATTATGTAATTATTTGCTTTATTTAGTTAGTCTTAGGTGCAAAAGCACTAAACTTAAAAATCGCCTAAGTCTTTTCTTATCTACAACTCGAGTCTCGACCAAGATAACTAGGCGAATGACAGCTACAATGACGGCTAAGTTTATGAAATCGTTTTAATTTGGTCGTGTTGTAGTTAGGAAAAGACTTAGTCGATCCTTAAGTTTAGTACAATCGGGCGTTAGTATCACATAAGAAATATAATTCTGAATCGAACCGAGTCCACCCGATCGTTCACGCGCCGCCTACGCGAGTGTGTGTGTGCGATGTACCAAACGGCTAAGTTCCGCCGAATAGCCGGCGGCTGGATATCCGGCTATCCGGCCACATGGTTGGCCGAATATCCGGTATCCGGCCAAACTGCTATCCGTTTCATCTCTAGTATACATACCCCACATATAGACACTACACGTACAGTGGCGGTAATATAATTAAAGACACCAGTCGATTTCCATACAAACGAGGTAACTTTGAAGCCTTGGTTCTCCGTCAGGGATTGACCTAGCTGTGATCTAATGATGGCCATCCAGGGAGTGAATGGAGAAGATTCAGATCGCTATACACACCCAATTGATCTGATCAACATTCTAAAAGATATAAGGATATGTTTAAAAAAACACAAAATTTGCATAAAAATGTATGGAAATCCTGAAACTGAAAACTCTGATCCTAATTATCTCTTAGAATGCTGATCAGATCAGTTGGGTGTGTAATAATCTGAATCTCCTCCATTCACTTCCTGGATGACCATCATCAGTTCACAGCTAGGTCAGTCCTTGGCGGAGAACCAAGGCTTCAAAGTTACCTCGTTTGTATGAAAATCAACTGGTGTCTTAAAGATAAATACTTACTGCCTTACCACAAAAAAAATTAAAATACTGTTTAAATGTGATGCTGTTTTTTTCAAACAATATTGTCAAAAAAGTAACAACATCACTTTCTAAGATAAACTTGTTCATAAGCCCGCGACAATATTGTCTACGTCATATGACATCACGGTGAAATGCATGGCACACAGTCGGAAATGTTGTGCAGAGCGAGGATCAGAAGATTATCGCAAATAAAATTGGCCGGGCTTGAGAAAATCCTTCACTTCCGGTTAAAATCACTTTTGATGGACTTCCGGCCAGATATGGCTTGGCAGACTTATTTATTCTCAAACACACTATTATTAGAGAGAGTTTACATAAGTCTGTCAGTTCTGAAATGGCCGAAAGTACTTGAAAGACGGTGCCAAAGATGGTCACCGGATACCTTTTCCTAAGTCATGTGACATCTTGACGAAAATTATTAAAAACGTTTTGATATAATAGTGTGTTTGAGAATAAATAAGTCTGCCAAGCCATATCCGGCCGGAAGTCCTTCAAAAATGATTTTTAACCGGAAGTGAAGGATTTTATCAAGCTTCCGGCCAATTTTATTTGCGATAATCTTGTGATCCTCGCTCTACACAACTTTTCCGGCCGTGTACCATGCATTTCATCGTGATGTCATATGACGTAGGCAAAATTGTCTCGGGCTTAGGGACTATATAACGCGTTTCAAAAAACCCCTAAAGCCGAATATGGTAGATAGGAACCATCAAACTGAACAACTTTTACTATGGGACCAACTCTGAAATCGCGAAAGACAAACAGCTGTTTCAAACATTTTGATATTTTCGTTATTATTGTATGAAACAGCTGTTTTTAAGCGATTTCAGAGTTGGTCCCATAGTAAAATTTGTTTAGTTTGATGGTTCCTATCTACTATATTCGAACACGTTGTATAATAGTGTTTTAAGAGGCTTTTGTTTTCAGTCGTTAACTGGTAGTTAATTTATTCGCAGGTTCCAACCGTCCCCCCGTGGAAGGTCCCGGGGAATTGGCCCAAGCTCTGGATGATTTTGACGTAAGTTACTTTTAATTGTTTTTACTGGGTAGGCAAAAGAATAAAGAATAACAGCTATTTTTGTTTAGTGACTTATTTAATATCTTATAGGAGCACATGCACAACTGTGAAGAAATTTTCGCGATATCTCTTAAAACAGAAAAGTTATATGGCCTAGATCACTGTTATTTTGTGTTGTACAATGACGTCATTGGTCATACAGGTGAACCTTACGTCTTGCGTAATATATTTAAGTGCGCTTGGAATTTCCTTCAAACCTTTACAACTTCGAAACTACTCGCTTGATTTAAATGAAACTAATACATGTGTATTGGTAGATATTTAGCTACATGGTCATAAAGTTTCAAGTGATAGTTTGGAAGTAAATTTCTCTTATAATTGTTCTAAAATAGAAAGCGTAACTCAATGTAAACTGCTCGGTTTAGTCATTGACTCACGTCTGTGTTGGAAAGCCCACATAGCTACAATCAAAACTAAGTTATCAAGTTTTTCATATGCGCTAAGTGAAACAAAAAAAACCACTAACTTAGAAACGGCTAAAGCTGCTGTAATGTTTTTTTAGTTATTTAAATGTGATGTGGAAAGAAACAAAATGACTCGGGCACCAGGCAGAGGTTGCTCCGCCAAATAAAGAACCAAATGATAAAAAATAATAACCTCGGATAGGTCTGCGGTAGAGATGAACTTTTAATCTGCCGGGGAGTGGCTAAAAATAAAATACACTTGTAACAAAACTGTGGTTTTATTTAAATTCCCTTGCTTTTAATAGTTATTATAGTTACATTGAATTTTAGAGGAAGTTAAACTTATATTAAATACATGTTGTTGAGACCAAATGTGGATACAGCATTTTACTGAGTTAAAGGTGTAATGTTTTTAAACAAACAACATAAGCTTAATGCATTTTAAGATGACAAAATTTTGAATATAAAGGTTTGACGTACAAAGATTTAAATATAGGATATGAATATAAAGATTTGGAATATAGCACCAGGACTAAGTGAAATTAAATAGGTACATAAAAAATCTGACCTTGTTGTGGTAGTTAAATACCTCTATAAGACCATCACGGCGTCATGTCGACGGCGTGGTTCTACCAACTTGCGCCCACCAGAAATTTTTGCATGATGAAGCACGAGGAAATTATGATTCAAATTGATACATAAAAAAAAACGCAATTTTGCTGGAAACAAAAAAACATCTATTAGCAAAAAAATAAATGGACAGGAGTCGCGAATCTGTTAAATTTCACAAGGAAATATCTTACCGTTTTTAAAAAAGGTGTCAAATATGACAGTGCATAATGCTTAAATGCATTATAACACAATATAAACTATGCTGAAACAAGAAGATAAGGTTATTAAAATGCGGTTCGCCATTTTACAACAAATTTATAAAAAATCATCGAAATAATACCAAACTTACCAATTATAAGAAAAGAAGAGGCATTCTAAGCCTATTTAAAGGTAGGATTTACCGTATTTTAACGGCATTATTCGGATTTTCGTCCGAATAAAAGACAGCCATTATTTTTGCTTCCAATCGCAAAGAATAAAAAACAAGAATGAGCTCTGACAGCTCGTGTCACACGTCAATGCGACATTGGATGCATTCTAGTGGAACAATCGCTGAGTCATCGATAGCCACAGATTACCGATGAGTGCCAATCAGTAATGGACGACATTACACCCGTCCCCTCCTAAAAAAATAAAAGAAAAGAATTTTCTTTTATGACAAACTCTACCATAACTTTCCCGAAAGACTCTACAAAACTTTCCAAAAGACTCTACAAAACTTAAAACCAACCAAGGTAATGCAAGGGATTTGCAAAACACAAATACAACACAAGACCCCAAAACCTATCAGGTTTATGAAACATTCAAACCCAACACCAATCTATTTCCCAAAGAAATAAACAACAATGTGTTTATAAACCAACACCAAAACTAATCATTATCAACAATGAGATCCACATAAAAATATGGTCAGACTCTAAGGTCAACACAAACTACTAATGAAATTGTCAAAATAAACAAAATATTTTAAAAGAAAACTCTACCATCTTTGAATTGGTTGGACAGACTATGTCACCAAATCAAATAACTCTCTACAACTCACCTACAAAAAAGCTCTACCACTGTTGAATTGGTTAGACAAACTATGTCACCAAATCTAACAACTCTACAAACCAAGAGGCATCGGTTAGACAACTAAGGTCACCGAGTCTAAAATATATTCCACTTGACCAACAAAAGCACTATTGAAATCGACTGGACAACAACGGTCACCGACTCAAAGCTTTCGCGATCGACCACGATCACTAAACCGCACACAACGCACACTTACGTCGTACCACAACGCATAGCGTCCAAAATAGACACCGAATGCCCCAAACGAAGCAGAAACGCCCCAAAACAGAAACGCCCTAAAAAGCAGAACCAAAATGCCCCAAAGAAGCAAAACGCCCCAAAAGCAGAACGCCCTAAAAAAACAAGGCAACGTCGAACAAAACGACAAAAAATTAGACAAATGTCTATCTAAAGCTTCATCTGTGATCAGCACAACACCACTGACTTACTGGGCACAGAGTCAACAAAAAAATATAATTCTTTAAAAGAATTCAAAAAAGCAAAATGGTCAAGAAAAACCAACCAAAGTTTTCCAAAACGGCAAAACTAAAGATAACCAACAAAGGTATCAAAAGAGAAAAAGTCAAGGACAACTAAAATAGTGTCCAAAAGGGAACAAAATGTCAGGGATGAACAAAATGTCATCCAAAAGAGAAAAAAACTGTACCAAGGAGCAATTTCCTGAAAAGAATAAATTGTCTGGTCAGAATTAAATGTCATGTCCGGGTATGGATCCAGAACTTACAAAATAAATTAAATTAAGACCTACAAATAACTAAACCAACTTAGTCTTAAGTGTAGACAACAAAGTGCAAACAACAAAAATGTACAAACAAACAAAGTACACTATATTTATACAAAATGTACAAACAAACAAGAGGATATCATTTACTATGGGCAAACAAACCTCTTTATATCCAAATTGACCTAAGTAAACTTTAGAACAAACCCTATCAACATCCGTTCTGAAGTTTCCTTATCATACATCATCTAAACTTCACAAAGCGCAATCTCCACACATACATCTATCTCATTCCTCTCTAACAAATGCGCAATCTCCAAAACGAGACATCAACGGCGAGCCTGAAAGATTCCAAAACAAATAATTTAATATTTAATTATATCCTTAACATGGTAACGTCCAACGTAACCCTTTTCCAAATCCTTCAAAACATAAACATTATCTGAAACTTTTTCTATAATTTTACATTTTACAAACTTAGGTGCAAGTTTAGCCGAAAAATAAGCCGGAGCATTAGATTGAACAAAACTTCGCCTCCAAACAATATCACCCACAGCAAACGAAATAACTTTGCGACCTTTATTATAATAAGACGCATTCCGCTTATAAGCCTTTAACAATTGAGTCTGAACTCTAACAAAAATATCACTAAGTGAATTCAAAGAATAAGCAAAAGAATTTCTTTCGCCCAAACCAATTTCATCTAAATTATCAAAAGAATTACTAAATCTATGCAACGAGGCATCAACAATTAATTCTCTACCAAACATGAGAAAATTAGGAGTAAAATCAGTAGCAAGACTAACGCTACTATTCAAAGCTAACTGAACATGAGGCAACAACTTTGACCATGTTCTTTGATCATCTCTAACAAAACATGATATACAAGTTTCAATGGTTTTATTATATCTCTCTACTGGGTTATTTTGAGGTGTATACAAAGTATTATAAAATATTTTAGTAATGTTATAACTCTTCATGAAATCTACAAAATGTTTAGAAGTAAACTGAGTACCATTATCGCAGACTATAATTTTAGGAACACCAAACTTAAGAAAAATATCCTTTTCAAAAATCTTACAAATTGCCAAAGTAGTAGCTTTAGCTAGAGGAAATATCCAACAATATTTAGTAAAAACATCTACGACAGAAAGAATATATTTATGACCAGAATAACTTTTAGGTAAAATTCCTATTATATCAACCGAAAGCATAACCATGGGGAAATCTACTTTTTTAGGATTTATCATATGGCCAAAAGGTAGAGAAGTACTATGTTTGTAAGCTGTGCAAACATCACAAGACTTAATGTACAAATGAACGTCTTTAAACATCCCATTCCAAAAATAATGTTGTTTAAGCTTTTTCAAAGTTTTATGAACCCCAAGATGACCTGAATTAACATCATCATGATTAGAACGAATAGTATCTAAAATATTTTCTTTTGGAATAACAATTTTCCAATCTAAACGATTACTATAACCAAATTTACTCTTACAATATCGATATAAGGTATTATTCTCAACTCTAAAATTTTTAAACTTAGTAGGAAACTTTTGACAATTAACAAAAATTCTTTTATACCAGGGATCGTCAATATCATCCTCAGGCAAAACAATATCCACAGGGGACGAAAGAATAGCAGCCATTTCAATACGAGACAGCGCATCTGGAACATTATGCAAAATACCTTTTTTATGAACAATATTAAATGTAAATTGAGAAATTCTGGTAGCCCATCTAGCTAATCTACCAGTAGGATTACTTAAATTTATTAACCATTTTAGACAAGCATGGTCTGTAACCACAGTAAATTCCATACCTTCAACATAAGGTCTAAAACGTTCTATAGAATCTAAAACAGCAAGCAATTCGCGCTCTGTTGTACAATAATTACGTTCGCATTTACTCAAAGATCTAGAATAGAAAGCAATGGGATGTTGTTCTCCTTCATCATCCTCTTGACACAATACGCTACCAATACCAACCGAACTAGCATCACAATGTAAAAAGAAAGGTTTCTCAAAATTTGGATGTTGCAAAACTGGTGAAGAAATTAACGCTTCTTTTAAATTTTCGAAAGCAGTTTCAGCCTCATCATTCCAAATTAAAGGTTTCTTAGAATTTCTAGAACCAGAAGTAAGTTTAGTAAGAGGAGAAGCTATATCAGCAAATTTGAAAATAAATCTTCTATAATAGGAACATAGCCCAAGAAAACTTCTTAATTGTTTTACAGTTACAGGACGAGGAAAATCCTTTATTGAATCTAATTTAGAGGGATCAGTGTGCAACCCATCTCTATCAACTACATAACCAAGATAGCGGAGTCTCTCCTTACAAAATTCACACTTTTTCAAATTGACGGTCAAACCGGCATCTTTTAAAACTTTATATACTCTGCGCAGGTCCTCAATATGCTCAGAAAACTCAAAATTTATCAAAATTAAATCATCAAGATATCTAAATAATTTACCATCAAATTCAGGTCCAAACATCTTATCTACCAATCGCTGTAGCTCAGCTGGTGCGTTAGTAAGACCAAACGGCATTCTAACGAACTCGAACAGTCCTTTTCCCGGGACGGCAAAAGCAGTCTTTTCACGAGAAGGTTCATCTAAAGAAATTTGTAAAAATGCTTTTGAAAGATCAATAGCAGTAATAAAACGAGCACCACGAAGGCTATCCAAAATTTTCGAAGTATACGGCAAAGGATATGAATCTTTAACAGTTATAGAATTTAAACGACGAGAATCTAAACAAAGTCTGGGACTACCATCTTTTTTCTTTACAATAACAATAGGAGAACACCAAGGAGATTTAGAAGGTTGAATAATTCCTTCTCGAAGCAAAATATCAATTTCATCATTCACAATTTTCTGCATAGCGGGGCTCAAAGACCAACACTTTTGCTTAAAAGGTTCACCGACAACGTTAATTTTATGTTCAGTTAAATGAGTAAGACCTAAGCCTCTCTTTTCATAAGAAATATCTTCAAAAAGTTTAATAGTTTCAACTAATAATTTATTTTCGGAAGGTGCAAGCTCAGCAGCAGCCGTAACTGTACAAGTTCCAAGTTTAAAATTTCTATCTTCAACAAAAGTAATATTTTTCCAAAGTTCCTTAGCAAGATCAAATTTCAACCAAAAGTCAAATCCCAAAATAACAGAATACTCAACAGAAGGTATAATCAAAAAATTTATAATTTTAGTACTATTATCACAAGTAATAGGAATATCAATAGTGCCTATAGCTTTCTGTGCAGAACCATCAGCTGTGTAAGTATAGTTTGAAATAATTTCCGAAAATGGTTTAATTTTAAATCCTAATTTTAAAAATTCACGATGACTATTACGTCCCAAAATACATCTATTCGAACCACTGTCCAACAAACCAGAAAATTCACGATTACCAACACTAAACTGCAAAAACGGTCTCGAATCATTATTTTTAACAAAGAGAATAGGAGCAGCCTTATAAACGCCAAAGAAAGTTTTTAAATATTCTAACCAATCAGAAAATTCTTTTTTACGGGTAGCTTCGTCAGGTTTATGACTATGAGCATAATTAACAATTTCACACATCAACTCATCCTTAGTTTCACCAAAAACTGGAGATCGATGCGACCTAATCAGTTTTTTGGACTCGAAGTATTTTTATCCAAAGCACACACCTCACAATCTTTAGTAGTAACACCCAACTTCTTACACTTAAAACAAATTATGCCAGGAATTTTAGAACAATTTTTGAACGAGTGGCCAATTTCTCCACACTTCAAACAAGTAACAGTGCCCTGAGTAGCAGCTGCATTCAAATAATTTTTCTCAAATTTTACATTTTTAACAGGCACCTTGAACGGCTTCCTGTCCACCAGCGGCTCCAACTCCTTCCCAAAAGCTGTAAAAAAGTCCAAAGAAGAAATATCCTTACCCAAAATATAAGGTGTATACACCGACAACATGTTGTGTTTAATTATGTTTATTAAAGTTAACTCCGAAAGAGGGGCTGAAAGACGATTTGACATATCAAGAATTTCGGTAATAAAGTCAGGAAGTGACTCATTATGTTTCTGTTTCCTAGTACGCAAGTCATGTTCTAAAAAGTAATCGAAATCACATCTATCGAAACGTTTTAACAAAGCAACCTTTAAATCATTCCACGAACTAATAAAATATCTATTTGCCCTAAACCACTTGGCAGCAGATCCAGAAAGAAGTTCCGAAAAAGCTCCGACCAAAACAGACTCATCAAAATTTCTATATAAAAAATAATCCTCAACTTGCACTATGAATTCTCGCACACAGGACTTACCTTCGAACAAAATTCCACTACGCTTCAAATCAGGTAACTTAGTCGAACACTTAGGTAAATTTTTCCTAACAGTTTCATTTATTATGTTAAACGACGAAGAATGAGCAGGCTTCTCCTTAACGACGTTGTTAAACTGTTCATACTCCATACCGTCATCACCAGTACAGGTACCAGCTGATTTAAGAATAACACTATCACCAGGCAAAATATTTTCAGGCGGACACTGAATCGCTTTATCCATTTTAAAGTTTTATAAAAATTACTGTCAATGTTAAATTTATCAAAATTGTTAAAGTTATTTAGCTGTAAATTACTATATCAAATGTCAAAATCAAGTGCTTTACCCACTCACAAAAGGTAGCTGTTGCTTAAAGTAAAGTATTAAATTTTAAGTTTAAGTAAATTAATTTTAAGTTTAAGTAAACAATATTAAGTTTTAAACAATTAATTTTAAGTTCTTAATATAACCTTTAAGAGATACAACTCGACACATAAAACCCGTTTCTGTATAGTTAAGTTAGACAAAAACAAATAAATTACTAATTGTTAAAGTTAACAATAGCTTAACAAAAAATTAAAGAAATAAGTATTTCTTTACAAACAAAATTATTAAAGATTAATTCTTTAAACAAACAAACAAAATGTTTATCGACACAACATTGTCAATATTAAAGTTAACATACAAAGTCATAACGGATTATGGAAATTTCCATACAAAATTATAAAACAAAAAACAAATGGTGCTATATTCATCCAAACTAACAAAATAGCAACCCCATCACAGCAGATAAAAGTCGATCTCAACAAATCAAAACAAAAAGCAAGTCAGGTCCCTGGTCGCAGGCGACAATTGTAATGTTTTTTTTTTATTTAAATGTGATGTGGAAAGAAACAAAATGACTCGGGCGCCAGGCAGAGGTTGCTCCGCCAAATAAAGAACCAAATGATAAAAAATAATAACCTCGGATAGGTCTGCGGTAGAGATGAACTTTTAATCTGCCGGGGAGTGGCTAAAAATAAAATACACTTGTAACAAAACTGTGGTTTTATTTAAATTCCCTTGCTTTTAATAGTTATTATAGTTACATTGAATTTTAGAGGAAGTTAAACTTATATTAAATACATGTTGTTGAGACCAAATGTGGATACAGCATTTTACTGAGTTAAAGGTGTAATGTTTTTAAACAAACAACATAAGCTTAATGCATTTTAAGATGACAAAATTTTGAATATAAAGGTTTGACGTACAAAGATTTAAATATAGGATATGAATATAAAGATTTGGAATATAGCACCAGGACTAAGTGAAATTAAATAGGTACATAAAAAATCTGACCTTGTTGTGGTAGTTAAATACCTCTATAAGACCATCACGGCGTCATGTCGACGGCGTGGTTCTACCAACTTGCGCCCACCAGAAATTTTTGCATGATGAAGCACGAGGAAATTATGATTCAAATTGATACATAAAAAAAAACGCAATTTTGCTGGAAACAAAAAAACATCTATTAGCAAAAAAATAAATGGACAGGAGTCGCGAATCTGTTAAATTTCACAAGGAAATATCTTACCGTTTTTAAAAAAGGTGTCAAATATGACAGTGCATAATGCTTAAATGCATTATAACACAATATAAACTATGCTGAAACAAGAAGATAAGGTTATTAAAATGCGGTTCGCCATTTTACAACAAATTTATAAAAAATCATCGAAATAATACCAAACTTACCAATTATAAGAAAAGAAGAGGCATTCTAAGCCTATTTAAAGGTAGGATTTACCGTATTTTAACGGCATTATTCGGATTTTCGTCCGAATAAAAGACAGCCATTATTTTTGCTTCCAATCGCAAAGAATAAAAAACAAGAATGAGCTCTGACAGCTCGTGTCACACGTCAATGCGACATTGGATGCATTCTAGTGGAACAATCGCTGAGTCATCGATAGCCACAGATTACCGATGAGTGCCAATCAGTAATGGACGACATTACACTGCATACTTCGCATACGCACATGCATGGTTAAATTACGGCGTCATATTATGGGGATGTAGCTCAGATGCAACCACAGTTTTCACAGCACATAAAAAGGTTATTCGAATTTTAGTAAACATAGATCCAACAGACAGCTGCAAACCATTTTTTAAATTACTCGAAATTTTACCTTTACCGTGTATCTATATATTAGAAATTTGTAAATTCATACGAAAACATCCAAACTACTTTACAAAGAGGCAAGACATTTCATCACGATACACATCACGACATGGCCACAAGTTAATGATACCAGTACATAGGCTTCGAATGAACTCATCCAGTCCACTCGAAATGTCAATAAAAATACACAATAAATTACCGAAAGAACTAACAGAAGAAAAAAGCTACAGTATATACTTAAAAAAGTTACAAAAACTGCTCTTTGAAAAATGCTACTATAGTGTTTCAGAATTTTTAAATTATAAAGACCTAAAAATTTAAATATTTAATATTTAGTTTAATTGAAAAATTTAATTGAAAAAAAGTAAGTCGTCCTCTCAACTCAACTCCTCTCCAAATAATTTGCTGTGCCCTATTCAGGGCCTACAATGTACTTTGTTATTTTACCTACCATCTTGTTATCATTGTGGAATGCAATAAAGTGAATTGAATTGATTTAATAGACCCAGTAAAATTCTCCATTCTCAACAACAAAAAAGTTTTATCTAATTTGGTGCATTTGTTCTGAAGTTATGCGCGTACATCCATTTCGGCGATTCATTTTTATTTATATAGATTTATAAGGTTTTTTGCCTAGTTTATTATTAACTTGCTTGGAGGTTTAATAATTATACAAGGATGTTAATAGATTTTTGTTTGATTTTATGATAGTTAAAAAAATATATGTTGTGAGTTGTCCGTAAAGACTCGAAAAGTTAGAAAAAATGGTTGTTATTTTGTGTACAGGGCGTCTTTTTATTAGCGTGTTCAGTTTATGAAACTGAACAACATTCTCTAAGAAACCTAGGGTCAAATATGTATAAAAACCGGCCAAGTGCGAGTCGGACTCGCGCACGAAATGTTCCGTACCAAAAAAGGCAAAGAAAACACGTTTGCTGTATGAGAGCCCCCCTTAAATATTTATTTTATTCTGTTTTTATTGCGCCATCAGAAATACATCATCTGTGCAAATTTCAACTGTCTAGCTATCACGGTTCATGAGATACAGCCTGGTGACAGACAGACGGACAGCGGAGGCTTAGTAATAGGGTCCCGTTATTACCCTTTGGGTACGGAACCCTAAGAAATGACTTTCCATAAAACATAATTCAAATAAAAAAAAATCACGTGATCTGTTTAGTAGGGGATGACCAATATTTTGTGCCGTATTTCGACCATAAAGTTAATATTACCTAGCGGAATAGAGGAACAAAGGGCTGAGCAAGCGAGATGTCACTAATCAGCAACAATGTGTGATAAAAAGAAATGCATGATTATGACGTGCAGAACTCTTTTTCGCAACTGATTGACAGTTTGTCAGCCCATATCAGCCCGCTGAGAATTTGAGTTCTGAAAATATTTCCGATTTTTCTTGAAATCGTGTACATTTTTGCGAAATAATGCTTCGGAAACATGGTGTCCTGTTCAGTGATTGATTGTTGTACAAAACATCAAAATAACCCAGAAAAATGTTCATTTCACAGGTAAATTATTCCAAATCGACCCCGCCTAACTTTGTGTTTATTTTTACCAATACGTTTCGAAATTTTAGCACTGAGCGTGATAATTCTCTTCTGTAAATACTCATTTTTGTAAGAAGCAAAGATTGGCTAGACAAAATGCACAATTAACGAATATTTTGTGTAAAGAAATAATTTTCAGTTTACAGTAGGGCTGCATAAAGTTATCGATATCTTGGAATGTAATCCCATTTAAGATACTTAAGCCGATCCATAGGTCTGTCTTTGTTACAGGGGCCGTACCGGCTAACGAATCGATTTTCATAAAAGTCTGCTGGGTTTCAACTTAAAACAGAGAAATCAAAGTAAGCAATTTCGTTTTGTACTTTTTGTTGACGTGATTCGGAAGATATCGATGTTCGTGTGACATCATGAATTTGGGTTCGTCATTTTGGCCCAATTGGGGCTCGATTTATCTGTTTTAATTTGAAACCCAGCAGACTTTTATGAAAATCGATTCGTTAGCCGGTACGGCCCCAGGTCAATATTAAGCCTAGACGCACAGTGTCGTCCTACGTTTATAGAGATATTGTACCAGAGGCATTCACACATGTACCAACCTCATCGAATTCTAGATCTACACCTCCGCTATTGCAACAGTCACCACCCATCGACTTCTTTCCGACCAGAATTGACGCCAAGGAAAAAGAAGCTTATGGCTAAATGCACTAAGTTACAGGATAAAATTAAAATTATGTTAAATAAACGATTTTAAATATCTTCTGATCTTTTTCTAATAGTCATACTTCATTTCAGAATCGTAATTTTAGTACACCCGTGCAAAATTCTATCCCATTTATTTTGAATCTATGGCTGTTAATTAATACTATCGATATCGATATTTATATCAATAGTGACAAGATTACATCACTGAGACTTATACATAAAAAAAATACACACACAAATGTAAATCAATTTCGGTTTCGATTGACAGCTCATGTTTGTTCCTCTATTCCGACAGGTATATTAACTTTATAACATATTTGCTCGTAAAGGGTCTTCTTATTACGCCAATTTCAATATCGTATTGTATCTCATTACGAACTTGTGCGGTAATGTAAAGTAAAACGCACGGTTTATCAAGATGCTTCGTCTTAAACGAACGGTACTTTTTTAAATCTTAGCAAAGAGTTTTTATATCAGAATCTTTTCTGATGCGTCATGTGCGATTGACCTCTTGGTCAACATTTAATGAATAAAATTTACTTTATATAATTTATTTTTACATTTTTTTATTTTTTTTTTCATTTTTGAATATGGGTATCAAATGAAAGGCCTTGATGAGCACATTCGAAAATGATATAATTTGTCACTAAAATAAAAAAATAAATTTTTTTTTCGATTTTTGAATATGGGTATCAAATGAAAGGCCTTGATGAGCACATTCCAAAATAATATAATTTGTCACTAAATTTAAGAAAAAAAATTTTTTTTTTCAATTTTTGAATATGGGTATCAAATGAAAGGCCTTGATTAGCACATTCCAAAATTACATAATTTGTCACTAAAATTTAAGAAAAAATGTTTTTTTTTAATTTTTGTTTTTTTACTTTATTGTTGTTTGATTTCCTCACAATCGAAGTGAAAGGCAGAAAAATCGACCGATAGATACTTACAAGTGTATCAAAATTTCATCATTATGGAAAACAAGCAAAAATGCAAAGTCCGAGTTTTATTTATTTCCTCGCAAATATGTTATAAAACGTCGTATGACATACGTGCGCTTTGATAATTACAGCCTCTGCTTTCTTGTAGCCCTCGCCTACGGCTCGGGCTAGCAATATCGCCTCAGCTGTAATTTTCAACTTACCGCACTTATATCATAATGTACTATTATGATTTCGACACATGTTTCATGGAGAAAGTAGTTCAGTTACATGGACTGGACTCTTCCTTAAAATTTGGAGAGTGAATAAAAACTAACACAGCAAAAGTAATAACATTTGTTGCAGACAAAAAGAAACCGACTTTCCATACAAATGTCCGAACAGCTGATCGAGTTTGGTATGAAAAGTCGATTTTTTTGTCTGTCTTCGGAACAGTCGTAGAACAAAATGTTGTTCCAATAGTGGTCGTTCTACTAAATCAAAATTTTATTTTGTGTAGAACACTATAAATAAATTGGGATAGATGCAGGAGGATGATGATCTGTATTGATTTTTTTTTTCACTAGGAGCGTATGGTGATGGAACCCCTTGCCTATTCCGAGCTTCGAACCCGGCCCTCTCTGGAGGAACGCCTGGAATCCATCATATCTGGAGCAGCTTTAATGGCTGATAGCTCCTGTACCAGGTAAAAATTACTCGCCAAATTTCATATTTAGATCTAGGTTAACACTAAGTACCCTATAAATTTTGATTCCCTTGAAAAGTATTTTCCTCTCAAGGTTACACGCTCACTGGACATGAAATAAAACCATAGACATAGAAAAATTTTCGCTGCGCTCAAGAAGACCAACAAAGCGTGGAAAAGAGAAGTTAACACCATACGGACACGGTCTATGTAAAAAAGGAACAAAGAATCAAGTGACATGTGCCAACATTTTTTACAGTAAGAGCCTCTAGCGTCCCGTCTAGCAAATGAGCAATCACAGTTTGTTTAAAATATTTGTTAATCTTAATTAGAATTTAAAATAATGGTATCGTGGATCCATGGTGTCTTGTGCTCTAAGTAATTGTGATGTGACAAAAGAAACAATCCAAGTAATCACACTTTTCACAGGTAAATAAGATATTGCCACACATTTCTCTAAAACCAAATTTCTCTACATTTATTCGTTTATCGATGAAGAAAACATGGAACATAATTTATTAATTTTCTTTGTCATATATAGTCATATTTTATGAATGTAAGTCATATTTTATATAAAATGTATGCATTACTTTTCAGATCACCTGTTTATTGACATTGTTGTTCTTTGACATTCTATTTCTATGAATAAAACACTTTTTTAACTAATGAATTATAAAATCAAACCAAATACTAAGTAATTACTCTCTCTTTGTCTCTCTTTAATATTTATTTATTTTGTTTCATACAATTTTTGAATGTTTCGTAATGTATGTTGTTACAGGGACGAGCGTCGCGAGCGCATAGTAGCAGAGTGCAACGCAGTGCGTCAAGCGCTTCAAGATTTACTACACGAGTACATGACCAATGTGAGTGCGACCATAGAATACATAATAGTACTAGCCTACAGAAGGTGCACTCCGCAAAATCATTTATTTAAATGTCCCTCTCAAAAAAATCTTTAAATCAGGGACTGTGTAACCCAAAAATTACGGTATCTTTAAATTGCGGTATGTTACGAGGGCAGATTGAAAAGTTCCTGGCCTAGTCAAGAAAACAAAATAAAATACATACAAAAATATTTTTATTTATTAACCTAATTTCCATTTAGCTCTATACACTTCGGTCAAGTCTTGGTCCCCGTTAAAAAAAATATTCTTTAAGACCCTCAAAATAGTCAGTCACAGCTGCTTCATCCTCATCATTAGTCGAAATTTCATCCCACCCCGAATGTTTTTCAGGTTGAAGAGTCTGATGACGAACCCAAGTTTCATTTATAGTAATAAATCAACCTAAATAACTTCAAACAATCACGAGAAATTGTGAAAATTGATCGTTTTGCTCTTAAAAATAGAAAATAGATTTTTGCTGTTCGCACTGACACCTTGTCACAGAATACATAATAGTACAAGTACAGAAGATCCACTCCGCAAAGTCATTTAAATAAATAACGATTCTATTCCATACCCAATAAAGTGCA
Organism: Agriphila tristella; assembly: GCA_928269145.1. Lineage (NCBI taxonomy): Eukaryota > Metazoa > Arthropoda > Insecta > Lepidoptera > Crambidae > Agriphila > Agriphila tristella. The sequence continues at coordinate 18,180,067 of OV743447.1, read as the reverse complement.
ATTCAGGTAGCACGCCGCTCTCTTGCCTACAGTTACTACTACCTAGAAGTTGCCTCTCTTTCTATCGCGTAGCTCTTATCTCTTCTAACGACTTCAGGGTTTCTTCTTTTAAATAATAATTAAATAACTGGTAGTTAATTTATTACAAGTTATGTATTTGTGAAATAATGTGTAGTTAAATACGTTTAAAAAAAACATAGGCTAGATACAGGCAACGCCACATCAGACTATACATGTTGGCTTTAAAGCAATTGGCTTTATTACGAAATGAAATTGTAATTATAATTAATTTTATTTCGAAAGTAGGTAGGTAAGTAAGTACCTACCTACCTAATCTATAAATTATTATTTCAATAAATAGATGGGCGAAGATTGTTTAGCAAATAAGACAAGTAAATACCTAAGAATAGCGCGGAGTGCGCCTAGCCTGACCTTGTGAAAGCTTTAGGCTTTAGGTTGACAATCATATTTTTGTCGGCTCATATAAGATCCTTATGATCTCAGCTGTCCCCCTGACTTTCAATTTTCGGACTTCAAATATTAAATCACACATTTATTCGATACTAGCGGCCGCCCGCGACTTCGTCTGCGTGAAAGTTTTTTTGCTATCCCTCGGGAACAATACTTTTGTTCTGGATGAAAGGTACCCTATGTCCTTTTCTGTACCCCTGACAACGTGTATGCAAAATTTCATGATAATAGGTTCAGTAGTTAAGACGTGAAGGTGTAATAAACAAACAAACGGACTTTCGCATTTATAATATTAGTAAGGACTAGCGGCCGCCCGCGACTTCGTCTGCGTGAAAAGGTTTTTTTGCTATCCTTCGGGAACAATACTTTTTTTCGGGATGAAAGGTACCCTATGTCCTTTTCTGTACCCCTGACAACGTGTTTGCAAAATTTCATGATGATCTGTTCAGTAGTTAAGACGTGAAGGCGTAACAAACAAACAAACAGACTTTCGCATTTATAATATTAGTAAGGACTAGCGGCCGCCCGCGACTTCGTCTGCGTGAAAAGGTTTTTTTGCTATCCTTCGGGAACAATACTTTTTTTCGGGATGAAAGGTACCCTATGTCCTTTTCTGTACCCCTGACAACGTGTTTGCAAAATTTCATGATGATCTGTTCAGTAGTTAAGACGTGAAGGCGTAACAAACAAACAAACAGACTTTCGCATTTATAATATTAGTAAGGATTTATTCGATACTAGCGGCCGCCCGCAACTTCGTCTGCGTGGACAGTTTTTTTGCTATCCCTCGGGAACTGTACGTTTTTTCTGGATGAAAGGTACCCTATGCCCTTTTCTGTACCCCTAACAACGCCTTTGCAAAATTTCATGATGATCGATTCAGTAGTTAAGACGTGAAGGCGTAACAAACAAACAAACAAACAAACAAATAAACAAACAAACGGACTTTCGCATTTATAATATTAGTAAGGATTGTAGTCGGTAGTGGACGATTTGAGCCTACCTGAAAATAGGGTTGTCTACAATGCACTCCCGCTCACGTTTTAATTCAGCTGACATGTTTTTTACTACAGCGTACGATGGAGTGGATGATGCTGATGTCCTCACCATGTATTCATGAATTTCTTTTGGCGTTAACCCTTTATTAAAGAGATACCTTTATAACCGCACGGTTTTCAATTATGACAACTTTGTAGAAATACTGCGAATACTCGCACAAAAATAATCTTAAAAAATCTTGAACTACACATTTAAAAATTTTCTCATAGACTGTTGGAAGACTAGGGCAAAATATGAGGGTATTTTGGAAATTATTGGATGGTCCCTTCAATGTCAGGCCGGGAACTTTCCAATCCGCCTAGGTATTATACCGAAAAATAACGGTTACCGCGTTATTTCGATATTCAAATTTATTTCGATACCTTAACTCAGGGGTGGCCAACAAGTCAATCGCGATCGACCAGTCGATCTTTGGAGACAGTGCAGTCGATCGCGAGACATAACAAAAAACAAATACTTGCTTCGCTTGTGGTAGCAAAGCAAATAGTAATAGAACGGTAGGGGAAGCGAAATAAAATACCGCAAAAATGAAAATGCTTTAAGTCGATATCAATAAACCAGGAAATTTTAAAGTAGATCCCCAGACGAGTGTGCCACCCCTGACTTTTAGTGAAAAAATCCGCAATTTTAAACTTTAATCCGTATTAATTTGATATGTTTAATTGTAGGCCGGCAAGTCGGAGCAGACTGAAGGGCTGGAGCGCGCCATCGAGCACATGTGCCGCAAGACCAGGGACCTGCGCCGCCAGCTGCGCAAGGCCGTCGTCGACCACGTGTCTGACAGGTGAGCTTTAGATTGAGCATCAGCCATTTTTAGATTGAGCATCAGGGTAGATCCATGGTCACTTACTTACATTTTTTCGTTGAAAATGTTGATTAAAACCTGTTTTTCAGACGCAACTTTCATGCGATTTCAGTTCAATCAACAAAATTATATAGGGATCAATCTACTTGATGTAACTAAAACAAGAAATTTGAAAAAAGACAATCCTTTGTATTTTTAATTAATTTTTAACGCGCGGTCACTTTCGTTACATAAAAAGGAACTCCATTTTTAGTATTTCACTTAATAAGTATTTTCTCTTCTAACATTATAACATATAATTGTAACTTCTTTTGAATCAATACAAAAAAAAAACTTAGAAAAGAATCTGTAAAATAACTGAGCAAATATTTATGACATTTAAGTCAAAAATCAAAATTTTCATGGTCACTTACATTACATATATGAAGTTCGCCGCCGAATAACATGTAGAAAAAACTGCACTTTAAAGTGACATAACTTAAAAATAAATTAGGGTAGTACATAAAAAGTGTTGAATTATGAAATATAAGTATTTATTGTATAGAAAAGTATTTTGTTTCGTGTGTAATAGCAATAATTTATTTTTCCCTAAATACCTCATTTGCATGGATCTACCCATCAGCCATTTTTAGATTGAGCATCAGCCATTTTTAGATTGAGCATCAGCCATTTTTAGATTGAGCATCAGCCATTTTTAGATTGACCATCAGCCAATTTTATTGTCCCTACTGCTGGGGCACAAGTCTTCCTTATGGGTGGATAAGGAGGATGAGCCATAACCCACCACGTGGGCCCAGTGTAGATTGCTCCTCATTGCAGTATCTGCAGACATCAGTATGTACCTATCACCCAATTTCATATGAAATAGGTGTGTGTTTATTTTGCAGTGTCCAGTTAAGGCTTTTTCAACACACTTGCTCGTAAAGTGAGTCCTAATACATCGCTTTTAGAGCCGTAAACCGAGCTATAACAAACGCGTTCAATAATATATAAAACACTAATTGGTTATAGAATTATCCCTACAAAGTTAAATAAGTACCTTACTGCAAGTTATATGCGAGTAAACAGAGCATTCCTAATTTAACCAGGTAATACAATTATTTTTTTAGTAACAACAAAGAGGTTTTATGCCGCTGAAAATTCATATACATTTTTGGAATAAATAAACGTGTAAATCCTTAATTAAGTCAAACAAATATTTATTATTATCAAATTATTCATAATATTTTGTTATAAAATATTAAAATATTTGCATTTTATCACTTAAAAATATATTTTGAGGTAGGCTGTATGCCCACTAACCCGGTTGTTCGCAAAATATTCTTGCGCTGGGTTTGTGAAAAAAAAACAAAAAAAAACCTACGCGCTTTTTCCCGTCATAATTATCATATTTTGTTTTTGTCGTATTTATTGCTGTGTGGTAAATTACTTTGTTTTTTCCTCGCAAGTGTGTTAAAAACGTCGTATGAAACTCGTGAGCTCTTGCTTATTGCACACTCGGCTGAGTTACGCCGTCGCCTGCGGCTCGGGCTGCAACCCACAGCCTTGTGTGCAATGAGCAACCTAAGCTAACTTGTCTCATAATGTACTATAATAGTCGCGCTACCGTTCAATCAACTGAATTGTATGAGATCATTCGTTCGTATTCATTAACATGTATATTATCCCTTGTCAAAATGTTAGTCTGTTTGTTTGTGGCAGTTTCCTGGAGACCAACGTGCCGCTGCTAGTACTGATGGAGGCAGCGCGCAACGGGCACGAGAAGGAGGTGGAGGAATATGCTCTGGTGTTCACGGAACACGCCAACAAGCTGGTCGAGGTGAGGATATCATATCTATGTTGTATATAAGGTCCTTCTGAAATAGTGCACATCATTTTAAGGGGTCAATGTACTCATGCATACAAACAACTTTTACTATGGTACCAACATTGAAATCGCGAAAAAAAAATCAGCTGTTCCATACATTTTGATATATTCGATTTTAAATTTTCTATGGAACAGCTGTTTTTTTTTCGCGATTTCAATGTTGGTACCATAGTAAAAGTTGTTTGTATGCATGAGTACACTGACCCCTTAAAATTATGTGCACTATTTCAGAAGGACCTTATATAATAGGAAAAAACAAAAAAGTTAAGAAAAATGAAGAACTGAAAATGTCAATAAACTGGTCAAGGTAAAAAAACAAAATCAATGTTAGTCTATAAACGTATATAATCTTTGTGTTAATTAAAATGTGATGTAATTTAAATTTATCAGTTGTGTATTATTTGTTATTTTTCGTATTTTCTTGTAAATATATCACGTCTTACGGAAATAATGTTTATTAACAAAACTTTGTGTTATGTTACGTTTGTGTGGAACATATGTTGGTTTATTAGTTATGTTACGTTTCAATAAATTACATAAAAAAATAAAATTACTACGTAAAATAACTAATAAACCAACATATGTTAAATTAAGTAAATACAAGATTACAACTGAGACAACGTAGGTATGCTATGATATTCATAACATTTATAGACATGTAATAAAAAAGTTCTTTAGAGGTTAAATATGAAGGTTTCTTTGTACAGTACGAATCACGTAAGATGACCACAAATGGCGCCCATCTTCGCATCATATCTCATGGGACAAAATAATATGTCATATATATTTATAAAATATATATCTTTATATAAAAGTGAAGGGGTGACTGACAGACTATTGCTCAGCCCAAACCACTGAACCTACAGACTTGAAATTTTGCACATAGATACTTAATACAATGTTAACACCCACTAAGAAGGGATTTTAAGAAATTCCACCTCTAAAGGGTTGAAATGGGAGTAAAAAGTTTGTATGGAAAGCCCAAACTATTGAACCTAGACCCTTGAAATTTCGCACATAGATACTTTATACCAGAGGTGCCCAAACGGTCGATCCCGATCGACCGGTCGATCGCGAGAGGTTTTAAGGTCGATCGCCAAGGATAACAGATTTGACACCTTGCACCCAATGCAGTTTTACTTTGCAACTTTTTCCAATATCGGTAAAAATGTCGATCTCTTGGTCATAAATTGTTGCTATGTCGATCTTCTTAAGAAAAAGTATGGGCACCCCTGCTTTATACAATGTAAACACCTACGTAGAAGGGATTTTTGGAAATTACACCCCTAAAGGGTTGAAATGGGGGTACAAAGTTTGTATGGATGTTAATTGCGAAAATGGCATTTATTTTTAAGTCCAACATAGTGGCTTTGTTTCAACCCCTAAAGGGGTACAATAGGGTTCATGTTTTGTATGAAAAAATAATACTAAATAGACATTTTGACGTGTAACTTTGTATTAGTACCTACTTTTAAAAACTAACAGCAGCAAACACGTGTTTTTTGATTTTCTGATAATTAACCCCTTAGAGGTAGATGGGGTAAATAAGGGTACACTGGAGGTCTTTAAAAGATCTGCCTATTCAATCATTAACAGCATGCAAACATTATTTTAAAATAAAATTAACAAGTATTCACACTTTTTTTTCATAAATCGAAATGGATGTCGTTCGTTATTGAGGTTTCATGGGATGGTGATAGCGAAAACGGTATTTATTTTGAAGTCCAACACGGTGGCCATGATTAATCATTAGTGGGTAAATAAACCTAAAAATCGATATGGATATCGTTAAATAGTTTTATGGGATGTTGATTGCGAAAATTTATTAGGGGTCAAATATTTTAAGGTCCAACACGACACGGTGGACAGGAAATTATTCAACACCTAAAGGACTGAAACGGGGGTTCAAACTTTTTATGGAAAAATAATACGGGAACGGGATCAGGAATGAGAAAAAGAACGGGAACGGGAATTAATAATATCAAAAATATGAAAGATAAATGTTTGGAAGTTTGTTGCTCAATCACGTAAAACCGGCTAAACGGTATTGAAATATCACACATATAGTTATAGCTTGTGGTATTGATAATAGCTTGTGGTATTGATACTTTTTATCTCAGTCAAAGGTTCCATAGCGATTTGCCGAATGTCCATGCGGACGAAGTCGCGGGCAGAAGCTAGTATCTATATGTACGTGAAATATTATGTTATCTGAAGTCTTATTTCATGAGTTATGATGGGAAGATGGGCGCCATTTGTGGTCATCTTTCGTGATTCGTACTATAAACAATCTTTACGTAAGTTGACTTGCAAATCGTTCGTTATCGTACTCAAATTCTTTATCTCAGTGAGCTGTAGACCTCGCTCAAATTGTACGTTGTTTAAAAATTAATCTGAGAGATGTCGCCACGAGGTTGACGCTGCTTTTGTGAAGCAGTATACTATGTGCTGTATTCTTTTTAGTATAATATCTATTCTAAGCTAAATGACGCTTTGAACATTTTTCGAATGTATGTTTTTTTTGCAAAACTTCGAAAAACTGGCTTGGCATAAAAATCATAATTATCGAAGCCGGTCACAAAATTTTACGAGAATCGGTTGAGAAGTGGAGAAGAGAAGTGAGTAGAGGAGTACAAGCCGAACATAAGCCGATATTTTTGCTTTTAAAAATATTAATTTCTGACTATTTTTGTATACAGGTAGCTAACCTAGTTTGTTCGATGTCTAACAACGAAGATGGGGTCAAAATGGTACGTCACGCCGCCTCGCAGATTGAGGCTCTATGCCCGCAGGTGAGGATGTACACACTACACAACACATACATTATCCATACTACACATACAATACATAATACATACACTACATACAACGAAGATGGGGTCAAAATCCTCGTAGATTGAACTATACAACATGTTACAAAAAACACCTAAAATCGAATATGGTAGATAAGGACCATCAAACTGAACAACTCTTACTATGGAACTAAATCTGAAACTGCGAAAAAAATCTGCTGTTTCATACAAAAATTAACAACGAAAATATTAAAATGTATGAAACAGCTGTTTTTTTTACGATTTCAGAGTTGGTCCCATAGTAAAAGTTGTTCAGTTTGATGGCCCCTATCTACCATATTCGGAATTAGTGGTATTTTTTTAACACGTGGTATATTGATCCATTAATGGTTAGGTGATAAACGCGGCCCGCGTGCTCGCCGCCCGCCCCCGCTCGCGCGTCGCTCAAGAAAACGCCACCGCCTTCGCTCGTGCCTGGGAGTCCGCGGTCAAGTTGTTGACTGAAGCGGTCGACGATATTACTACTATTGACGACTTCTTGGCTGTTAGCGGTAAGTAACAAAAATGAAATAAAAGTCTGTCTCTCTCTCTCTTTCTATCTCCCTCTCTCTCTCTCTTTCTATTTTCTTTGTCTCTCTTCTCCCCCTCCCTCGTGTTAGTTTTATAAAACGCCACCGCCTTCGCTCGTGCCTGAAAATCTGCGGTCAACTGCTCACTGAAGCGGTTGACGATATTACTACTATTGACGACTTCTTGGCTGTTAGCGGTAAGTAACAAAAATGAAATAAAAACTATATCTATCTTTCTCTGTCTCTCTCTCTTTCTATCCTCTCTCTCTCTCCCTCTCTCTCTCTCTCCCCCTCCCTCGTTTTAGTTATATAAAACGCCACCGCCTTCGCTCGTGCCTGGGAGTCCGCCGTCAAGTTGCTCACTGAAGCGGTCGACGATATTACTACTATTGATGACTTCTTGGCTGTTAGCGGTAAGTGACAATTTAATATTTATACCTTTCATACTCTCTTAGCACGCTTTTCTCTCTCTCTTCCTCTTCTACTCGATGATGAAATAGATAGATAGTGTATAAATCGCCACCGCTTAAAAAAAGTAAATAATAAAAAAAATCTCAAAACATATTAATACAGAATTAAGAACTATCTCTGTCTCTCTTTCTGTCTTTCTCTTTCTCTCACTCTCCTTCTGTCTTTCTCTCTCTCTCTCTCTCCTGCTCGATAAGAGTCATTTGTATAAAACGCCACCGCCTTCGCTCGTGCCTGGGAGTCCGCCGTCAAGTTGTTGACTGAAGCGGTTGACGATATTACTACTATTGATGACTTCTTGGCTGTTAGCGGTAAGTAACAAAAATGAAATAAAAGTCTGTCTCTCTCTCTCTTTCTATCTCCCTCTCTCTCTCTCTTTCTATTTTCTTTGTCTCTCTTCTCCCCCTCCCTCGTGTTAGTTTTATAAAACGCCACCGCCTTCGCTCGTGCCTGAAAATCTGCGGTCAACTGCTCACTGAAGCGGTTGACGATATTACTACTATTGACGACTTCTTGGCTGTTAGCGGTAAGTAACAAAAATGAAATAAAAACTATATCTATCTTTCTCTGTCTCTCTCTCTTTCTATCCTCTCTCTCTTTTTGTCTCCCTCTCTCTCTCTCCCTCTCTTACTTGTATTAGTTATGTAAAACTCTCCCTCTCTTACGTGTAAGTACAAAACTAAGTAACATAGTGAATAATGAAACAATCTCAAAAGACATTAATTCAAAAATATTTAAACGCCTCTCTTTATCTTTCTCTGTCTCTCTCTCTCTCTTTCTATTCTCTCTCTCTCTCTGTCCTCTCCCCCTCCCTCGTATTAGTTATATAAAACGCCACCGCCTTCGCTCGTGCCTGGGAGTCCGCCGTCAAGTTGCTCACTGAAGCGGTTGACGATATTACTACTATTGACGACTTCTTGGCTGTTAGCGGTAAGTGACAATTTAATATTTATACCTTTCATACTCTCTTAACACGCTTTTCTCTCTCTCTCTTCCTCTCCTACTCGATAATGAAATAGATAGATAGTGTATAAAACGCCACCGCTTTAAAGAAGTAAATAATAAAAAATCTCAAAACACATTATTAATACAGAAATATAAACTTTCCTCTTTCACTCTCTCTTTCTGTCTCTCTTTCTCTCTGTCTCTCTTTCGCTCTCTCTCTTTCTGTCTTTCTCTCTCTCTCTTTCTCTTTCTTTTTCTCTTTCTTTTTCGCTTTCTCTCTCTCTCCTGCTCGATAAGAGTCATTTGTATAAAACGCCACCGCCTTCGCTCGTGCCTGGGAGTCCGCCGTCAAACTGCTGACTGAAGCGGTTGACGATATTACTACTATTGATGACTTCTTGACTGTTAGCGGTAAGTGACAATTTAATATTTGTACCTTTCATACTCTCTTAACACGCTTTTTTCTCTCTCTTCCTCTCCTACTCGATAATGAAATAGATAGATAGTGTATAAAACGCCACCGCTTTAAAGAAGTAAATAATGAAAAAATCTCAAAACACATTAATACAGACATATAAACTTTCCTCTTTCTCTCTCTCTTTCTGTCTCTTTCACTCTCTTTCTCTCACTCTTTTTCTGTCTTTCCTTTTCTCTTTCTCTCTCTCTCTCTCTCTCCTGCTCGATAAGAGTCATTTGTATAAAACGTCCCCGCCTCCGCTCGTGCCTGGGAGTCCGCCGTCAAACTGTTGACTGAAGCGGTTGACGATATTACTACTATTGATGACTTCTTGGCTGTTAGCGGTAATAGTGGCGTCAGTAGGGTGAAAAATACGGCGTTTTGTGAACCAGAGATTTCCTTTGGTAGGATTGGTCCTTAGGACCCTAGGATGGATATAAGAAGTGGAGCCACCACGATTTTTGTAGTAAATTTTTTGAAGTTTTGGCTTTCAGCCCAATCTCGATAGAGTTATTAGTTAAGCTGCTATGCCCAGTTTGATATCATATTCGTGTGAATTTAGGGTGTCAAATTCATTTTTGGATTCACATTTGTACGATTCAATTGTTAAACTATTTAAAAAAAATAAAAACGTAAATAAACTACTCGCTTGATTAAAGAAAAAAATTGCCATTAAATACACAAATTGGAATATTGAAAAATAAAAATACCTCGTAGGAGCCCTATTATCCTTTTATTTTTAAAATAATAATAAAAGAAAATATTCTTGTTTTGGCTAATTAAAAAAAATAACTTCGTTACCGTTGTAAGGAAGTTATCATTTTTATTAAATATTAAAATTTTAAATATCAATTCGAAACTTGCTTGTGATAAGCTCAAATTGTAGCAAATTTAGTTAGCTTTATAAAAGTACCGAGTAGAGATACCTGAAAAACGCTTTCTTAAGGTAGTTTTTTCGAAAATACTGAAACAAGTGCCAAGTTTTTCCAGCAGTACAGGGTTTCCAAGGGTTAAAACTTGGGTAAAACTACTCTCCAGGTACCTAACAATTTCTGAAAAATATCGTACTTACATGCGCGCTTGTGATATTTGCATTTTTTGTCGGTATTGACTGGCATTTTTGGTTTTTCTAATAATTTACTGATATTTTTTTATTCTGCGTTATACTTTTTAAGTTTATTTCAAAACTGTTTCATAAAAGTATTATAATGTAGATATATTTGGAATTGGCTATTTATTACCTTTCATTTGATACCCATATCGTTATGATAAAAAAATATTAATATTTCCGTAGGTGTAAAAGAAATTGACGGCACGCGACAGTGAAATTTTTTTTCGCTAATAATTGTTAATAAAAAAAATTGAAAGTTATATTTTTTTCAAGTCTTCATTCTATAAGCTTTGTTAACGTATTTTTGTTTGCAAATAAGAACATCAGTTTAATATTTACGGTGACTTAAAGAAAAAAAAATGTAGATGAAAATATTGGTTATTGTGTAATGTTTAGGAAACTTCTTAATAAATTGCAATTTTTATACCAGAAATGAATTCTACGTCATTGATTTATCCGAAAATGATACCAAACTTGGCTTAGTATCTAAACTTAGGCAGTTATTAACCTCGGACTTCGTTAAGGCAGAATTCCCCCCTCCCCCCACCTGCTTGAAAAATCCAGGTGGCTCCACTTCGTAAACCCATTTTAGGAACCCAAGGATCAATCCTACCGAAGGAAATCTTTGGTTCATGGATAGCCGTATTCTTCGTTTTTTTGCTTCCTACGACTGGGGCTATAAGTAAATAAAACAACAATTATTTTTTTGAAAATTTCTGTCTCTCTTTTATCTTTTTTTTTCACATTCTAGCAGTTAGTGGTAGGTGAAAGTGAGATTTTTCACATTGATTATCCTGGTACTTTAAAATCTGTTATTTTTTTATCTGTTCTAAGAGTATACATTTTGGGAAGTGTACATTTTGGCACTTTAGTGAGCAGTTTTCAAAAGGCGGTTAAGAAAAAAAAGTAATACATAAAAAAGAATTGATGTCGTTGAACAACTAAGTAGGTAGGTAGGTTTTTAAGAAAAGGGCAAAGGATGAAACATTTTTTTTTTAAAATTATGTTTGTTGAGTATGTGGTCTGTTGAGTTGTGCTTTAGTTGTCCGTTAGTGTGTTCCGCAAAATTTTTCACTGACCCTTAGACCGTTTTCACATTATCCGATACGATATCGGTATCGGACAACGATACGATAACGGAGGAAGTAAAATGTATGAAATTTGTGGCTCCGATATCCGATATCGTGCCGGACAATGTGAAAGACAGATACATATTTCAAACATTTTACTTACCTCCGATATCGTATCGTTGTTCGATACCGATATCGTATCGGATAATGTGAAAACGCTCTTAGTGAGAATTATTTTTAAAAATCTACCTAATTGAAATATCGCCATCTATCGACATAAAATTGCACTAAAATTATCAGCTGTCAGAAAATCGCTCATTATCAAACCGATTGTTTTAGAGAACCACATCCTAGAAGACGTGAACAAGTGTGTGGTCGCGCTACAAGAGGGAGATCCAGATTCGTTGGAGAGGACCGCGGGCGCCATCCGCGGGAGGGCCAACAGGTAATTACATATACTAATGTAAATGACATAGCGTCATGCTCGGGAACGGGTGCGTGGTCGCGCTGCAGGAACGAGACCGAAACTGATATATTTTTCGCGATTACAGAGTTGGTCCCATAGTGAAAGTTGTTCAGTTTGATGGTCCCTATCTACCATATTCGGCTTTAGGGGTCATTTTGTAACGGGAATTAATTAATTGGGTGACTGGAAATAATTAAAGGCGACTGTTAATGGGATACTTAAATAATACTAAACCGGGCAGTAATTTATTTTTTGGGCGACAAAATAACTAAACGGGCGACAAACTGTGGATTACAAAAATACTTAAAACGGGCGACTACATGTGGGCGATATACTGAGTGGGCAACTATATACCAAGTAGGTAACTATATAACTGATTTAAGCTACCCAACATGGTATTTTAACACGTTTTTAATAGGTTGATTTCTTGTTATTTTGTTTTTTGTCATCTCGACTATGATAATATTTACCTTTTTTATAAATAAAATATATGCCAAATTTTTAATGTTTTGTGTGCCCCATAGCCCAGTAAAAATCTACATTTAAATCGCAAAACGCGATGTAAAGCTGCATTTTTGGTATGTTATTTGGACCCCTTAAGGGAGTGTGAAAAAAAAAAGTTGTGCTAGCTGCGTTATACGTGAAAATCTGCATTATTTTTCAGTTTTTGCAGTTTTATTAAAAAACTATGAGCTTTTGACATTAGTTGCCAACATCATTTTGAAAGTGTATTAAATTTCAAACAATTAAAGCTAACTTTCAGCTCTGTATGTCTAATAGTTTTTGAGATATGATGCTTGAAATATTGACACTCATTGGCATATCTAACCGCCTACACCGTTATTTTCATATAAACATGCTCACTTCACAGTCTCATAAATAAAAAAGGTTGTGCATCTCTGCAATGATTTGTATGTTGATAGATTAGTCAGGTGCTCATTTTTCGAATAAAAATGTCAAATAAGTATAGATACCTCTCAATTTGTCCAAAAAGAGGAAAAGGTAAACCAATTTCCTCGTTCCATACAATGATATATGGTATTAAAATTATGCATTGCTATTGCATTTTTGCCGAAATTGAGAGATGTCTATGCTTATTTGACATTCTTATTCGAAAAACGAGCACCTTCCTAAACTCTTAAACATACAAACCATTGCAGAGATGCGTATACTTTTATATTTATGAGACTGTTAAGTGAGCATGTTTGTATGAAAATAACGGTGTAGGCGGTTAGATATGCCGGTGAGTGTCAATATTTCAAGCATCATATCTCAAAAACTATTAGACATACAGAGCTGAAAGTTGGCTTTAATTGTTTGAAATTTAATATATTTTCAAAATGATGTTGACAACTAATGTCAAAAGCTCATAGTTTTTTAATAAAACTGCAAAACCTGAAAAATAATGCAGATTTTCACGTATAACGCAGCTAGCACAACTTTTTTTTGCTTGCAAAACATGGTTCCACACTCCCTTAAGGGGTCCAAAGAACATACCAAAAATGCAGTTTTACATCGCGTTTTGCGATTTTAGGAAAAACATTTGTAAGAATTTACTGGCCTACCAAGTTTGTATCCCAAATAGTAATTTGATCGCCCGTTCTAAATAACTAGTTACTCAATTTGTATTTTAAAGTCGCCCTATTTTCAATATCTGTAGTCGCCCTCGGTCCGTCGCGCACTTAGTATTTCAGTACGCCGTATTCAGTATTATTGATACCCAAAATGGGAATTTATTGTTGCCCGATTAAATACTACCCTTTTTCATTTGTGTTGTGACTAAGAAATAGCCCTGCATCCTTACTAATATTATAAATGCGAAAGTCCGTTTGTTTGTTTGTTACGCCTTCACGTCTTAACTACTGAACCGATCATCATTAAATTTTGCATAGACGTTGTCAGGGGTACAGAGAAAGACAGGGTACCTTTTATCCCGAAAAAAAGTATTGTTCCCGAGGGATAGCAAAAAACCTTTCCACGCAGACGAAGTCGCGGGCGGCCGCTAGTTACTAATAATATTATTTGGTTGTATACAGGGTGTGCTCGGTGGTGACCCAAGAGATGGACAACTACGAGCCCTGTATATACACCAAGCGCGTGTTAGAAGCAGTCACCGTACTGAGAGACCAAGGTACGAATAGAAATAACTATTTTTATTTATTTATTTATTACTAACATAATAAATAAGCATTGATACAAAATAAGAGAATAGGGAATGTCTAAAAAAAATTGGCTGCATATTTTTATATTACAATCTCCCTTATTAATAGAAAAGTGTAAATTTTTTTGCTTGCATGAAACAAATAAAAAAACCACTTTGTCTTCACAAATGTACGAAAGTAACAGCAGAATGGAGATTATTCCCTAATCCAGCGGTTCCCGAATTCTTTTGGCTTCGGAACCTTTTTTGGTTCACCGTTTTGAGTGGAACCCCAGCTCAAGTAAAAAATAAATTAATCAGGGTTGCCACCTTTAGAAGCAGAAAACAGGACAAGGGGGCGGAGGCTATTTTTTTTTTGAATTTGGAATAAAAAGAAAAAAATCCATGCATATTTTGTATTGCTACGAGCCTCTCTCATTAATTCCGCATCATTTTTATATTTACTTATGAATTCCGAACAAGACATGTCTTTTGCAATTCTGCTTAGAGCAACGATTTCTGACATTAGGACATTTAAGTGTCATAAGGGAAAAACCTCGCTTAACATAAGCATTTGAAAGCGGTATGCTTAAAGCGTGAGATACAACACAAAATAAGGCATTTAACTTGTTATCCTTTATGCTCTTAAACATTTGGCTCGGTATTCACATCTTGTAAGTATAGATGACTTTAAAATAAGGATTTTTATGATATAAAATATTTATTTAGTTAGAACAAAAAGATACGTACCTATATACCTATCTTGAATTTATACCTAAACTTTTGAATTTTCGCGGCACCCCTGAGAGCCCCTCACGGAACCCTAAGGTTCCGCGGAACCCTATTCAGGAACCGCTGCCCTAATCATCATATTAAAAAAAGTCAATTGACAGTTAACTTTAACATAAAATGGCTATGAAGAAATGTCAAAAAGAGCAGTTGTTAATAAAATTACATTTAAAGGCTTAAAAAAGGACGACAAACAAAATTAAAATTTATTTAACGATATGAAAAAAAAGAAAAGAAAAAAAAATAGTGTTAAAAGGGATGCACATACAGTGGACGGATAATTTATCCGTCCACTGTATGTGGATCAGCAAATAAATTTAAAAGCCCGTACTCATTTTGACTGCCACTCTCTCGCTCGCACATTTCAACTTTTCTCAAGATTTCTTAAATCTGAGTGCGTAATTGAAAAATGTGTTTCGGCAGAAACTCGAAACTGAAATATATGTTGAAATGTCCGTAATCTTATATGGCGAAAAGTGGCCGAACACATTTTTTTATTAAAGTCTGTCTAAAAAGTAAGTTTACATGGGTAATTTCAAGGGTAATTTTAATACCCACCTAAATCCCCAACCACCCCACTAATACCCATCTAAATAAAATGGAGTAAAGCTAAGTTTAAAATTAGAATGTTGACAGCACCAACAGGGTATAAGTTTTTATAAATAATTTAATAATTTCTCATGTAAACAGACTTTTTAGACAGACTCTATAAAAAAAAGAGAAAACAAAATAGTGTTAAGAGTGAATACACATACAGTAGTGGACGATTAAATTATCCGTCCACCACCGTATGTGGATCAGCAAGCAAGGGGCCATCCATAAATTACGTCACACGTTAAGGGGGAGGGAGGGGGTCGACGAAGTGTGACATTGTGTGACAAGGGGGTGGAAGGGGACCTAAATTTCGTGACATCACATTTCAAAATCATTTAAATTGAAATGAAAAAAATCTGAACTGTTGCTTTAATTCAATTTTTTTCTAGATGTTAAATTGTAAAATATGTGACGTCACACGAGGGAGGGGGGTTTCACAAATGTGACCAGCTGTGACAAGGAGGGAGAGGGGGTCAAAAGTAATTTATGGATCTTTATGGCCTCCAAGTTCAAAGTTCGGTGTAGCTTTTTCGTCAAAAACACCCATTTTCAGCTGTCACCCTTAGGTGAAACGTTTGTAGTTTCCCCTGCGTTCATATAGTTCTGTAGCAGCTGGTAGCTATAATCGCCAATATTTTGGTACATCTGGTTGACCCCATCCTTCGGTGCGCAGGAGTGGTCGCGCCAAGCTTCAAAGTCAATATCAGGGTATTCTGAACAAGGGATCAGCTCGTTACTGAAAAAAAAACCATTTTCACACATTTTGATATTTTCGTTATTAATTTTTGTCACCTGTAGCTAGTGATGTACAAAACTCGAGACGTCGAGTTCTACTTTTGAAGACTCGAGGCGAATTGGCAGGACTCGGTGAGCTCGGTATGCTCGTAAACCCGAGCCTAGCCGAGACACGAGCTCTCTGAGCCACGCCCCGAGACTCCAAAAAAGTTGGAGCCTTCAAAAGAGCTGGAACCTATCAAAAGAGCTCGAGCTTTCAAAAAAGCTCGAGTTTTAAAATTAACGCAAGTCTCGTAAAAGCTTATATTTACAAAATAATATTTACAATATTATTATTTACGGAGGTATTAAAGCCGAGCCTATCGAGCACACAGAGCCCTGAAAAGACTTAGGCCCGTATTTATAAACCGCTCTCAACGTTGAGAGGTATCTTGAGATCATACTCGAGATGCTGTTCTAATTAATAGATCATACTTAAGTACAGATTTAAGTTCGTAGTATCAACTGAGATCACTCATATTAATAAACAAAACTCTGCACTCGAGATCACTCTTAAGATGATGATTGAGAGCGTGTTCGCCAAGTGCTGCAAAACCGTGACTTGAGAGCGTGCGCGCGCGGAAAAGCTATTAACCCCCGATGCAAAAAGAGAGGGATGTCATTTTATTTTGATCTGCCACGTATGTGTTTGTACCTATGTACGTGGATCTACGTCAAGAAGCTTATACCGCTTCTTGATCTACGTGGATAAAACTATAGATTTTCAAAACCTAATAAAGGATATTAATCATTATGATGATATTGATTACGATATTACATAAATTACGAAATGTGTTAGTCATAATAACAATTACATTTTCCCGCCAATTTTTTTCCGTTTTTTTATCATGAAACAGAAAAGGCAAAGGCACATTTGCATCATACAGCCAGATGAAGTGAAATGAAGTGATATTTTATTTATGTGTAAATAAAGTAATAATATAAATTACCACTTGTCTAAAATGATTTGCACTAATTTATGAGAGTACAATTATAAAATTATTGTTTTTTGTAATTTGATTATTAATTAATTATTCTACACAGCTTAAACGAAACGTTAATAATTCAATCTTAATTCAAAAGTGTCATGTTACTGTATAAAAACCACCGTGAACTTAAGATCTTGCTCTTAAGATTGATCTTAAGAGCTGAGATCGATCTCATTTGATACGCTCTTGATATCTAACTATTAATTAATATCCAACTTAAGATGCTGCTCACATCTTGAGAGCGTATCAGCTGAGATCGCTCTTGAGATCGGTATTGAGAGCGGTTTATAAATACGGGCCTTAGAGTCAGAGACTCTAGTCTCCAAAATTAGAACTCAAAGAGATAAATGTCTTATGTTATAAAGAGCACCATAGATGTTTAATCTATTGTGTTTTAGCTGTACTTATCCTCATTCATCAGTAGCCCATCACAACTATTGCGCCGAAAAAGCCTCGAGATCAACCGAGCTCTCAAAAAGGCTCGAGCCGTGAAAATGGCTCGAAATCGGCCGAGCTCTGAAAAAAGGCACGAGCTCTGAAAAAGACTCGTTTCGTAGAGCTTCAACAAACGAGGCGAGCCCTGTAAAATGACTCCGAGCTCCAGACAAAAGGACTCGGAGGACTCGAGTCTTGTACATCACTACCTCATAGTGAAAATATGGTGGAACGACCGCGGTGCCGCTGTTACAAGCGTGTGTGAAACAGCTTATTTCACCTTCAGAGTTGGTCCCATAGTAAAAGTTGTTTAGTTTGATGGTCCCTATCTACCATATTCGGCTTTAGGAATATTTTTGTAACATATTCGGCTTTAGGAATATTTTTGTAACACGTTGTATAAACCACTCACCCTGGGCCTGGTAGTTGAAACGCGTCGTATTGAACGGCGTCGACACTGTCCCCGTGGTCGCATAAAACCTTGGAGATGGTCATTTTGCGGACCTCGCGCAGTTGTTCTGTGGACAACAATGACTTTGTCAAACGACAATGAATGGTCAGTAATTTGTTGTGACAACAATAGGCTAATGTTCTCGAAACAGAAAACCCGTTTTTTTTTATTTTTCAAAATTCAAAAAGTTACCAGCCGATTTTCAAAATTCAAACGCTCACACGTGTCTTGATAAATCCTCAACTCTTGGTACTATACCCATCTTGATCCTTCCAAAATTTCGGAGCTATTGCCAAAAATACGTCTCAGGCGATTTGCATCTGATAACCGTTTTCAATTCTGATGTGATGTGACTGTGAGAGGAAGTTTGAAAGTAGCACCAGTGACAGAAAAGTTGAAAGAGAACCGTCTGGCTTGGTTTGGGCATGTTATGAGAAGGGAAGAAAGGCATGTTACTAGAAGAGTAATAGATATGGGTGTTGATGACTGGAAAGTAAAAGGAAGACCGCAGAAAAGATGGATGGATTGTGTGCGGAATTATATGAATGTGTGGGAGTGGATGAGGAGATTACGAGTGACAGGGAGAAATGGAAAAGACGGACGCACTGCACCGACCCCAAATAAATTAGGACAAGGGAAGAAGAATGATGAACCATTTTCAATTCTGTTTTTGTGAAATTCTTTGTTTTGTCCCTGGTAACCTTCAAGTAAGATTATCTTACCTGGAGTAAGCCTGCCCTTGTGGCTAATGTTCTCGAACCAAAATCGATCGCTTCTCCGCCACCTGATCAGCTGTTCCAGCATGATGCAGGCGAGGGTGGGCGGCATCACGCCCACTGTCGGCTTCTCGCTCAATATGCCCGTCATCAGCTCGATATCTTCTACATCTTCGTAGAGGAGCTTGAGGGATTCCACGTGCTGGAATAAAATAAGGACGTTAGTTATTAAACTAAGGTTTTATGTCAGTCTGTGCCATTTACATCTGCAATCTGCAGAATTTGAAGACTTGAATCTTCTTTAGAAGCTAAAAGCCAGACTATCGTCAGGGTAATTTCATTCCGTGCTTAAACTATTAGTGTTGGCGATAAAGGAACAATTTACAAATAAAAGAGATGACTTTTTATGAAAATATTTTTTACTGCGTGGTTCTACAATGGTTTTCAAAAGGGAAGGGAATTAATTAAAATATAGCCGCACGGAAAATGTCTTTGAATTAACACAGAGTAGGTAGCTCGGCGCCGACGACGGGGGGGGGGGGGGGGGGACGGACATGAGTTAATGTGATCTGTTATTTGTCATTGGCGTAGACATTAGACTATTGCTCGCGGCTGACTCAATCAAGCCAACGCACGAGGGATGTCGTGTGTCGGTTGAGACAGAGCTACGCGACAGAAAGAGAAGCGCTTCGGAGGTGCTCAAAATCCAATCACTATCTTTCAAAAACCTAAATATCCTAAAATCTTAGGACAAATCTTGTGATAATATGGTAACACTGGGTACTTAATATCCTATTTTAATGACCGTGAACCCGAAACATCCGCCCCTTAGTAACCTAAGATGGCTCCTCCCCTCTTCCTAATACTGCAAAACAATGCGTAGCCCTTTTTAGGGTTCCGTACCAAAATGGTAAAAAAGGAACCCTTATGGTGTGACTCAGTCTGTCTGTCACAGCTGGATATCTCGAGAACTACTAATGGTATCAACTTGAAATTTGGAATAGTTTAAGTTGACATTTGCCCAACTATTTTGCAAATAAGAAATAAATAAAAATAAAAATATCTTTTTTACAACAGGGGCTGAAAAGGGGTCTTAAAAATTTGAAGTGGGGCAACTAGGGCATGTGGGGTACCATATGAAAGAGCGTCGTTTGCACGTTTTCAATCACTTTTTTTTTCTTAGGCCGCATAGTTTTCGACTTATAATGAAAATTGTAAAAAAAATACCGTTCCCCCCCCCCTTATCTCCGAAGTTTGCAAAGAGAAAAATCTGAAATAATTCTATGTGATAGCAATTTATATAAAGATTACAGGAAAAATAAAACGATGTCTCAATATAGCACACTTTTTTTAGAAATGATCAAATTTCTAAAAAAGTTAACATTAGTTCCACTATCGGTCAAGAGATGGCGCTGACCTAAAACTGTAATACTAATTTATTATTCTACTCTGCAGTGTGGTTTGATGGTGCAATTATGATGGTATGGAACCCTCAGTGCGTTAGTCCGACTCGCTCTTGACCGATTATTTTATAATAACCCCTATTTGGTCCGCGTAGGTTTTTCTGGGACGCCCTTGTGCAATCATTCCTTCCACATTCGCACAATATATCTCTTTCGTGATTCGCCTTTCATTCATCCTCTCTAAGTGACCAAACCACCGGAGCAATCCTTTCTCAATTCTTGTCACTATATCATCTTTCAGACCACACCTTTTACGAATCACCTCATTGCTCACTCTATCACTCAGTTTTACTCCGCATATTTTCCTCAACGATCGCATCTCTACCGCATTTATTCTGCTTTCATTCTTCTTCTGCCATACCAAAGATTCACTTCCATACATCAGTGTCGGTACCAGCACTCCGTTATGAATAGCCATTCGCGCCTTTGCAGAAACGGTTTGGCTACTCATAACCGAGTGTATAGCACCACTCACCGAATTTCCTTTGTTCACTCGTCTTTCTATGTCTTCCTCATTCTTCCCGTCCCTTGTGAACAAACTCCCCAAGTATACAAACTCACGAACTTGTTCCACTTTTTCGCCACCTAACATAACCGTACAGTCATTTCTTCATCTCTCTCAAACACCATCACTTTCGTCTTAGTTACATTCACTTTCATCCCTTTTCTCACAAAATCATCATTCATAACAGACATCATTTCCTGCAACTCTTGCTCAGAAGACGCAAGTATAACTTGGTCGTTAGCGTAGAGGAGGCACTTGATTTGAGTCCCATTCATCACAACCCCACAGTCACGTTCTTTCAGACCTTTCATACAACTGTCCAAAAACAGATTAAAGAGCCATGGTGACGCAACACATCCCTGTCTGACACCCCTAGAGATGCCAAACCAATCAGTGTATACGCCGTCAATCCAATAAGTATTTATCTAACAATTTCCACGTAGCAATAATTATGCGTTCCATATATTTAATGGGATATCAAATATTTTGAAAAAGATACGAGTTAATTGTTACAAGTGAAGATTTCGCGCTAAAGCACAATAAAGGAAGCTCTCGTACTAATGTTCCGTGCATTGTAACGCCAGAACCAAGGTTGTGCTACTTAAGATTTACTACTAGGAAAATTCAGAATGAAGTCACCTTTGACCTTTAAAAAACCCAAAATGATTAATGCCATGCGTTCGGTGCGAAAATTGGTAGGTAACCCAAAAATGGTTCTTTTTTTTAACCAACTTCAAAACGAGGAGGTTATCTGTTCGTCGTGTGTATTTTTTCCAATATGTTCTTCAACTTACCGTCTTAGGCATCCACCCCATCAGATCGTCGAAGTCCTTAGCGACCGGTAGATGACAGAACTCCCTGTAGCGGTTGTAAGACGGCAAGCCAGCGTCTCTCGCCTTCATTATGTCGTCCGCCATCACGTCTGCTACTGTCTGCATTGGACCGAGCACTCGCTGGCCCATCTGGAATCATTGAGTTACAGCAGACCAATCGCCAAGTCATAGATCACCAGTGGTGATATCCATGGTTAAAATGTATACAGTGGTGATTCACCACTGTATACATTTTAACCATGGATAGTTATTTGTTTTAAAAATAAATATTATTACTTTCCATGGTCGATAAAGATCGATAACTCAGCGATTAGTTTGTTGAAATGCACCCATTGACATTGGCTTTTTATTATTATCACTTCACATTTTATGTAATCGCCTTGAAATAAAATAATGTGATCTTTATATTTTTACTTACATCAGGATCCATGCCCTTGTCGTTGCTAGCACACGGCTGCCGGAATGTGCCCTGCGTCAAACCTTCGATGGTGTTGTTATTTGGCAATATGCCCGTGTGCAATGTCATCTCTACCACTGCCAGCTGTCGCAACACCTTACCGTGGTTGTTGTATAAGCTGGGACAAAAGAAAATTGTTAACTGACTTTCTAGAATGTTCATCATAATTGATATTATAAGCCTTATGGTTAAGTTAGGATTGAAGCCAGCGCTTTCAGGGCTTACTTTCTCCCTTAGCAACAAGCTTCTAATTTTAGGAGATCGCGGATTTGGTTATGGTTTTATCTCTGTTCTGCAAAACGAATAGTGTTTGATAATGCTTGTAATGACAGCAGACTCTAATTTTACATAAAAGCTATTTAACTCGTATAAATTCGAGACATTTCTGCCACCTAATTGTCTAACTCAAAATTTATAGTAATCGCTTTCAATTTGGCAAGAATGCTACATCCATTGCTGTGGCATTACAAGGCAGTGTGACAGTCTGTCTTTAAGACCCAGTGATGGATGTACACGATTGCCAAATTAAAAGAGATCATGATAGATTTTGAGTTAGCAAAAGCCCCTGCTTAAATTTTTGTGTTGTTTTGATTTTCTGTCTATACTTAAGCTTTTGACTTTATCACTCAACATTAATAACTTACTTGAGTCGTCCCTCTTGCAAGGTGTGGAACCACCTCGAAGTGATGACCTGTTCCAAGAACGTCCGTGGCTCCAATCTCGGGTCGTAGTCGTCCACGTGACCACGGTTCGGGTAAATCACACCCGTCTTCACTAGAAACTCGAAACCTGGTGTGCCACAGGGATCCACGTTAGGCCCCACATTTTTTAATATGTAGAGTAAAAACCCTCCCTTGTTTTTAGATTGCAATTTTTGCATTGACAACTCTATTTTAAAATTCTAATCTAAAAAAAGCTACTCGTTCCAAACTATATTCTAAGATGAGAATCCGATTTGTTATCCCAAGATAGTCTAATTCTATATCTATACATATAATAAGTGAATTCAAAATGTTTGTGCGCGATTCACGCAAAAACCGCTGAACGGATTTTAATGGAATTTTCAAAGTTTGGTATCTTGGGGTCCATCTTGAAATCGAAGCATTTTTTCATCTAATTCAGATGGGTAGAACCAGGGAAATAGCTTGAACTCTCTGTAACTGAGGAGGACATTTAAACTAGTCGCCTTATTGTAAGACGCGGGCAAAAGGGATACTTAAGTACTGTCTACTGGGCATTTTTCTTCTGTCCACGCGGACGAAGTCGCGGGCGGAGACTAATAGTTAATAAGTGAATTATAATAGGTATTTGAAATAACCTAGAAGATTAGGAAAGAGTCCGTAGTACACGATGTTCTGCCAAATAGCGATGTTGATGTCCTTGGCGACTGTGTAGAGCTTGTCGTCATCCCAGCAGGCGTTGACTTTAGCGAGCTGGTCAGCCAAGTAGTTGTGCTGGCGGACGAACCAGATGAACGCCATGTTCACTGGCAAGAGCGAGTTGACGTTCACTTCAGCTGGTAACAAGGAATAGGTTCATAATTATGAATCAGACAAAGTAATTTTTAGCAATTTATTATTGTAGGTAGTCCTACCGCCTCTGTTGTCTAGTTCAAGTAGTTCGCCCACCCGTACAAGACGCGTCCCGGGTTCGGTTCCTAGGAGGGGATACAATTTGTAGGTACTCGGTTTGGTTGGTGGTTGGGGTTATTTCAAGTCCGCCTAGCTAGCTACCACCATCTTAGCTAAGTCTGACGCCGTAACAACAATTTAAAAATTGTTGTGTTCCGGCATATAGGTAAGATAGCCAGTTCCTCAATGATAAGGATTCCGGGTGTAGTGCGCTCCCACCTTCGGCCTTATCGTCACTTAACATCAGGTGCGGTGAAGGCCTAAGTATACGCCTATGTTCCATTATTGATACTGAATCCATCCTTGAAATATTACCCAGCACTGGGATCCCTGGGTCTTCCCTCACTGGGTCTGGGAGGGACAAGGCTACTAAAGAAAAGAAGAAGTAGGTACATGTACTATGGGCAACAGCGTCGCTTAACCAGTTTGCAACAAATTTCGTGTGCGTGCGTATCGCCCCTACACGAACTAAACGTATGGTTGTGACGGCGCGGCGCGGCGGCGCGCAAGCGATTTTGACCTTAGGAGTGGTTAAACGACGCTGTTGCCCATGGTACCTACTTAGGTAAGTAGGTAGTACCTACTTAGTTAGGTAAGTATGTAAGTAATTTATTCACATAATGAAATCGGGTAAGTAGGTAGGTTACTCACATTTAATATTTTGTTGCACACTAGACACGTAGAATTTTTATTTTCATTTGCTATCGTAAAGTATCGGTATACTTTATTCTGTTTCTTCCGTCCCATTTTTCGTAGTTAGTTCCACAAACAGAACTTTAATTAAACAGATTGTAAACACAGCGCGATGCGCGTGCACTTATTTATTTATTATAGACGTCGAGTAAGTAAACAAGCAAACACCGCGCGCGAGAGGGGCGGGGGGTGTCGTGCGGGCGGGCGGATGCTCGAGCGGTCGGTAACGTTAAAAATACCGTTATCAGGTCGCAACATTAACGTTAAAAATAACGTTATCATAATAACGTTATGGTATCGGTATTTTAGTAACGCTACTTGATAAGTAGCGGTATTTCGTGAGTAACGTTACGATAACGTTATGTTTTGGTAAGATACCGGTATTATTTGGATAACGGTATCCGTCCCTGGTTGTGTATTAAAAAAATGATATCTTAAACATAAGTGATGTAGCTTCTCACTTTAGAATTGGAGCAATGACTGTGTTGTTGTACAATATTAATTCATTCATCCCACTCACCAGCTTCATGGCACCTAGTCTCGTTCCGAGCTGCCTCGAGAGAGATTACAGTAGTTATGCTTAGCACACGCGCGCTCGAGCAACGCACACATAGACACCTCTTACCGACACTGTATCTCAGACCAATATCTCTGGAATCTCAAACCAGTTCGAGTACGTGAAGCAGCGGTGAGAGCTATCTTTGCGCCGGTTCACCTGTGTGTTATCATGTATGTCCAATGTTAATTGATTCATCCCACTCACCCGCCTCATGGCGCCTAGTCTCGTTCCGAGCTGCCTCGTTGAGCGCGTGCTCGTGGTGCCCGGGCGGCCACTCCTTCCCCTTAAGCTTCTCTGCCCTTAACCGCCCGCCCGAATCTCCCGCACTCGGAGCGCCTTAGACGTTCACGTGAGACAGGTCTAAGATAGGGGTGGCGATGTTCACCTGTGTGTTATGATGTATGTCCAATGTTAATTGATTCATCCCACTCACCAGCCTCATGGCACCTAGTCTCGTTCCGAGCTGCCACGTTTAGCACGCACCCAGCCCCGTTACCAGGTCTAAGATGAGGGTGGCGATGTTGACCTTTGTGTTATTATGATGTATGTATAGGTATGTCCAATGTTAATTGATTCATCCCACCAGCCTCATAGCACCTAGTTTCATTCCGAGCTGCCTCGTTGAGCACGCACACGGCCCCATTACCAGGTCTAAGATAGGGGTGGCGATGTTCACCTGTGTGTTATGATTATGATGTATGTCCAATATTAATTAATATATCCCACTCACCCGCTTCGTGGCACCTAGTCTCGTTTTGAGCTGCCTCGTTGAGCACGCACACGGCCCCGTTACCAGGTCTAAGATAGGGGTGGCGATGTTCACCTGTGTGTTACGATGTATATCCGATGTTAATTCATTTATCCCACTCACCCGCCTCATGGCACCTAATCTCGTTCGGAGCTACCTCGTTCAGCACGCATCCGGCCCCGTTACCAGGTCTAAGATAGGGGTGGCGATGTTCACCTGTGGGTTATGATTATGATGTATGTCCAATGTTAATTGATTCATCCCACTCACCGGCTTCATGGCACCTAGTCTCGTTCCGAGCTGCCTCGTTCAGGACGCACCCGGCCCCATTACCGGGTGGCCACTACTTCCCCTTAAGCTTCTCTGTCCTCAACCGCCCGCCCGACATCTCCCGCACTCGCAGTGCCTTGGGCGTCTCCGTGCCGTACACGTGAGACAGGTCTAAGATAGGAGTGGCGATGTTCACCTGTGTGTTGGTGTCCTATATTAATTCATTCATCCCACTCACCAGCTTCATGACACCTAGTCTCGTTCCGAGCTGCCTCGTTCAGGACGCACCCGGCCCCATTACCGGGTGGCCACTCCTTCCCCTTAAGCTTCTCTGTCCTCAACCGCCCGCCCGACATCTCCCGCACTCGCAGCGCTTTAGGCGTCTCCGTGCCGTACACGTGAGAGAGGTCTAAGATAGGGGTGGCGGTGTTCACCTGTGTGTTGTGAAACTCGTTTATAAAGTTTTTAGCTTGAGAAATAAAAGGAAGTTTAAAATGGCACCGTAGACTAAAATGTTATAGAGAAATCGATGGTACTACTACACTTGTACTATTATGTATTCTGTGCTACTACTAAAGGCAACTTTTAGGTGAATATAATTGTAGGGAAGGGACCGCTGTGCGACCTGAATTGCACTTTATTGTGTCGGAGCAAGAGTCGGTATTTATTTAAATGATTTTGTGGAGTGCATCTTCTGTACTCGTTCTATTATATATTCTGTGGTTGCTCACCCTCTCTGGAGGCAGCGTATCTGGTATGCAGCCCAATCTCTGATAAGTGATGGCCCTGGTCAGGTTGAGGCACCTCACGTTGGTGTTCCTCAGGTACAGGTCGTCATTCGGCACCTTAGCAATCAGAGCACCTTGGGTCAATAAATCTAGAATTAGATCTTATTCTTAAAGGTTAATAACTCTAGAAATAGATAGCACTCGCTATAGAAAAAAGGCCTGTATACGATTGAATTTTGTCTTAAAATAAGGCCGTATTTTCTACATTGATCAAGTTCTATCTTTTTATAAGCGCATGTAGAAAAAAGTTATTCAATTATAAATATTTTTTGATATGGAAGCACTAGGGAAAAAACGAATCATTGAAAATCGTTCCGTTGTCCACATTCATTCAAAGGCAAAGATCTTCCATTTGTCCTTCCTACAAGTGGCATACCTCCCACTCCCACCATTCCTACAATGATGATGATTTACCCTGATGGGCTTGCATATTGGCATACCTCCCACCGTTCCTACAATGATGATGATTTACCCTGATCGGCATGCACCTCGGGTCCTGGTCCCCTCCCGGCACCAGCCCGGAGGAAGATCTTCCATTTGGCCTTCCTACAAGTGGCATACCACCCATCATCCCTACAATGGTGATGATAATTTACCCTGATATGTATGCACTTCGGGTCTAGTCGCCTCCCGGTCCCAGCACCAACCCGGAGGAAGATCTTCCATTTGTCCTTCCTACAAGTGGCATACCTCCCACCATTCCTACAATGGCGATGATGATTTACCCTGATCGGCATGCGCCTCGGATCCTTGTCGCCTTCTGGAACCAGCACGGAGGAAGATCTTCCATTTGGCCTTCCTACAAGTGGTATACCTCCCACCATTCCTACAATGGTGATGATTTACCCTGATCGGCATGCGCCTTTAGTCCTGGTCACCTCCCGGCACCCGCACGAAGGAAGATCTTCCATTTGGCCTTCCTACAAGTGGCAAACCTCCCACCATTCCTACAATGGCGATGATGATTTACCCTGATCGGCATGCACCTCGGGTCCTTGTCGCCTCCCGGCACCAGCCCGGAGCAATATATTCCATTTGGCCTTCCTAAAAGTGGCAGTGGCGTGCCCAGGCCTACATAGTAGGGCAAGCCCGAACCCTCAAATCAAGCAATTTTTTTATCAGCTCAATACAAGCAAAAAACCAATGCATCCCACAATTTCTCGTTACTAATTTAAGATTTTTTTTCATACGATGATCTTTACCAAAATTTCGATGCGACACCGCCCAGCGCCATCTAAACGAATTCATAGATAGCTCTCAAAAAAGCACCAAAAGCACAACCCTTAAGCGTACTTTAATTATTCATAAATTAGTTCGCCGCAAAATGCTAGATGGCGTGGCTTTATCAAATTTAATTATTGTGTAATCAAAACTAAATTTCTCGTTTAAAATGTGTCACTCATAATAAATATCTAAATCATTTCACAAAATAATAGCGTCCCTGCTAGGCAATTCAAATCCTATCCCCTGCATTCCAAACAAACATTTAAATTGTCGTTCAAATGAAAGACGCAAAACTAACCTTACTTATTTATTTTTATAAGAACAACCAACAATGTAAAGAGTCTACTACAATATTACGATACATTGAAGAATATTATATTTCTTTGCAAAATACTCAAATGAAAAGGTTTATTACTTATGTTATTTTGTATTTCTCTTGGAATCGACTCGACTCGTAGGTACACTTTCATAGATCACACAACAGTTAATAAACATTTCAATCCATCACAAGGGACCATTATCAATCATTAAATTGAAGTTTTAATTCATTATTAACATAAAAACACTAATAAAGGCAAAACAAATTGTTGTTTCAAAACAGCTGTCGTCACAGATTGAAGCAAAAAGCCAGGCTTTTAGTCGGCTTCTGTATTTCTCATAGAATCTATAGTACCTACAGCAGTATGCATATGATGTGGTAGCAGTTTTGTTAAAGTAAGAAGAGAGCGGATATATACAGATCGCAAAGCCCGGTTGCAAGCCAACGAGTGCGAGGGAGATGAAATGCATTTGTAGGGTTTATTGAGGAAAGTAACGCAGTTTAGCGACTTGTCTCTCGATCAGTTGTTGTAAAAAATGAATTTGTGGTTATTGATTATTGAAAATTAACATTCGTTAATAATATTGTTTTGTTGTTATTTATTACGATTCATTAGTAGTGTAAGTAAGTTATTGTTAGGGCAAGCCGGGCTTTTCGGCTTGTATGGGGGTACCGCCACTGAAAAGTGGTATACCTCCCACCATTTTTACAATGTCGATGATGATTTACCCTGATCGGCATACCCCTCGAGTCCTGGTCGCCTCCCGGCACCAGCCCGGAGAAAAATATACCATTTGGCCTTCCTACAAGTGGCATACCTCCCACCATTCATACTATGGCGATGCACTTACCCTAATCGGCATGCACCTCGGGTCTTAGTCCCCTCCCAGCACTAGCACGGAGGAAGATCTTCCACTTGGCCTTCCTACAAGTGGCATACCTCCCACCATTCCTACAATGGCGATAATTAACCCTGATCGGCATGCATAGTGGCATACCTCCACCACCATTCCTACAATGGCGATGATTTACCCTGATCGGCATACACCTCGGGTCCTGGTCGCCTCCCGGCAAGCAACATGTCGTCGTCATCACTAAGTAGTTGATCGAGTCGTGGACGGTCGTGGTGTCGCCTGGGAAACAAGTACAAATGGGTTCTTCTCTTTCTAATTTAAACACAACGGTAATAAGTGGGGATAAGACCGAAGTCACAGAATACAACGTGTTAATGAAAAAAGCACACCTTTTAGGTGGTGATTGTGCTCATGAATATGAACAACTTTTACTATGGGGCCAACTCTGCAACTCAACAAAAAAAAAACTGCTGTTTCATTCAAGTTGTCAATACCTACTCGACCAGAATGTATGAAACAGCTGTTGTTTTTTTCGCGATATCAAGGTTGGCCCATAGTGAAAGTTGTCCATATTCATGAGCACAGTCACCACCTAAGAGGTTTTGCGCTTTTTCATTAACACGTATACATAATAGTACTAAACATACAGAAGCCCATCCACGCGAGGACAATCAAATCATAAGCTACTCTCGCTGCACGGCAATAAAGTACAGTTTCAAATTGCACAGCGCTGCGTGGCTATTCATATAAGCATCTCGAAGTGATTCTCTTTCTGTCGCGTATAGCTTTGTCTCAACGAACACACGCCATCCCTCGTGCGCTAGCTCGACTGAGTCAGCCGCGAGCAGTAGGCTAATATAAAAGTTTAAGCGCGTAGTGAGACCCCCTGACGTTACTCCAAATTGTATTCAAATGTCTTACGTAAAAATAAAAATGTAATACTTTAAACAGGCGATTAGTTATCAAACTCACCTGCTATGAACACGGCCATATTGGTCAATAGATGAGTGAACATTTTGCTGGAGATCCGTGCATCAGGCACCAGGGCCATTCTTAGCCGCCTCGCGTTTGGCAGTGGCATTCCCATCTGCAAGAAATACGGTTACAAAGAAATTCGATACGATTCGGCCAGTGAATGCTGGCGAGTAATGTTTAATCGTTGGCCCTGTCCTAATTGGCCATCGGTCGTACGATGGTGCGTCCGTCCGATGAAACTGGTCGTGCGACCGTGCGATCAAACCTAGTGATATCTATTGAATGTCCTAATTGACGGTCGCGCGATCATGCGATTGTCTATTGTTCAGTTTCATCGCACGATGAAATCGCACGCACGATCGCACGACCGATGCCAATTAGGACAGGGCCTTTAGTCTTCAACCCTCCACGGATCGCGTAGTCGGGGGCAACAAACGCTCGAATGGGGTCATTCTCGCCCCGCGCGGTGGGTAGTGGATATTGTTCCATGATGCGTCCATACGAATGATTACATAATTTCGGAGCCTAACTTTGACGTTTCTCCTCGACACTCCTCGTACCACATCTATGGTGGAAAGGTAGCATAAATAAATAAAGACAACACGAGTACTGATTACCTTGGTAGTCTTCAACCCTCCACCGACCGCGTAGTCCGGGGGCAGTAAACGCTCGAACGGGGTCATTATCGCCCCGCGCGATGGGTAGTGATAGTGAATGTTATTACATGACGTATCCATACGAACGATCACCTACATAGTTTCGGAGCCTAACTTTGATTTCACTCATTGTTTAGTTACCATATCTATCTATGGTGGAAAGGTAGTATGAATAAAAGGACAACACGAGTACTGAGGGCAAAGTAACATTCGCTAATCTTCGTTATCGCTTCGCTTTCGCAACATGTATAGGATTGATATAAGGTTTCGTTAACAATCGAATTTCGTCAAATCCATACAAGTTTCGATGCGAAGCGATAGCGAAAATTGGCAAATGTTACTTTGGCTAGGGGGCTGATTACCTTGGTAGTCTTCAACCCTCCACCGACCGCGTAGTCCGGGGGCAGCAAACGCTCGAACGGGGTCATTCTCGCCCCGCGCGGTGGGTAATGGATGTTGTTGCAGGACGCATCCATCCGCCGAGGCTCCTCAATGTCACACTCTTTCACTTCTACCGCGCAGTATCTGAAATATATTAGTGAAAGTGAAATATTCTTTACTAGCGGCCGCCCGCGACTTCGTCTGCGTGGAAAGTTTTTGTGCTATCCCTCGGGAACAACACTTTTTTCGAGATAAAAGGTACCATATGTCCTTTTTGTACCCCTGACAACGTGTATGCAAAATTTCATGATGATCGGTTTAGTAGTTATAAGACGTGAAGGCGTAACAAACAAATAAACAAACAAACGGACTTTCGCATTTATAATATTAGTAAGGATTTAAATGAGCTCATGTAATAAGCATTTTTGAATCGTCAATTATTAAGTAAATAATATTCTTTATTGAAATAAAAAAATTAAGCACTTTTGAATTGTCTACATTTTTCTACCTCCAATTCAAGACTTTTTTAACTGGCTTAAAAAATGCTGGCAAGAAACTTATCATCTTTAACAGAAATCAGAATTAATGATATTTGCAAACATATAATACTAGTTACCCTCGACAGACGGTTTCATCGGAAAATACTGGCTTCTGGCAATGGCTAGCCAATAGGCTGGTACAGACAGTCACGTCTAAAATATGTACAACGTGTTTTACAAGAGGTTTTGCATTTATTCATCAACACGTTGTATACAGTTAAGAACTTCACTTTATTGTAACGGGTGATTCATTTAGAAGTACTTTTTTCAAAACTAAAAAAAAAATAATAATAATTAATTTATCCGGTTATTTTTATTATTATACAAAAGAACTATTCTTTACATTAATTTTTTAAAGATTATTTCTTCCAAATGTTGGCTGTAGCTCCGGTTAACATAGTCCATTCTGCCGTCCCAATTTTCGATGATGCGTCGAGCATTTAGATTGATATTTAGCGAATAACGCGAGTAATGTTGGCTTCCAGTTGGTTAATCGTACCTGCTTATCCGGACTTCACATATCTCCAAAGGAAAAAGTCTAGGGGTGTGATATCCCAGGATCTAGGCGGCCAACTCACCGGTCCAAAGCGCGAAATTAACTGTTCACCAAATTGTTCACGCAATAAAGCCATGGTTTCACGTGCTGTGTGGCAATTGGCACCGTCTTGTTGGTACCAAATGTCCTAGAGATCATGGGCTTCAATTTCAGGAAACAAATAGTCTGTTATCATGGCACGACAACAGTCACTTGTTGTTGCGAACGGCGCCAGATCGATTCTTTGTGGTCATCGCGTACACTCTCAGCTACCGCCACAATATTTTATCCACTACATCTTGGATGTGGTCTATTTGGTCGTGTATTATCTAATAATGTAAATTAGCTTTCAAACTTTTCGCTGGTACAGCGAATCGTGCGTTCGGTAGGCCGATTATGTGGACCATAAGTTTCTAAACACATTTCTCGCAGCAAGCTGATTTTAGTAATACAGCTGAATAATTTGTAGACGCTGTGCGGGGCTAAGTCTTTCCATGATAAAATGTCAAACAATACTGAACAAAAATACCATAAAAGTTTATTACAACTCACGCTTCATCTGCCAAAAAACCATATCCAAAAAAAGTACCTCCAAATGAATCACCCTATAGTAGTCATTTGTCCTTGATTTCTGTTCAAAAAAGTCTGTCCGCGGGTACTGTGACTCATAGTAATATTTGTCAACATACTTTTAACCGTCTCTGTGGTCTAGTGGTTCGCCCAGCCGTGTAAGACGCAGGGCTCCCGGGTTCGATTTCCAGGGGAGTACAATCTGTACTCGGTTTGATTGATGGTAGGGCTTGTTTCAAGTCCGCCTGGCTAGCTACCACCATCTTACCTAAGTCTAACGCTATAACAGCAATTTAAAAATTGTTGTGTTCCGGCAGTTAGAGGTAAGATAGCCAGTTCCTCAGTGATGAGGATTCCGGGTGTAGTGCGCTTCCACCTTCGGCCTTATCGTCACTTAACATCAGGTGTGATGAAGGCCAAGCACTATCCCGTACTAGATAAAAAAACGGCCAAGTGCGAGTCGGACTCGCGCACGAAGGGTTCCGTTCCAAAAACGAAAAAATCACGTTTGTTGTATGGGAGCCCAACTCAAATATTTATTTTATTCTATTTTTAGTATTTGTTGTTACAGCGGCAACGGAAATACATCATCTGTGAAAATTTCAAGTGTCTAGCTATCACGGTTCATGAGATACAGCCTGGTGACAGACAGACAGACAGGCGGACAGCGGAGGCTTAGTAATAGAGTCCCGTTTTTACCCTTTGGGTACGGAACTCTAAAAAATGTCTACTTACGGTATAAGGTTGTTCAGTCTCAATTCCTGAAGTCTCAGCTCAGTGATCTGGTTTCCGGTGTAAGTGTCGTACCATTCTGCTTCCACTGAAGACGCGTATAACACCACACCCAGCCATATTAACCCGTTAACCATCGTGCCACTGAAACAGGGGCCAAAATGACCAAGAATTTCAACATATGACATTGCTGACACTTTCACTAAAAATATAACACAATATTTAATCTTGTTAACTTGTCAGATGGTCTATGTTTAGGCTTAAATGCTGCCCTTTGCATTGTTTTTCCATTTTTTTTTTTATAATAAATGGAGAAGTTTCCTAGTTTTTTTTCATCATCACCCTCCTGTCCTTATCCCAATTTATTTGTAGTGCTCTACACAAAATAAAATTTTGCGCTCGTAGAACGACCACTATTGGGGTCGGCGCAGCATGTAATACATACTGCATTAGGTTTTGGCAAAGTTTTACGGTCGGCCGCCTGCCTGACACCAACCCTCCTTGGGAATGCTGTTGTTGACAGTTTCCTCGCTGCCATTCGAGTGACCCTTTGTGCGATGGTCTGCACCGGGTCCCTAAAACTTCCCTCTATCGCCTTCTACGATACCCACGGGATGAGATGGGACAGTCCTATTCTTAACCGGAACTGTGCGGCGAGTTTCCTAGTTTTTTTTATTTGCTATTATTAATTATGGCGAAATTATATACAACTGTGAAAGAATTATCTAATTATCTCTAAAAATGGAAAAGTTACAGGACGTGAAAGTTACGATTTTAAGATAATTTCGCTCATCGGGAACCGGTCGCCTGACGTCATCTACGGCACATCTCCAGCGGCCGACCGCGCCACCGCCGTACAAGCAACAGGTCGGATGACGTCACGCCCTTACAATCGCATTGCGCAAAAATTCATTATTTATTACTCGGCCACTTACTTACGAATTTAATTTTTTTCACTAGTATATTAATTTAAGGCTATATTTTAATTTTTAGAAGTTAAATAAAACAGTTTTAATATCAAACTTCTCCAATTTCGCTCGGTAAAGACAGCATTTAAATTGATGAAGTAAGGGGGCGTCCATTAATCACGTGATGTTTTTTTGCCCAATTTCTAACCCCCCCTCCCCCCTGGTGATGCATGGTGAGGTTTTACGTTACCCCCCCCCCCCCCCCCCCCCTCTAAATCACGTGTATTTTTTTGATCTCAAAATTTTTCAGTACAAATAGTCGCGGTGGGCGGGGAAATCGTCCTGGTAACGGTGAGTCAACAATCACACACGGTTAAAAATCACGCGTTTAACGAAAAAAAAAAAATACACGTGATATCTCGCTACACCCCCCCGTCCCCCCTTGTGGTACTTCGTGATTTTTTCAACTACCCCCCCCCCCCCCCCCCCCCTTTCGAGGCTCACGTGATTAATGGACGACCCCTAACACATAGATCGAACGCTTTCGAAAAATCATTTATATCTTAAAGTTATTGATAAAAAAAATATTTGTAAATAATAATTTAAATAAATCAAATCACTAACGTTAGAACTGAATCATCAGTTTTGGACACTTAAAAAGTTTTTAAAGTATTTTTGTACGGCCTATCTCGTTGATAGTACCGTTAAGCAAGTGCGTTTAGCTATTAATGCAGCTGATTAGTAAGATCCTATTCAGAATCTTGAAAACATGCGTGTAACTATGTTAGACTAATTGATACATAATTTGACCTATACATTGTAGATAATCAGTAGGTTTCCTACGTTTTGAACTATAATTAAGTCTACGTCCAAGTCCAGTCCAGTTTCTATTAATAAAGTTCCACAACAAGTGATTGATCGTCTTTTGCATGAATTTAAAAACCATGATAAAAATAATTTACTGAAAAAAATCTTTTTTTAAAACACGTTTTAAAACGGACTATTGTTAAAAAAAAATCGGACTAAAAACATTAAAACGGACTAAAAAGTAAAAAATAAATTCTTCTTTAAATTTTTATAACCTATAGAAATATTAAACCTAAAAACGTGGGGCGCATTTTGTAAAATTTATCATCCATATTGTCTTTAGCTCGTGTGTAATTTTTTTAACTCACTACTCAAAGGTTCGGGACGACCGAGAATTTTAAATGTCAGTCAATAGTACAAAGTCTTTGTTTCCCATTTGGAATACGAATAATTTACACTTTCCTATAATCTAAATCAAATAAAAACTGTTTTTTGAGTAGCTACCATGAACTTTAAAGTTCTTGGTCGTTCCGAACCTTAGAGTGAGTTAAAAAAATGTTACGCGAGTCTACAAAGGGTTAAATATTGCGCAATATTATTGTGTCGTCTAGGGCTCGCCTAAGATAAGTGTGATTCTAGTACATACATTTACTATGAAAACCGATGTCATCAGACGGCGTGTTAACACGTGGCGTCAGACAAAAGTACCCGCACCTTATGGCTCACGGAGCTTAGGCTAAATTTCCAAGCTACAATGTAAAGACGATTAACTCACAAGGTTTTCTTTAATTAACAAAACGTTTATACCGTTTCCTAACCAAACGTTTAATTAACCTTATTCATCTTGGCGGGAAATGTATTCATCTGACTTGCCTGCGTGTGAAGTCAGGCGTTTCATTAATTCAGTTCAAGTATTTTAACACTTGGCACTATTCGTATTCGTGCACCAATAATTAATCCATTGATATAAAATTGGTGGTTTGGCGGTCGTAATAGGACCAAGATTTTAGGAGACCTGCTGCGCGGCTCCTGACAGCTGAGCTTCTTTAGTCACTTTTTATGAACCCACCACGGGATGACGTGAATGTGCTATTGTGCTATTACAAGCCAGCACATAATATTACTACCATTAAACGTCGTTTTCTCCAGGCAAATGGTGTACGCAATGGACAACAGCGTTTATTCCAGCGGCTCGTGTTAACTGAACATAGGTCCAACGAAATGTCCAATACCCGACACACGACCAAGATCGTGCCTATTTAAACTATCCCACATATTGTTCAGTTGCGTAGACACTTGCACCACAAAACTGCACCGATTTTAAGACACAATATTCACTATGAATCAATTTGCAAATAATTAAAATAGACACCTGAGAATATCGTTGTAGACACCGAACCGAACTCGATAAAATGGCGCCAAAAACTCCACCTTAAATGTCAATAATGTAAACGGGTAGTATTTAGTCGGGTAACAATAAATTCCATTTTGGGTATCAAAAATACTGAATATAGCGTACTGAAATTCTAAGTGGGCGACGGATTGAGGGCGACTATAAGAATTGAAAATGGGTGACTCTAAAATACAGATTGAGTAACTAGTTATCAGAACGGGCGACCAAATTTATATTTGGGTCAGACAACCTTAGGGCACACAATACATTTCAAATTTGGCATATATTTCAGATGTTTGTAAATCAGTTATACAGTTACCCACTTAGTTTAATAGTCGTCCTCTTAGTAATTTTGTCACTCATTTAGATTTCACTGCCAATTTAAATTATTTGTTTCCCACATATAGTTGCCCATTTTTATTTCTTTTTGTAACCCACCGTTTGTCGCCCGTTTAGTTATTATGTCGCCAACAAAATAAACGCTGCCAGGTTTAGTATTTAAGTATCCCATTAACGGTCGCCTTTAGTTATTTCCTGTCACTCATTTAATTAATTCCCAATGTAAACCTTAGCATAATTATACCTAGAAGCCGTGTCCTTGTATGCAAAGTGAGGCAACATATACTGAGCCAAAATGGCTCAGTTCTCAGATTTATATCCTTCATACGTTACCTAATCGTAACAAAAATCCAATAATATAATAATTAATCTCTTTAAGGTAGGGAAATTGAAACTGTTTTGTATTTATTAGACATGATTATTTAATAATGGACAATAAAAATTTTGGCTGTTTTTGTTGCCTCACTTATGACAGCGCGCTTTGTAGGGAATTATCGTTCTAGGTGTAATTATTCTAAGATGTAAACCCTTTCCTCCTGCAGTGATGTCAAAGTTCGCGGTGCGCGTAGACGCCGCGGTATCCGCGCTGGGCGGCGGCGCCGGCGCGGCGTTGGACGAGAACGACTTCATCGACGCCTCCAGGCTGGTGTACGACGCCGTGCGCGAGATACGCCGCGCTGTGCTCATGAATAGGGTGAGAAGTTTATAAAGGGCTTATTGGAGGAAGATGTTTGACAGAGTGATGCTAGAAAGGAAGTCAAGTGGTATCATGGCCACTTCTAGTTAATTGAATCGATAATTTCTAAAAGGGCACTTGTCACACTGTATTCTTAGGGTTACCAGATGACAGGAATTTTGTGACATGACATGTCAGGAATTTAAGGCATCTGTCAGGAAAACAGGAAAAAACTGTAGTTGTCAGGGAATTTTGATATCCCAAAAAGTATAAAATTATATGTCGCATTTATTTTAAGTGAAAGAAATTAAAATGCGGCAAATAATAAGTATGTATAAGTTTAATAATTATTTAAGTATAAGAAAAATTATAAGCGTGGGTATTAATTAAGGCCTAGGGTCATAATAAAACGCGCACTGCCTTGGCATAGGGGTACCGCACTCTCCTCGGTCTCCTAGGGTGTCCAGGCAGCGATGTAGGCCCGAGCTTCACTTCTGGGGAGCGGGTAGCAGGTATAGCCTCTGGATCCAGGTACAACCACCAATAATTCAGCTTGAGATTTTGGGTTATAAAATCACTCCCAAGGGTGTTCCGTAATAAGAGTACCTATTGGGATCTTATACAATGGCTTGCTTTGTCTGGGTCTGCAATGTGTTCGCAGTTCCTGGGTTCCATGCACAATCACGCCAATTTCACTGTACCCAGCCTTTATAGCGCAATTTGAAAAGATTTTGGGAAGTACCTTCATTATAATAAAAAGTACTGGAGTAGTAATAAAGTACTAAATGAAAATTGAAAAAATAATTTGGCATTTTGGTGAGAAAAAATATATCAAACGTCAACTAAATGTAGGTGTATAAAATGTCAGGAAATTTACTGAAAAGTCAGGGAAATCTCATAATTAGATCTGGTAACTCTATATTCTCTAGTTGAAAATTTTCAGGAGACGAAATA
This sequence comes from Agriphila tristella, assembly GCA_928269145.1. Taxonomy (NCBI): domain Eukaryota; kingdom Metazoa; phylum Arthropoda; class Insecta; order Lepidoptera; family Crambidae; genus Agriphila; species Agriphila tristella. The sequence continues at coordinate 18,141,290 of OV743447.1, read as the reverse complement.
AACAAAAGATAAGTGCCTCTTTAGTTCTAAACGAATATTTCGATGGCGTACCAACTTATGGAAAGAGAAGTTACATTTGTGGCCTTTTCACACAAAATGAAAGTAAACATACATAATATTTAAAAGATACTTACCATTAAAAATAATTTGGATATGGACAAGTGCCCTTTTAGAAATCATCGATTCAATAAGTCTATGTCGCCTCTGAATAGGACACGTTGGTCAGGAATAAAGCCTTTCTAAGGCAGAAGAACAATCTATACATAACTTACTGGAAGAAGAGTTTCTACCCTCAGGAGTGATGCTAGATAGGAGGTCAGGTGGCCTCATGGCCACCCCTAGTTAATTAGTCTATGACGCTTCTGAACAGGGCAGGTTAGTCAGGACGAGAGCTTTTCTAAGGCAGAATTACAACTATACATAGATTTTTAACACTCAGGAGTGATGCTAAATAGGAGGTCAGGTGGCATCATGGTCACTTATAGTTAATTAGTCTATGACGCTTCTGAACAAAGCAGGCCAATCGGACGACAGCTTATTTTGAAGTCAGAGCGGCCTTCTTCACTGTGTCTCTTTCTATCCTACCAAACTGATGGGAGCTAGGTTGAGATAGATTCTAATCTTGCCTCGATATCAATAAAGTGTCTAGTGTTATCAAGGTAGTCAAGTTCTAGTGTAGATAAGACGCCGTTTTCCAGAAGGATACATCCATCCCTGTTTGTCACCCTAAGGGGGAATCCATTAAATTACCTGAGGTGATTTTGACGACTTTTCGGCACCCCCCTCCCCTCTTGGTGAGATGTCGAGAGATTTCGAAATTTCGCGAAAAAAAATCACCCATTCGAAAAATTTTCAAAATTAAATGCGCCATCTAGCTTCGAATAGATGTAATAGAAAAATACCTAACCTACCAAACAGCACATAGTTCTGCTTTTTAAAAGCAGTGACAACCTCGTAGTGACATCTATTAGATTAATTTTAAAACAACATACAATTTGAGCGATGTCTACCTACTGCTCACTGAGACACTAGTTAATAAATTTTTATATTAACCTGTCACCTGACTCTCAGGATGAAGAGGAATTAGATCCTGAGGATGTGGAGCTAGATGAGCACTACACTCTGGAGACCAGAAGCAAATGTAAGGGCATTATGTCATATTTGTCATTATGTCGTAGCTTACTGGGCATTATGTCATACTTGTCATGTGTCGTAGCTTACTGGGCATTATGTCATACTTGTCATGTGTCGTAGCTTACTGGGCATTATGTCATACTTGTCATGTGTCGTAGCTTACTGGGCATTATGTCATACTTGTCAGGTGTCGTAGCTTACTGGGCATTATGTCATACTTGTCATGTGTCGTAGCTTACTGGGCATTGTGTCGTAGCTTGCTGGGCATTGTGACATAATTTTCATTAATGTCTGTAACAATGTTGGTTGCCATTACATGTTGGTTGTTTTTGTAATGTTGGTTCGATTCTGATCATAAAATATAAACTTATTTAATTTATAATTAGATTCTTAAAAAAAATGACTTGATACAACTGTAATAGCCAGTAGGCGTCCAAATTTAATTTAATCAATCAATTAACTATTTACAAAATTAGTGTTTTTTGTGAGCCAATAAAGAATGATGTCAAATATCAACATATTTCTAAGTAACTAAACAAAAAAATCAATAGTATTTCAAGTTCAAATTAATTTTAGAGTACCTAAGTTAGAATCGAGCTAAATAACAATTTTCATCGTTGTTACATGTCAATAACAATGTTGTTTTGTAACATGTTGGTTGTTGTGTCATGTCATCAGTAACAGTCGGGGCATGTTAGGTTGTGATTTCGTGTTGTGTGATTTTGTCATTTCATTGTGAATGTTGGGTGTTGTTACGTCCAGTCATGGTGTTTTTAGTTTTGAGGAATGTTCGTGGTTTTAATATTTGTGTGGTTTTTGAAAATAGCTTAATATTTGTTTTTTATGTGAAGTGTAATTAATTTTCATGCCCATTTTCATTTTCAGATTTATTCTGTGAAAATATTAATAGTCTTTTTTTAAAGTGTAATACACTATACAATTATTAGTTTAAATTTAAATCTTATTCACTTTAAAAATATAGCCAAGTGATAATTTGATCTTACTTTTATGAATATTTTTATTTTCCTAAGCTCCGGCCAAACCGACGCGAGCGAATCGCGCGCGTCGCTCATTTTGACAGATTTTGATCACGTAACTCAAAGCAATTCGCGTCAGTTTGGCCGGAGCTATGAATAAAATCTTACCAGAATATTCAAATTGCGTATAAACTAAAAGTAATTACATATTTTCGCAGATAAATAAAATAATGGCATAGCTTTTTTAACGTTTTCAGTGTTTATCAATCAAGGAGCAATACGTTATTATGTAAATACATATAATTGCCAATATACTGATAATGTTAGATTTGCTGAAGGCCATACTAATATTGAATGTCTGAATTGGAATTTGGAAGTATTTATGATTTATAATCGACTTATAAAACACTTAAATAAATGCGTTTGACCATGACCTGACTGCAAAATTGAATTAAAAGAAACGGATAATTAAAAATGTGTAATAGTGAAGTTGGTTTTGTTTCACCAACATGTTCAATACTCTTGAACAGGGATGTTAAGGGGCCGTAGAACGCTGGAAGCGATTTTTGTACTAAAAATTATCGAAATTATTGTCAATTTTATCGTTTTTAATCAATAACTACCAAAATATTTCTTATTTTAGAAAACTAACAATCACAAAACTAGATTGTTAGTTAAGGTTTCTTTTTATTTTAGTTTCAAGATTATAGGTTTATTATTGGTTGTCACATCTGTAAAAAGCTACAAAATTGGAGGTCAAATTACGATTTTTTTTAGTCGAGAAAAGTTTTAGCTATTATGTTTCTGTCAGGGAATGATAACGTTATTTTTAAATATTTTTTACTTTTTTTAGCTTTAATTTTAAAATTAACGTTATGTCAATAAATAACGTTAATTAAGATAACGTTACATTGAAATTAACGTTATTTCTTACTTTTTTACCGTTAAACTTTTAAATTAACGTTATTCCAATTAATAACGTTATTTTTTTAGCAATAATTTTACCGGTATATTGTACTGGTAAAGTTTAACGCTAATTTAACCGGTAAAATATTTTTAACGTTATTTTACCGGTAAATTTACCGATAAAATGTTTTAACGGTATTTTTAACGTTATTTTTTTAACGGTATTTCAATCCCTGGTTTCTGTCAATCACAAAACCGAGTACTATAATCTACTTTCTATATTATTTTATCGGGACTGATTAATCAAGTAATTCTGTGAGAAATCTTTGTTCAAAAATGTGTATTTGGCGGTTTACGGCCCCTTAAGAAGCTCCACACTTCTTTACAAGTCACACTAGCCAATTTTACTTTACTTTAATAGCTCCAGATTCCAAAATTATGTATAGTATATGTGTTTCACGATCATTGTGGGTGAACATTGTGTTTGTCTGTTCATAACGTTGCGTCGCATGTTGAAATAGTCGTTGAATATCATGACATGTCATATGGCACGATTTGTGAAATGTCACATGGTTCAGTTAGCGCCAAATAGTTAAGAGTGAGTCAAAATTCAATGCAATTCAATTTTTTATTTCACAAAAAAAAATATATTGAAAACGTATAAGTAATGGATAAATTATATTGACAACTAAAGTTTCTTATTATGACAAATTGTTAAGGCGACATTATATGAAACACTTTTTTTTTTGTTGGATTTACATTCACAATCAAATTATAGTTCCAAATAAAGCAAAAAGTAAAGAAAGTATGTAATTACCAATTTTGCTAAAGCAACTAAATAAGTTAATATTTTGGTCAGTAAAGTAAAAAAATAATTAGTGAAAATAAGTTGGATTTATTTACGAAATGACAGCTAGAAAAATCTAACGATTGAAAGAAGAAAGACCGCTATTGCAAATTATTTCTATTTCGTCATACTAGCTCCCGTAATTTTACTAAACTATAATTCTTTGCGGTTTTGCTGGTAAAACGACCGTTTGTTTTGTTTTTCATCGAGAAAAACCATAATAAATTACTTATCTGACATTTAGTTTTTGTGTTTTTATATAACTATTGATATTTTTCACTTGGTTGTTCTGATATTTTTGATCACTTTAAATCTTTATAACGTGAGCATATTTGATTTCTGCAAATATTGACGCTGACTGGAACATGTAACATGTCATAATGCCATGTTAACAAATGTGGCATGTCATTACTAACATGTCATGACATGTCATATGGCAACACTATCATAACACGCGGCGCGACATGACGCATGACGCATGCTTGTAGACCAGCGACGATCTCGACACGGACACGGAATTCGAGCCCGTTGAAGACATGACAATGGAGACCAGGAGCCGATGTAAGTATACGTGAAGGATAGTCCATGCCACGCAGGATAGATTCGAATCTAATTATTAACTCAGCAAAAAAAGCAAATACCGGGTGTAACAAGACCCTCAACGAAGCCGAAGTCTACGTATTCTGCCCATCATCAGGACCAATTCTGTTTAAAATTATTGCTGGGAAACGATTTTAATTTTTGGTGTTAAAAAGCATTGCATACATTACCACGCAATGTAACGCGCGCAACAGACCGCGCCTGCGAGTGAATGCTACACATTTGCGTGCGGCCGAGTTGAAAGGCAACGTTTATGTGCGTGCTCATGAGATACATTGAGTGATGACGTTTTGAAGCCATTGTTTGTTACGAAATACATACAATTTTGATAATGTTTCTTTGGACAAAAAAGAAATAATGTATTAAGTTAGGTTTCGTAAAATCTATTTTTTTTTACTTTGACATTCAATAACTTCATAGCTATTGATATTCCAGGTATAGTCTTTTGGACAAAAACGATCCTGATGTTTGGTGGAATGTGTTGACTTCGGCTTCGTTGAGGGTCTTTTTCACCCTTTATAATAGTGAGGAACCACTTTCTTTGCCATTAATGGTATGGCAATTATCGCCTACCTAGCTAGTAGTATTTTTTGCCAAGCTGTACTGCATCGGTTCGCAAGCCATATGCGGGAAAAATTGTAACGAGAAGAACAGGCAATAATAAGGGACGCTTGGTACAGTGGCAGTGATTCTTTTAATTTAGCTAAAGGTCTCGGGTTCGAATACTGTTAGCATATGTTTGTGTAGTATAAGCATTTGTTCACAAATGTTTGTTTATATTCTTATGTTCTAACCTTTTGGGCAAGCAAACAAAAAAACATTTACCGTTTTTAATTCACACTTTAAATGACTTTAATCTTCTAGTCTTCACTAAACATTTTTCGTTCAGTAAATAACGTGAAAGTTTGCGTTACAGCGAGCGCTCATACAGGAGAGCATGGCGTGGACGAATATCCAGACATCAGTGGAATAACCAACGCGAGGGTAAGAAATACACACAACAAAACATAAAAATAGGCGTACCGCAGGGATCGCATTTAGGTCCTCTTCTATTCTTAATCATTAGAAATTGTCTTAAACATTTATGTTTGCTTCTTGCTTTCTCATTGTTACGCATTAAACTAAATAAAATCAGTTTTGTTTAGTTAACGATATTTTAGTAAAAAAAAAACTATTTGACGATATTCTGAACTTATTCCCAGAATTACTGTGATTGTATTTCTATCGCATCGCAGCAAACTTAGCTTAGCCAGCCATTAAATATACAACCTAACCTTTTTATTAAACGGCCCCATTTTAACTTTAATCAGGAACCTGAATAACTTGGATCACTGTAATTTTAAAAATAATTTTTGAAATAAATTAATTTGTTACTTTATAAAAACACCGAACGATTTTAAACCTAAACGTAATAACTGTTGAGTTCAAAGTCCAATGACATATAGCAATAAACCAGCCTGCTACGGATTATTCCACTTTGTCCCCACTGGTGCCCTGCCCCTACTCAAATGGCCAACTTTCTATTCGTTTGAACGCTACGCTTACTATTAAAGCTTAAATATGAGCAATAGATGATTAAATCACATGTCGCAAACTGTACATCACAGACTTCGATGTATTGTATGCAATTGTCAAGCTTACGGCACGTAATTTTATAGTTTACTGAGTTTACTGCTTATTTTAAAGTTTTAATAGTAAGCGTAGCGTTTAAACGAATAGAATGTTGGCCATTTGAGTAGGGGGGCAGGGCCGCTTTAGCTTTATGGCAGATATTGTACAGTCTCAGTTTCCACTTATTATTGACTTATATTCACCAGTGGGGACACTTGGTGGGGCAAAGTGGAATAATTCCCTGCTGCTATGTGATTATTAATTAATTCACACTCAACACAACAGGAAGCCATGCGCAAAATGACGGAAGAGGACAAGCGCAAGATTCTCCAACAAGTGGAGTTGTTCCGTCGCGAGAAGATGACGTTTGACAACGAGGTCGCCAAGTGGGACGACGCTGGCAACGACATCATCATGCTGGCAAAACATATGTGCATGATCATGCTTGAGATGACTGATTTTACTAGGTAAGTTTGATAGATATGCGCCACTTTTTCTACTCCCATGATTTCGGAAGGTCATCAAGTGGGACGACGCTGGCAACGACATCATCATGCTGGCAAAACATATGTGCATGATCATGCTTGAGATGACTGATTTTACTAGGTAAGTTTGATAGATATGCGCCACTTTTTCTACTCCCATGATTTCGGAAGGTCATCAAGTGGGACGACGCTGGCAACGACATCATCATGCTGGCAAAACATATGTGCATGATCATGCTTGAGATGACTGATTTTACTAGGTAAGTTTGATAGATATGCACCATTTCTATAGGTATTTCTACTCCCATGATTTCGGAAGGTCGCCAAATAGGATGACGCTGGCAACGATATCATCATGCTGGCAAAACATATGTGCATGATCATGCTTGAGATGACTGATTTTACTAGGTAAGTTTTATAGATATGCGCCATTTCTATAGGTATTTCTACTTCATGATTTCGGACGGTCGCCAAATGGGACGACGCTGGCAACGACATCATCATGCTGGCAAAACATATGTGCATGATCATGCTTGAGATGACTGATTTTACTAGGTAAGTTTGATAGATATGCGCCACTTTTTCTACTCCCATGATTTCGGAAGGTCATCAAGTGGGGCGACGCTGGCAACGACATCATCATGCTGGCAAAACATATGTGCATGATCATGCTTGAGATGACTGATTTTACTAGGTAAGTTTGATAGATATGCGCCACTTTTTCTACTCCCATGATTTCGGAAGGTCATCAAGTGGGGCGACGCTGGCAACGACATCATCATGCTGGCAAAACATATGTGCATGATCATGCTTGAGATGACTGATTTTACTAGGTAAGTTTGATAGATATGCGCCACTTTTTCTACTCCCATGATTTCGGAAGGTCATCAGGTGGTACGACGCTGGCAATGACATCATCATGCTGGCAAAACATATGTGCATGATCATGCTTGAGATGACTGATTTTACTAGGTAAGTTTGATAGATATGCACCATTTCTATAGGTATTTCTACTCCCATGATTTCGGAAGGTCGCCAAATAGGATGACGCTGGCAACGATATCATCATGCTGGCAAAACATATGTGCATGATCATGCTTGAGATGACTGATTTTACTAGGTAAGTTTTATAGATATGCGCCATTTCTATAGGTATTTCTACTTCATGATTTCGGACGGTCGCCAAATGGGACGACGCTGGCAACGACATCATCATGCTGGCAAAACATATGTGCATGATCATGCTTGAGATGACTGATTTTACTAGGTAAGTTTGATAGATATGCGCCACTTTTTCTACTCCCATGATTTCGGAAGGTCATCAAGTGGGACGACGCTGGCAACGACATCATCATGCTGGCAAAACATATGTGCATGATCATGCTTGAGATGACTGATTTTACTAGGTAAGTTTGATAGATATGCGCCACTTTTTCTACTCCCATGATTTCGGAAGGTCATCAAGTGGGACGACGCTGGCAACGACATCATCATGCTGGCAAAACATATGTGCATGATCATGCTTGAGATGACTGATTTCACTAGGTAAGTTTTAGAGATATGCGCCATTTCTACAGGTATTTCTACTCCATGATTTCGGAAGGTCGCCAATTGAGACGACGCTGGCAATGACACTGGCAAAACTTATGTGCATGAGATGACTGATTTCACTAGATAAGTTTGATAGATATGTGACATTTATATATCTCTGAAGTTGCCATGTGGGACGACAACTGGCAACGACATCAAAATACATGTGCATGATCATGTTGGAGATGACTGATTTTACTAAGTAAGTTTGATAGAATAAATAGATAGTAAAGTCTGTCCATCCTTACTTGTCCTATTTAGTAAACAGTTTTTGACAGTTGTCATACGTCTTTTAAACTTAAATCATTAATTAAAAATATGTTAGGAACTTTATGAAATTGTTGTTAGTTTATTAACAATTTATTTTGTAATCTATGTGTGGAAAACCTTTTGTTGTATTTTATAAATGATTATTTCAATAAAGAGTTGGGTGAAGATTGTTTACCATATAAGACAAGTAAGGATGGACAGACTTTAATGTCATTTCTATAGGTATTTCTGAAGTAGTCAAGTGGGAAGACGCTGGCAATGACATCATCATGCTGGCAAAACATATGTGCATGATCATGTTGGAGATAACTGATTTCAATAGATAATAGATAGGCCATTTGTAGAGATGATGTGACTTCATGATTTGATTGCCAGGTGTACTTTACGGCCGATTTCATTAACCTGTCCTCAGTAAGAGATAGGCTTACTAAAGATTTGTTGCCTAACGGCCGATTTCATTAACCTATCCTCAGTAAGATATAGGCACAGTACATATATAAGTTTTTTCAAACAGTGTAGGAGCTAACGTCACTTAGGTCCTTTTGTCATTGCACTCCGTCGGATCGCTAGGGTTGGCATTTTCCGGCCGTCTCGTGGAATGCTACGCGCAAAAGCTATGGAAACAACTGCGACGCGATGTCACAACCCTGACCAAAGTACTGCGAACTTTGCTTAAAGCTCTTAGAGTGACGTCAGCCGTCAAATTCGAACGTTTCCATGGAGCTCCTATACTGTTTGAAAAACTTATATATGTACTGTGATATAGGCTTACTAAAGATTTGTTGCCTAACGGCCATTTCAATCATTTATCCTCAGTAAGAGATAGGATAGGTTTACTAAAGATTTGTTACCTAACGGCCGATTTCAATAATCTATCCTAAGTAAGAGATAAACTTACTAAAGATTTATTGCCTAATGGCCGATTTCAATAAGCTATCCTTAGTAAGAGATAGGCTTACTAAAGCTTTGTTGCCTAATGGCCGATTTCAATAACCTATCCTTAGCAAGAGATAGGCCTACCAAAGATTTGTTGCCTAACGCCCGATTTCAATAACCTATCCTCATTAAGAGATAGGCTAACTAAAGATTTGTTGCCTAGATATTTCTGTTAAATGACGGGAAATAACAACTGTTGCCTAGTAACAGATCCATAGTAGGCCTATATCTTACTGAAGATAAATGATTGAAATCGGCGTAATGTATATGGTAGGCGATTGTGTAAAATTTTAAATCTGAATTGACAGTTCAAAACGTACAGTTTAATTTGTGAAACGGCTAGAATTCTTCCGTTTGACAAATGAAATCATATGTTTTGAACTGTCAAATGAATACGACTTTAAAACACAGTTTCGTAATAGTACATTATGAGACAAGTTAGCTTAGGTTGCTCATTGCACACAAGGCTGGGGGTTGCAGCCCGAGCCGCAGGCGAGGGCGTAACTCAGCCGAGTGTGCAATAAGCAAGAGCTCACGAGTTTCATACGACGATTTTTAACACACTTGCGAGGAAAAAACAAAGTAATTTACCACACAGCAATAAATACGACAAAAACAAAATAGGTATGATAATTATGATGGGAAAAGGCGCGTAGTTTTTTTTTGTTTTTTTCACACGCCCAATGCAAGAATATTTTGCGAACAACAGGGTTAGTGAGCATACAGCCTACTTCAAAATTATAATTTTAAGTGATAAAATGCAAATATTTTAATATTTTATAATAAAATATTATGAATTATTAATAATTTGATAATAATATATAATATAATAATAGAATAAACTGTATCGAGATTTACACCATGTACCTGTTTATTTTTGAGACTCCGATATTTCGGCGCAGTTGCATGCGCCATGATCACGGAAGAACTGTCGATTGTTGCGTGCGGGTAGATGTTATTGGCAGACGAATTGGTCTACCCTCCGTCTAGTTCTCTTATTATGCTCGATACCGAATCCAGTAGTCCGTTTGTGTCAAAACATCAAAAATCTAAAAAGTGCCGTTTCGCGTACAGATATAGTGAGTGAGTGTCGTGTGTCGAGAACAAATTCGAGTGATCAGTGAGTTTGCAGACAGTGGTACCGGTATCGAACGTAATAAAAGAACTAGACGGAGGGTAGACCGATTTTTCTGCCAATAATCTACAGTTCTTCCGTGATCATGGCGCATGCAACTGCGCTGAAATGTCGTATCTCAAAAATAATCAGGTACATGGTGTAAATCCTGATATAGATTTTCTAATAATGTTAATAACCATGGAAATTTAAAACAAAAACTAAAGATTTGTGAGACACCGTCTTTGTATCGAAATTATTCTGTAAATGTGATTTTCTAATAAAAAAAACTTCAAAACAAATGTTCTCCAACAGAGGTCGCGGCCCCCTGAAGACCACGATGGACGTGATCAACGCCGCCAAGAAGATCTCTGAGGCCGGCACCAAGCTCGACAAGCTCACCAGGGAGATCGCCGAACAGGTAATGGGGCAGGAACACATTACAGCACACCTGCAATGTAACGATGGTGATCAACGCCGCCAAGAAGATCTCTGAGGCCGGCACCAAGCTCGACAAGCTCACCAGGGAGATCGCCGAACAGGTAATGGGACAGGAACACATTACAGCACACCTGCAATGTAACGATGGTGATCAACGCCGCCAAGAAGATCTCTGAGGCCGGCACCAAGCTCGACAAGCTCACCAGGGAGATCGCCGAACAGGTAATGGGACAGGAACACATTACAGCACACCTGCAATGTAACGATGGTGACCAACGCCGCCAACATCTCCGAGGGCACCAAGCTCACCAGGGAGATCCCCGAACAGGTACTGGGACACTGTTGGACATTGCCGAAAATTAACGAGGGAATTCCCTAATAGTCATCAAGGTAGTCGTAATTAGGGTTACCATCTGACAGGCATTTACCGCATTTGACAGGCATTTTTGGTTTAGACAGGCGTGCGGCCAGTGGCACTAAGCTGAGACAGGCATTTTTGTATTTCGCGGGTCTCGCTGAAATTTTAAAGCTGACATATATGCTCCAATCAGTGGCGTGCCTAGGCCTACAGAGTAAAGCAAGCCCGAACCCTTAAATCAAGCAAATTTTTTACCAGCTCAATACGAGAAAAAAAAACAATCACAGTCTCTCTTTACTAATTTAAGATTTATTTCATACCAAAATATCGATGCGGCACCGCCCAGCGCCATCTAGACTAATTAATAGATAAGTCGCAAAAAAGCACCAAAAGCACAACCCTTAAGCATACACAATTATTCATAAATTAGTTCGACACAAAATGTTAGATGGCGTGACTTTATCGAATTTAATTATTGTGTAATCAAAACTAAATTTCTCGTTTAAAATGTGTCACTCATAATAAATATTTAAATCATTTCACAAAATAATAGCGTTCCTGAGCTTTTGCTAGACAATTCCAATCCTAGCCCTTGTCGTTCAAATGAAAGACGCAAAACTAACCTTACTTATTTATTTTTATAAGAAGAACCAACAATGTAAACGAGTCCAAGACGAAATTATGTACGTACGATACATTGAAGAATTGTATTTCTTTGCAAAATACTGAAATGAAGAGGTTTATTACCTACCGGACTGCAAGTGCAAGGCAAGGGTCATTTTGTATTTCTCTTGGATCGATTCAACTCATGGACACTTTCACAGATCACACAGTGAATAAACATTTTAATCCATCACAAAAAAACTTTATCAATCATTAGACTGAAATTTAGACACATTTTTAACACAAAAACAATAATAAAGGCAAATCACTTGTTATTTCAAAACAGATTCAAACAACTTCACACTGCTCAGCGCGTACGTGCTGCATGCAGTCTAGCCAACTGTGTCAACTTCGTTGTCAAGCCTGCTTCGCTCGGCATTTTGTAGTTCTCATAGAATCTATAGATACGTACAGCAGTATGTATGTGATGCGATAGCACTTTTGTTGGTGTAGAAGAGAGCGGATATATACAGATCGCAAAGCCCGGTTGCAAGCCAACGAGTGCGAGGGAGATAAATGTATTGTAGAGGGTTTATTGACGAAAGTAATGCAGCCTAGCGACTAGTCTATCGATCAGTTGTTGTAAAAATTGAATTTGTGGTTATTGCTTGTTGAAAATTAACATTAGTTAATGATATTGTGTTGTTGTAATTAATTACGATTAATTAGTAGTGTTAGCAAGTTATTGTTAGGGCAAGCCCGGCTTTTCGGCTTGTATGGAGGTACCGCCACTGGCTCCAATCATGCAAGCCCACGGCCGGCAGCCCGCCCGCCAGGATAAAACGCACACATTATTATATGATTAGTAAGATTAGTAGACAAAATTTACTAAAAATCGAAATTACAATATGGTGGATGAAATTGACTAAAAAACGCGCTGCGCGGCTGATTTTTTTTACTAAGGACAGACAAAATTACAAGATTATTGGATGAAACTGGCAAAAAATAGCGCTGCGCGGCCTTATTTTCCCTATAGACAGGTTTTTTTTCTGAAAAATCTGGTTGTTTGTGCATCTTAGACAGGCATCCTCCCAATCATCCCAATACGTAGATGGCAACCCTAATCGTATACCATAAACATGATAACTTAAAGCAAACCAAGGGCCCTTTGACCCTTGATAGAATTTGCTACAGGCCCCGCGCTGGCTTAATCCGGCACTGCGCCTTCCCCAGAACTAAGACGTAGATCCGCCACTGAGTATGGTGATCATTTAAACTAGCCAAATAAAACCAGGGTGGTCTCACTGGCTACGGCTGACTCAATCGAGCCAGCGCACGAGGGGTGTCGTTTATCGGTTGAGCGACAGACAAAGAAGCGCTTCAGAGGAACGCGGCGAGAGTAGCTTATTATTTGATTGTCATGACAGATGAATGTGATACATTGCTACTTCTTTTTGGGTCAAAAAAAATCATAGCAAAGAAAAGCAATGTATGTCAAATGAAACCGCCCCTGGACCGCCCAACTCAAAGCTTTAGCCAGAGCGATAGCTAGACTATATCCATCCTTGTCATATCATAACACGATGACAAGGACGGACTTTTACTCTGGCTTTGGTTGATGACGTCAGTGCACTGTCCGTCCTTGTCATAGTGTTATGATATGACAAGGATGGATATAGTCTAGCTATCGCTCTGGCTAAAGCTTTGAGTTGGGCGGTAGGGCCCCCGGTCGCTAAATAGTTTCTATCTAGATAATCAGCCTGCGGTTCAGGAGTTAAGACGTGAAGGTGTAACAAACCAACAAACAAACGAACTTTCTAATTTATAATATTAGTAAGGATTCTGTGATAAAACGATAAATTGCGGTATTTTACAGGGTATTTAATAATGGCCCTTATTTTTTTAGACCTTTATTTTTGTTTTTCTCGTTATTGTCAACTAAAAACAGTCTTTAATTCAAAAGCGCTTTTTTTCTCTTACCCAAAATAGTTTTAAAATCTGTGATAAAGACTATATTTAGATTTTGTCCTCTCCCCAGTGCCCCGAGTCGTCCACCAAGCAGGACCTGCTCGCGTACCTGCAGCGTATAGCGCTGTACTGCCACCAGATACAGATCACCAGCAAGGTCAAGGCCGACGTGCAGAACATCTCCGGGGAGCTCATCGTCAGCGGGGTGAGTACTGCTCATCATTCAAACATGTTCATTAAAAACCGGCCAAGTGCGAGTTGGACTCGCGCACGAAGGGTTCCGTACCAAAAACGGCAAAAAATCACATTTGTTGTATGGGAGCCCCCTTAAATATTTATTTTATTCTGTTTTCAGTATTTGTTGTTATAGCGGCAACAGAAATACATCATCTGTGAAAATTGCAACTGTCTAGCTATTACGGTTCATGAGATACAGCCTGGTGACAGACACAGACAGACAGACAGACAGACGGACAGCGGAGTCTTAGTAATAGGGTCCCGTTTTTACCCTTTGGGTACGGAACCCTAAAAAATAGGGTAAGTTATATTGAAGCTATATTGTCGCGTTACTGATGTAATATTGATGCCATACTGAAGCGATATAGAAGCTATACTATGGTATTGAAACGATCTAGAAGCTATACTGCAGTATTGAAGCAATACTGAAGTGATATAGAAGCTATACTGAAGTATTGAAACGATCTAGAAGCTATACTGCAGTATTGAAGCAATACTGAAGTGATATAGAAGCTATACTGAAGTATTGAAACGATCTAGAAGCTATACTGCAGTATTGAAGCAATACTGAAGTGATATAGAAGCTATACTGAAGTATTGAAACGATCTAGAAGCTATACTGCAGTATTGAAGCAATACTGAAGTGATATAGAAGCTATACTGAAGTATTGAAACGATCTAGAAGCTATACTGCAGTATTGAAGCAATACTGAAGTGATATAGAAGCTATACTGAAGTATTGAAACGATCTAGAAGCTATACTGCAGTATTGAAGCAATACTGAAGTGATATAGAAGCTATACTGAAGTATTGAAACGATCTAGAAGCTATACTGCAGTATTGAAGCAATACTGAAGCGATATAGAAGTTATTTTCTCTGTAACCGCGCTATTGTTATTTACTACGAATTTAATCTGCCAATTCGGTCTCTCTTCGACGCGCAACTTTTCGTTGATCTCGTTTTAACTTTTACGATATAGCGCCTTAAATGATTTTAACAGTTTTTACATAAAATAATTTAACGTCGTGGTCGAATGGCTCGTACACCGGTTTTCAAGGTGTCGCCATCTCTGAGGTCCCGGGTTCGATCCCCAGCTGTGTCAATGTAGAACCGTTGCCTCTGATTTCCATAACATAAGTGCTTTAGCTACTTTGGAATCAGGGCAATATTTGTGACGTTGTGTAATATAGTAGATTGTACAACAAGTGCATAAAACGCATCATTTTACCCGAGACGATATATAGCCACCCGAGCCGCAGGCGAGGGTGGATAGTCAAGTCGAGGGTAAAATGGGTTTTATGTACGAGTTATACACTCTGCTTTTCACTTCGATTGTGAGGAAATTAAACAACAATAATGTAAAAATAAAAATATTTCTAACATTTTAGTGACAAATTATATATTTTTGGAATGTGCTCATCAAGACCTTTCATCTGATACCCATATTGAAAAATTGAAAAAAAAAATTTTTTTCTTAATTTTTTGTGACAATAATTATTTGTTATACAAGTGACCAAAATCAAATTGTGCTGCGAGTAGCGACTTTAAATCACGAACTAGCGAAGTAGTCTAGAATTGAATCACGAGCGTAGCGAGTGATTCTAATATAGACTACTGAGCACAGTGAGTGATTTAAAGGCACGAGGCAGAACAACATTTTGGTCTCGTGTAAAACATACAACTTTTCACCTCGACCAGCGCGAAAATTTTCACGTGACTTTCCTGGTAAAAAAGCTTCATTCAGCATTAGAAACTTGTTGACTTAACTCTTTTGGAGTTAGACAACTATCTTCATCCTTGGACGCATTCATTTTTGTAATTTATCACAAAAATAATTCAATCAAACCTATGCTGAAAAATTTTATTCATAGAGTCAGTAAAGTAGATTCCCGTCGTTTTGATTACATTGCGTTGTGTTTTTCTCTTATTCATTAATATTCCGTCTTATTTATTTATTTATAATCATAAAACATATAATTTGTTAGTAAATTTCATTAATTTTTCTTATTTCATATTTGTTTCATACATGTGACCTCAACTCTTTCTTTCGAATTATCAACCTTCTTTTTTAACAATCCGTATTTAAAACTCCTTGGTATATCCGTGCATTTTATTTTTTTACTTTTTAATCCGTGTATGACATCATAAAGCACTCTATCTATCCTTTTCTCACATATCAATTTTACAAGTGTCATCCTTGTCACTTTATTTGTTTTTTCTTTATTATTTTAAAAGTTGGTGTTAGAAATTAAAAAAGCACTTTGTCTCACGCTCGCAGCAAAAATCGATTTTGCTGCGAGTTTTTACGCGCCAAAAGCACCCTTTTCGTGCTGGAGAGGTGAAAAATATATATTTTTGGAATGTGCTCATCAAAGCCTTTCATTTGATACCCATATTCAATAATTGAAAAAAAAACTCATTTTTTTATAAAAAAAAAATATAATTTTGGAATGTGCTCATCAAGGCCTTTCATTTGACACCCATATTCAAAAATTGAAAAAAAAATTTTTTTTTATCAAGGTCTTTCAATAAAATTGATACCCACTTTCAAAAATAAAAAAAGCGAAAAACCAGAATGAAATAACAAGTTAATTCTATGAAGTTTGTGGCTGTTTACCCAACGACCTTTGTCTTAAAGTCTGAGACTTAGACGAAGATTTTACTTTATGTACTAGAGCATAATAGTAGTTTATGAAACTGACACATAAAGAGGGGTATTAAAACACGAGTGTGTGTTTTTAATAGTATCACACGAGTGTTTTAATACCTAGTTATGTGCAGTTTCATACACTACTTTATCTATACTCATACATTTGGGATTGAACCTACTAAATAAAAGATCAACGTTAGAAAAGAGAGAGAGAGACTTTGTTTGTATTAGCTAGGTACCTACCTTGTAATAAGTCAATTCCTTAGCTGCATCTGAACTAAAATATCGGGCAGAGTATTTTTTTTTCACATTTTAAAGCAAGAATTAAAAAAAACCTACAAAATTCAGTAAGTATAACAAAATGTAAAAATTGAAATCAAAACTTTATCTGAAATGCTTGGCGCGCATTCCATTAGAAAAAAAAGAGATCAGTGCATTCCAACAAACTAATCGCACTAAGTCATCGATTACCATAGAGTACATTTTACTCTGGAAAATATGTGGGAAAATATCGTTGTTTTTTTTTAATGTTACGGCACTGCCTTCTTTTTGGATTTGCCCTGTATCGTAATGAGAAAAAAAGTTATTTTATGATGCAGTTGACTGAATCGTAATGAGTTTATTTTTTAATTTTACCTATCCACGAAAATAAAGTACGTATTTATATTACCTTTTTTGAATTCATATTTGGAACATTACGTTGTGAGTGTAGATAAAAAGCGATTTTATGCAGCCTATACCCAACATAAAGACGAACTTTACGAGCATGAGAAGTGAAAAGTTTATTTTACACCGTGAACACTCATGTAACAAAATTTTTATGCACTAATGTTTGAACACTATCCTAACTTATTTCATTTACGATATACGAAAAATATAAGCGTTGGCTAAGTTACACCTTTTTTTGCTTACAAAAAAATTTACACTTTCAATACCTTTTTAGGGTTCCGTACCCTAAGGGTAAAAACGGGACCCTATTATTAAGACTCCGCTGTCCGTCTGTCTGTCTGTCTGTCACCAGGCTGTATCTCATGAACTGTGATAGCTAGACAGTTGAAATTTTCACAGATGATGTATTTCTGTTGCCGCTATAACAACAAATACTAAAAACATAATAAAATCAATATTTAAGGGGGCTCCCATACAACAAACGTGATTTTTTGGTACGGAACCCTTCGTGCGGAACCGGAAAATTCATAGCTTTACCTTATTAGATTATTTATATGTCTAGCTAGATAGAGTGTTGTAAAACAGGACAACTTTTTTAGGTTGGTGTGCATTTTTAGCATCATCGCGTCCAAAGAGTATTGCAATAAAAACTATGACCGCGTCACACTTCTGACGATGTGTGCGTGTTTTGGTCACACAACTGTTAAAGTAGGGCCACTTTAATAGGTCACATTTGATATTTGTCAGTCCATAGTGTGTTTGTCAAAGTTAATATTAAATATGCTTTATTTCCTGATTATTACAATAAATATGTATTATTAACTGAAAAAAGTTAAGGAATCATGCCTTGGAATAAATAAATATTGTAGGCCCACCGCTAAAAGGTTACGTTGTTGAGTTTTGATGAAGTGTCAAATGTGACCTATTAAAGTGGCCCTACTTTAGGTGATATTTTTTTCGACGCTTTCGTAGCTTCGACTGTCTGTCTAAACATATAAATAATGAAAGGTAAAGACCTAATATTTCTAAAATTTATTTATATTTATGTTTTGGCAACAGCTCGACAGCGCATGTCTATACATATAAATAACTAGCGGCCGCCCACGGTTTCACCCGCGTGGTTCCCGTTCCCGTGGGAATATCGGGATGAAAAGTATTCTATGTTTTATTCTACGCTATCTACTATCTGTGTGCCAAATTCCAACCAAATCCGTTCAGTAGTTTTTGCGTGATTGAGGAACAAACATCCAAACATCCAAACACATAAACTTTCACATTTATAATATTATTAGTAGGATGAAAGGTAAAGACCTAATATTTGTAAAATGTATTAATATTGATGTGACCAACAGCTGGACAGCGCAACGTCTCTGATCCAAGCGGCCAAGAACCTGATGAACGCAGTAGTGCTCACCGTCAAGGCGAGCTACGTGGCCTCCACCAAGTACACGCGCCAGGGGACTATTGCGGTATGTACTTTTTCAACACACTTGCTCGTAAAGTGAGCCCTAGTATATCGCTTTTAGGGCCATAAACCGAGCTATAACAAACGCGTGCAATAATATATAAAACACTAGTTGGTTATATAATTATCCCTACAAAGTTAAGTAAGTACCTTACTGCAAGTTATATGCGAGTGAACAGGGGCTCAAGTCTGCTAATTTACAAATGCATCAATGGAATCTCAATTGGGTCTCAAACGCCAATTTTAACACATTTGGTATTCCGCTCCTTAAATAAGTTCAATCGTTTTTTAATGACAAGCCATCGAACTATCATTCGATCGTCATGGTACTTTTTGGCATTCTGCTAATAACTGCGTTACAATCGCGTCTCGATTTTTCAATTGATTGGTATTCTGCTCTTATTTGACGTTTGTTTGACGTTTATATCAATGGTTTTTCCATGACGATTTTGTCATTGAACTACAATTGAGCAACGACACCTCTTTCTTAGAATTTGTTTGTAAACATTGAACAATGAGACCATCAGTACCAAGTATAAGCTGGCATTTTTGGTTAGAGATCATAAATATTGTGGAAAAACAATGTGTACCTACTTACCTACCCCACAGAGGAATTTTAAGGATTGATTTTCCTATCAATTTAATTTAGTAGGTACCTACCCATAGGAACTTATTAGGTGCTACGTGGCCTACGTGTTAGCCGTGTCAATACCTATCATATTAAAGTATTTCTTAAATTATTTATTTTAATATATGCATCTTTCTTTATCATAACATCCATAACCCAAGTACTTTATCGACTAATATTTATAAGCAACTACTTACGTATTGTAAACTCGCAAATTATAATGAGCAACACTACACTTTGCTTCATAAATTGAACCAACATACATAGGTACTACCTACTGTAAATGTAGTGATTTTAAATGAGTTTTCTTTGCCACGGGCCACGGAATACATAATAGTTGCACGAGCCTTGATTTATTTGAGTTTTGGTAGATGTGATAGTAGACAAAATAAGACAGGTCAACATGAAATCAATGTTTTATTTTATAATTGGCTCTTAATCTAAATCATAAACCAATACGATATGTATGATTTTAAAGCACAAACTTCATTTTCCCAGCAGTCATTTTTCCAGTAGGTACCCAATGTTTCATAGTTTTGCTTAGTCGCTTGGAGCAAATATAGGTACATCTATGCTTTTGTTTGGTAATAACTTTTCCAGTATCCTTTCTTGACAATATAAAAGGTATGTGCTTATATCTGCAATGTCATTCATTACACATATTGTATCTGTAATAAAAAATAGGTAATTATTAAATATTCAATAGGTAAGAGTGGGTAAAGAGTTTAATTCATCAACGCCCGAGCGGTCTCCGGTGACCAGACAACAATAGAAAATCGATTGTCTTATTTTCCGGGTGTTGACGAGTAGCAAATAATATACTTATTGAAAACAGTTACAGTTTTTTCATGTACTAAGTAGTTAGTATATAATGTAGCCAATAGCAGTGGCAAGGAGTGAATGTAACCTTTTCAAAAATGTTATGATCTACATAGTGGATCAGTGAAGTGAAATTTCTAAAAGATAAGCCGATGGTGATCGCCTTGTATGAACCCTTTGCCACTGCCTAATCGGTACCTCAATGTCTAAAGTAGGAAGTATTACTTATTTACTTACGTTTTGTCTTTTTGTTTGATCATCTTTTCTTGCCATATAACTTGCTTATTATATTTTGCAATAGGTATTGTATCTAAAATAAATAATACCTAAGCAATTATTGTTGAGTTCATGAGATTGGTTTCAGAGTAATATTGAAAACCTTTGTGATATTTTGATGAGATTGTAGGAAAGTAGTTTACACTTAAATAGGAAAGCGCCTCAATGAACTACATATATGAAGTAAAAATAAAGTAATATTTACTAATTTACTTATTCGTAGGTAGGTACATCTTTGTGTATATATTGGGTTTATTTATATAAAAAGAAAATGGAAAATTATCGGCTAAAACTTGCTGAACGACAGACTACATACAACAGGGGGCACACTTAGATTAGAACAACGCAAACGGTCGAAACAAAGTGGCGCCATCTCTGTATCTTAACCATCAACTTTCACAACAAATCTTCAAGTTTGCTAAGAATGTCTCTGCAGTAGGACCAGACTAGGGGTGCCACCTTTTTTAGGACTAATAAAGTATTATTTTTTGCTAAAGGTAGAAAAAAAAGTATATTGTATGGAAATAAAGTATTATTTATGATTACCTTTAAAAACATACTTTTTATTACTTTTGGCAATATTTAAACAAACCATGTCAAATAAAGTAAACACTTTATTAGAAATTACTTACGAGTGGCAGGCAACCCTAGCGGATTTATAAAAAAAATATAATAAACTAATTAAGAAGACAATACAATAAAAATCGCCTTCTTAATTGGCTATAATAATTATTTATGCAACTGTAGTATAATTATGGCTATTACAACACGAATGTGGCCTTATCGCCTGAGTGTTTTAATACCTAATTTTATTATCTCTACATAATTAGGTATTCAAACACTTAGGTGATAAGACTTTATTATTGCATACAAGACTTTATTTTTTTCTTTAACCATGAAAAGTATCCTCTATAAAGTGTTTCGAAACGGTGGCTTAATATCCAAGCGAGGGCTGCTAGTTGCGCCCCTCGCGCGTGCGTTTGTTATGAAATCATCCGAACGAGTGTTTTAATGTTATACTGAATTTCATAATCATAATGTATCGTTCGGGCGTGGGCGTGGAGAGCGCGACATGCTCTCGCTCGGACATTGCGGTTTTATGAGACTGGTTGTTTTAATATTGGCTATAAGCTAACTGTTTCAGAACCTTTTTTTAGTAATTTATAGCATGATGGGTGTAGACAAAGTAATTTAAAAATATTATTTTACAATTATGCAAACGAAAATCTTTTGGTGCGAATTACAATAATAAAATGATGAAATTTGACGACCTAGTAGCGTAGCAAATAACCACATCACCACTCATACATGACACTACTATTGTTGGACGAATACCATCTGGGGCGACACCTAATTGACCCGGAGGAAATAAAAACTCGTAAAACCAAGAAGATGCTGGACTTCCTGGAAGCCGCTGGGCTTAAAGAGTTAGGCCGTCCGCTGCCTTGAGCGGGATCCCGCCGCGGGTACACGGCGCGAGAATATAGATTGCTGGTTTTTGACGGACAGATGCTTGCGCAGTGCATAAGTAAGCTCTACCTAATCTATGTCGCCCTGCACGCGTGTCCCGCTTAACACAGCGGAGAGCCTTACTATAATTAGGTGGCGAGTTTTAGTTCGCAGTGAGTGACTACAGCTTTATCTGGGGCCGTACCGGCTAACTTAAATGGCTATCGTAATCGCTTTCATTTGACAGATGGATGTGAGACATTGCTACTTTTCTATGGTAAGTTTTTATTTAAGCCAAATAGAAGCAGTAATGTGTCACATCCATCGGACAAATGTCAAATGAAAGCGATTACGATAGCCATGTAAGTTAGCCAGTACGGCCCCTAAGCTGCATAGCCCCTAATACTCAAATAATAATAATCGTTGGACGAATATCTAGTTTAAACCTAGTCAAAATCACATATTTGTTTTTGGTGTCTTTTGTTTTGATTTATTCTTTTTAATTAATATTTTGTTACAAATAAAGAATATTACAAATAAAGTCAAAAAATATGAAATAAGAATAAAAAAATAAGTTTTCAGCGATTATACGATAATTTCATGTTATTAGTTCCGCATCGATTTCCAGAGGCGCTAGTGGACTTTCCCTTACAATGATACTCTTTGGACTACAAACAAACATTGTGTTGTCATGACTACCGACGTTCCGTTCTACAAAGCTCTTAATAGATACTTCTAATAATTTAAATATTTTAGTGCAATATTTACCGTTTCGTAATACAATATGTCACATTTTGTTGTATTTTATGATGTTAAGAAGCTTTAAATACGTATGACCGTTAATTATCCCCAAATAAGTCGTAAAAACAAAAATTTCGATTGAATACCGGTTTTTTTTACTTGAAACGGAATGTATATGCGAGTGCTATTATTTTACACTGTGACATTTATCCTTTGGTAGATTTTAGTGGGCAACACCATCATTACGACGACATTACGATTCATTGACGACCATTAATGCGGTCATAATTTTTTTAGCAGAATACCGAATTAGTTACAAACGTAATGGCAACGTAATGAGGTGGCGTCGTGATCGCAAAATCGTGTAATTTTATGTCAATTAGCAGACTTGACCCCCAGAGCATTCCCAATTTAACCGGGTAATACTTAGTTATTTTTTTAGTAACTACAAAGAGGTTTTATGCCGCTGAAAATTCATATACATTTTTGGAATAAATAAACGTGTAAGTCCTTAATTAAGTCAAACAAATATTTATTATTATCAAATTATTCATAATTCACAATATTTTAATATAAAATATTAAAATATTTGCATTTGATCACTTAAAATTATAATTTTGAAGTAGGCTGTATGCTCACTAACCCTGTTGTTCGCAAAATATTCTTGCATTGGGCGTGTGAAAAAAAACAAAAAAAAACCGCGCCTTTTCCCATCATAATTATCATACCTATTTTGTTTTTGTCGTATTTATTGCTGTGTGGTAAATTACTTTGTTTTTTCCTCGCAAGTGTGTTAAAAAACGTCGTATGAAACTCGTGAGCTCTTGCTTATTGCACACACGGCCGAGTTACGCCAACTGCAACCCACAGCCTCGTGTGCAATGAGCAACCTAAGCTAACTTGTCTCATAATGTACTATTATAATACACACAACACAATTAGGGCTCCCATACAAAAACACGATACGATGTCGCGTCGTACCACGATGCAGCGTAAATTTTTACAACGAGCATCGTAAAAATTTACGACGCGACATCGTAACGATGCACGGCACGACGCCGTCGATACAATGCAGGGTGAATGGGATCAGTAACGATTTTTGCTTAGGGGCTTATCGGAAAGCTTATGCCACCACATGATTAACTGTGAAGAAATTTTTACGATATCTCTTAAACCTGAAAAGATATAAGAGCTAAAACGTGCTAAAACACTGTTATTCTGGGGGCTCCTTATGACGTCATCGCGACGTACGCGAACCTTATGTCGTACGTGATAAAGCACATATTGCATTGAGCTTGGCATTTCCTTCAAAACCCTTATACTCGTAATAGCCCAGGGCTTTAAGCAAAAAACCTAGGACTAATTCCGGCGGAAGGTTTTTTATTTTTAAAGTGTTCCTTAGGTCCCACTGAATATATCTGGAAAGTTCCCCTTGCATCCCGTGTACACTCCCCCCCCCCCCCCTCAAACGTCTCCCTGATATTAGTTTTTTCTATTTATCTCAGAAACGGTTGAAGAAAGAAGAAAGTTGTCAACGTCTGAAATGATTGTTATAAAATATCCAACTTGTCGACACTTTAATCATTTCGATGTGATCTGTAGTCTCTGAAATATGCCTACAGACATTTTAACGAAAAAATATTTGTGCCTAGTTGTGTTTTTATAGTTTTATTCTTGTATTCTTCTAAGTTTTGTCCCATAGTACGGAACGCTTCTCGACTAGAGTTATCAAATGATTGACCTCAATATCGTCCGTCATCTTTGAATTCGTCGTGAGTGTCTACGACGCGGCGTCGTGCCGTGCATCGTGGCACGTTACGATGTCGCGTCGTAAATTTTTACGATGCTCGTTGTTAAAATTTACGCTGCATCGTGGTACGACGCGACATCGTATCGTGTTTATTGTGTGGGAGCCATACACAAGCAAGCATTAACAGTCTGTTCGTGTGGATTTAATAAAAAAATCTGAAAATCTGACTTCCTAAACTATGAATAAATAAAAAGTTTTGTAACTAGGTAAACATATTTTATACAACGTGTTACAAAAAACCTTTAAAACCGAATATGGTGGACAGGGACCATCAAACTGAGCATCTTTTACTATGGGACCAACTGGGAAATAGCGGAAAAATCTGCTGTTTTATACATTTTGATATTTTCGTTATTAATTTTTGTATGAAACAGCTGATTTTTATCGCAATTTCAGGAAAATTTATCAGTTTGATGGTTCCTATCTACCAAACTAAAAAAACATGTAATAAAAAAGGTATATTGTTTAATTTACAAAAAAGAAATAGCATGATTATGTGATAAAAGCTTATAAATATAAAGCTTTTTAATTATACAATAACAGGCAAACATGCTTCGATGCTTTGAAAAAAAAGAGAAATGCTGCATTTTAAATAAAATAGAAACTGTATAATTTTAAAGCTCAATATTACATTTTTATGTATGATAAGTACAGATACCGGCACATAACTTGCAAGACAAAGATGAGACAAAAGATGCGCAGCAACTACATACTAAACTCGGCACATTTTTTGTCTCATCTTTTACGAGACGACCTCCGTGGTCGAGTGGTTCGCACGCCGGTTTTCAAGGCGTCACCATCTCTTGAGGTCCCGGGTTCGATCCCCGGCTGGGTCAGTGTAGAAAATGAACTTTTCAATATTGTCTCAGGTCTGGGTGTGTGTCATACCATAAGAATAAATAGTTTATTCTTATGGTCATACCACCGTTGTTTCTGATTTCCATAACACAAGTGCTATAGCTACTAACTTTGGGATTGGAGCAATAAAAAATAAAAAAAAATATAAAAAAAATGTTTATTCACTTATATACGTATGTGATGTTGTCAAATATTTATTTATTTTGTCTCACCTCTCAAGCTTACGCGCTCACTAGATATGTGATAAAACATTTTTTAACGGATACTAGCGTGGTTTTATTGAAAGTACTTTGGTAATGGGGTGTGATACTGAGGAACTAATGGCGCCACAAGCGACAGTCCCAAAATAATTTGATTGGTTGTTTCAAATGTCTAATGTCATTTCTGACGTATTTTAACCAATCAAAACCATTGATAGCGGCCAGGTCGCCGCTAGCGCCATCTGCGATTAGCTTTGCGTGATACACCTCATTAGTTGGTATTTGGTTGCCTGGTTTGTCTTACCAAGTTATGTGCCGGCACCTATAATTCGAGATTTTCTCGCCAAAAGCCTGAATGCATAATTATTAAATTAAGAAAAGCTTCGTGAATGACATACAAATGTGGAAATGACGTATTAATATTATTGTTTTGCGCTCTGGATCAGAACTATGTAAGTTGTAGATGTGTATGGCCACTGTATGGCTTTGAGTGAGCCGCATGTTTGCATGGCTTTAATGGTTATGATAAAAATATAATATAATATCTGTATTGCACAATGATTTATTCATTTCAATCAAAAATATTCAAAATGTTAAAATAATTTCTTTTTAGTAATAAAACTTTATTATACACTCGATGTCAGAAAAATCGCACCTCTTCGAAAATAAGTTAAGACTTGGCCACCTTCTATTGCTTGCTTACGTTTTATTGTGTAAATGTTTATATCTATTGAAAGTACATTTAATAAGCTTTCAATTAATAATTGTTTGATGTAATTAACATAACAGTTACCATAATTAAACGCTTAAAGCGTTATTGCTTGCGCCGCCATAAAAGGGAAATAAAAGGGGTCAATTCAGGAAATGCGGGTAAATTCGCTATCGAGATGATGGAGAAGAGAAAACACACTTCAACAGTACAATTAAAAAATGGGATACCCAAGATGGATACTATTGCCCATGAAGTTGCTCAAACATTGCAAAAAAAAATTAGGCAATGTAATGTTGCTCGGAAACTGAATCTCAGTAATTGATTCCATTCGACGAGTATTCCAACGGTGTCTAGAGACTGTTGGATATGTACGAAGGGGAAGAAGTATATAACAACACTTACCATTAAATTAGATAGGATTAAATTAACTTTGAAGAAATTGTTTTAAAAGGTGCGATTTTTCTGACGCCGAGTGTAGTACTTTATTATAGTTGATAACATATTTGAACTAATGTAGTTTAATGTTTCGAACTATTGATATCATTTTATTAGCAGTAGGTACCTATATTGCCTTATTTAATGACTTTGCATACATTTAAATATTATCAATTCTATTTTTTCATAACTTCAAGTATTAATTATAATTTTGACATAACATTAGTAATGAGTAGAGACCGGATTATATGCAAATGCATGTTGCATATTTAACTCCTTTTTAGTGGTAGTTGTATATTTTAGTAAAAAAAAATGAAAACATGCATATTTACGCTCGATCTCGTTCGTCGTTCGGTCATCAGATGTCTAACATGTCCAAACAATGGAATGAAACTCACCTCAGTGGGAGTAAAACTGTCCTTTCCGCTTTCAAAATTATATTAAGCGATCATAGACACAATTTGTCTTCAGGATATTTGGAACAGTACTTAGTTGTATACATTTTTAAAGGTAAATTTCAATATCAAATAAAGGATTATGCCGATTTTACTATACAAGCTAGGTCAAGATGCGCTTTGAAGAAATTACCAAAATACTATAGTAATTTTATACTGATTGCGTGGGAAGAATATCATTAAAATATAATGCGGGAAAAAAGAGAAATCTCAATCTCAAGGAGCCGTTTGGGGTTATAATTGTTTGACATTTTCCTATTATATGACATTTTGTTATCTACCCCTTTTTGACATGACATGAGTCTGTCACAGATATGTATGGTTAATGCGCATCATGGCCCAGAATGCGGCATGATCCTTTGTAATTTATATTTTCTCAAAACGATTGTTATCGTTAAATAATAATACTTTTAAAGAATAAAAAAATCTTAAAGAACATCTTTTTATTTTTTTTATGTTGCATATTTTGGCCCTTTTTATGGATTTTAGTGCATATTTTAGCTATTTTTCTTGCATAATTGCATGCATATTTTGGGTTTTTCACGTTGCATATAATCCAGTCTCTAGTAATGAGACTCCTATTTACTATGGTAGATATAGAAAATACTTAGACCCAAGTTCACCAACTACTTAACCAGACGATTCATTTTTAACCATCTGTTTTCAACATTATTTCCATACATAAAAACGTCGAAAATAAAGTGTTAAAACTTAATCAGCTGTTTAGTCAACTTCAGCCTATTTTGCTCCTATACTAAACCCTATTTATTCCCCAGTCCCCGATCGTAGTGTGGCGCATGAAAGCCCCAGAGAAGAAGCCCCTAATTCGGCCAGAAAAGCCCGAGGAAGTGCGCGCCAAGGTGCGGCGCGGCAGTCAGAAGAAACAGCCCAGCCCCGTGCACGCGCTCGCCGAGTTCCAGAGCCCTGCGGACAGCGTTTGAGGTAAAAAACTAAATTTAACAAAGTGATAATAAGTAATAATAATTTTTTGTTATGTATACACGGTTATTTTTAAAGTATATCTAAAAATGAAAAGGGGTGTTCAGACCACGTTAATGAATAATTTTTTCTAAGGGGCCAACCGACAAATCGCGAAAAAAAATCAGCTGTTCCATAGAAAAGTACAACATCGACTCGACTATAATGTATGGAACAGCTGATTTTTTTTTCGCGATTTCGTGGTTGGCCCCATAGTAAAAGTTGTTCATTAACGTGGTCTGAACACCCCTTTTCATTTTTAGATATACTTTTAAAAATAACCGTGTATACTAAGAGCTAACCCCGGAAACAGGTGGAGAATTTACAGAGCGACGAAATCCCTCTTGTTAGTGTGCCATACTGGCAGATTTTCAGTGGTGGGAGTGGCAGTGGTTGAGCAACAAAAGGGCTGAAAAGCGATTGAAGGTATACAATTTACAGAGCTCTGGATTTGGTGTGGTATAATAGCAAGCCAATCACGTATCTAAATCGAATATTTAATGTTATATGAATATAATATTTTAAAATTCCTGGCCATGGACTGGCCTGGATTTAGATACGTGATTGGCTTGCTATTATACCACACCAAATCCAGAGCTCTGTAAATTGTATACCTTCGATCTGTAATACCTTTCCTCTGGCAACCTTAACGCTGATGATGACCAGAGCTCGCGCCGCGAGCTCTGTCTGCTTTAGAATTCGGTCGAGTACGGTTGCCATCGGATCCCTATTTCCATTTTTCTCAACAGTTTAAATAGAATAGTTTTTTTAAAACGTGTTTCGCTTGGGACCCCATAATAGATCGCTTTTCAGCCCCTTATTTGCCCAACCACTCCCACCCCCACCACTGAAAATCTGCGAGGTGCCCGGCACCCTGATTATCTAAAAAGAAACTATTTAGCGACCGGTTGCATTTGACATCCATTGCTACTTTTCTTTGGTATGTTTTTTTTTACCCCAAAGAAAAGTAGCAATGTATTACGTTCATCTGTGAACTGCGACCGGTCGCTAGGCGGTTTCTAATTAGATAATCAGCCCGCGGATCTGTTAATAATGATAGTATGGCTAACTAACTAGAGAGATTTCGTCGCTCTGTAAATTATCCACCTATTTCCGGGGATAGCACTTAGTCCATTAAAAGAACCGCAGAATAAACACATTTTTTGTGTAAAAAATAATAACCCTGAAACGCGTGCTAAAATCAGATACGACAGTCAGAAGAATTATTTATATTATATTTGGAAAGCATATCTATAATAAAAAAAACATTTATTTATTTATAACACATCTCTAAATAAAATGTAAATCCGTTATTGGCAATAAGCAAAATCTGTAAGATAATTACTGTTAATTTTTAAGTGCTGTGGATTTTGTGATAATAAATAAAATAAAAAAAAATTAAAAATATCTTTACTTAAAAATTCCCGAGTTCCAAAGTCAGTCCAGTGTACTTATTGTCTAATTTCAAAATCTTTCGCAATCGCTTTCATTTGACAGATGGATGTGGTACATTGCTACTTTTCTTTGGTAAGTTTTTATTTGTGTCTAAAAGAAGTATCAATGTGTCACACCCATTGTCAAATGAAAGCGATTGCGATAGATTTTGAAATTAGATAATAAGTAGGTACCCTGGTGACGAATGCACATTATTTTAAAAGATTTTGGCAAAAAAAAAACAAAAAAAGTTCATCGCAAAGTTTAAGAACTTTCTTGCCTGGTTTTGGAATGTTTTTTTATAGAGATGCGCCGAATGTAACCTACATTATTACCGAATACGAATATTCGGTCTAAAATGTACCGAACCGAATATTCGGCCGAATCATTCGGTCCAATTCGACGCAGTAAACAGGTTTTACACGTGTCGGGGGGGCGTTCGCCATAGCACAACCCCTTCTCTAGCTCGGCCTGCAATGCAATGTACCGCTCTTTCGGTTACAAATAGCTGCAGTTCGGAACTGCATACTTTGAAATTTATTATTACGTTGATAAAAGTTTTTGAAGATGAGGCATACATTGACATTTATTAAAAAAAATATAATTTGATTATACATTTTAATACTAGTGCTGGTCCCTCAAGATAGCAGTTTATATTTAAAAAAAAATGGTATATTTTTGTGTTAATGCCTAAAAACTAAGGCTGTACGTTTTGATTTTTTGAATATCTATAAAATATTTTGAAATATTTGTATGTTCGTAATTTCATACAAAACAAAAAGTGCCAATGTTTTTAAATCTACAATATTTAAAACATCACAGCCTTAGTTTTTAGGTATTTCAGAAACATACCGAAAATTCATTGCTGTAGGACTATACAAGGTTATTTGTAAAACACCAACAACCTCGCAGGAGTAGATTACCAACATCATAAACTACAACATTAATGTTCTACGACTTTTCCGAAAAGAGACAAAATGAAATCGACCCTCCATATGTCTGAACAGTTGATCGAGTTTTGTGTGAAAAGTCGTTTTTTTGTTTTTTTTTGGAAAAGTCGTAGACTAACAAATGTTCCTTTGCTCTCTGTATACCTATAACGCAGTGTGCCTAAGTCGCGTTATGCCTAGACCAAACGAGACTATTGTTGTTGGCCTATTGCGACTTAGGTCAATTACGTTTTAGTTCAATAGCGAGATAGGCTTAGCGAGACTAAGGCTCATTGAGTTTTAGTTCAAGAGCGAGATAGGCTTAGTGAGACTAAGGTTCTTTATTTTATTTTATTTTATTTATCAATTTTAGGAAGACTATCGACTAATACATTCTAATACATAAAAAAATAGCTACAAAAAGTCATTTATAAGTCTCCACTGATAGAAATAAGGTGTATAACTAATAATACAGTTGAGTTGAAATTAAACTAGGTTACAATTTATAGGCACAGCACTGGAATGGTTTGACTATTACCTATACATGCAGGTTTTTGTAACAAAAACAAATAACTTAAATGCATCAAAGAGAAATGGAATGAAATCTGCCCAACATCCGCCGCAAGGTCAATATACACACTTTACAATTTTGTATCTAAGATCATTATGAAACTAAGCTTTTATAATTATTTAATGAAAAGGCACAAAAGACAACATTACAAACAGGCATACCTCTCAAAGAAATTATTACTAAGGCGCTTCTTAAGCATAGGTAAACTAGTGAAGAAAAGATCAATATCAAGGTCACCATTTTTACACAAATTATTAAAAAACTGACAGGAACGGTAGATAAAACTATTTCGGCGGTAATTGGCACTAGCAGCAGGAAGGTATAGTAATGGTCTACATCTGTAAGTTCTCGAAGGTGTGTAAAAATAAATTTTACTAAGTAGTTCAGGACAGTCAATGGATGATGTAACAATTTTTTTGAGAAACACTAAATCCGATATGTCACGGCGAAGTTTAAGAGGTAGAAAATGATGTTCATTGAGTTTTAGTTCAAAGGCGAAATAGGAAAATAAAACTATAGTAAAAAAAGATTCAACATTTACAAAAAAATATAAACAATTTAAAACGAAATTATAATCCTTATGCTTCGCTACACAATATTAGCCTATATTCATCATCTTTTATAGGAATTAAAAAGAACTATAGGTATTATAAAGACAAAGTGTTTTTTTTATTTTGATAATGTTTAAAAAAAAGCAAATCAAGAGTAATAAAAACCAATGTAACGTAAGTCCAATAGACATAGGCATATCGCGAAATGGGCAATGTACGATATAGTCCTATAGCGACCTAGTCGTATCGCGAAATGGGCAATATGAGATATAGACTAGACGCTTATTTGAAATGACGTTTAGGCATAACGCGACTTAGGCATACTGCGTTATAGGTATACAGAGAGCAAAGGCAAATGTTGTTGTATAATTATGATGTTACTAACTCCTGTGAGGTTTATATTCATCATCTTTTATAGGAATTAAAAAGAACTATAGGTATTATAAAGACAAAGTGTTTTTTTTATTTTGATAATGTTTAAAAAAAAGCAAATCAAGAGTAATAAAAACCAATGTAACGTAAGTCCAATAGACATAGGCATATCGCGAAATGGGCAATGTACGATATAGTCCTATAGCGACCTAGTCGTATCGCGAAATGGGCAATATGAGATATAGACTAGACGCTTATTTGAAATGACGTTTAGGCATAACGCGACTTAGGCATACTGCGTTATAGGTATACAGAGAGCAAAGGCAAATGTTGTTGTATAATTATGATGTTACTAACTCCTGTGAGGTTGTTGGTGTTTTACAAATAACCCTGTATAATCTGTGCTGTAGATTAAGGTTTAGAGAGGGGGGGAAACGTTATCACCGTTTGTATTGAGACGTTTTGCTAGACAATCCTCTTAATATTTTGTATTTTGTCAACAAATAATTGGTAGTATTGGTAAAATTTAAATATTCGGTAATTAATCGGCAAATCAACCGAATATTCGGCCGAATACGAACATGAAAAAATATGCCGAATTTGCCAAATACGAATATTCGGCCGAACTTTCGGCGCATCTCTATTTTTTATTTATATTTCTGAGAAACCACGTTCATGCATTTTAGGATGTAAACTGAAACACGATTAATTTGACATGTTTTTGTTTTCACTTGTCAAATTAATGGGGAGGAAAAGCGCAATTTTATCCCGATAGGTGGCGTCTTGTATTTGGTACCCAGCCGCCTCAGAGAAAGTGTCAAAACATATGGGAATCTCTTGGAGCATTGCACTTTTTAATTTTATACTGAGAAAATGTCGCATTGTTGTGCATGTAACTGTTAAAATATTAGAGTTCATCGATTTCCCAGTAACAAAAAAAATATTGGGCAAAGAAAATATTAAAAAAAGATGCTATTCCCTCGATTTTCTCCTTTACTGAGCCTGAGAAACATTATAAATCAAAAGGAATGGTTCATGAATTTCATGAAGCTTCGCCAAAATAAAACAATATTTAAATTATAACAGCTTTGTTCTTTAATATTTCAACCTCAGCAGTTTCTAACACATTTATAACTTGGATGAATTTGATAGGTATATCAAATACGGAATAAGCCCAATATTGGGGCCAAACAGAGAATTAATAGAATTTTATATGCCAGAGTCATTCAAGAAACTTAGAATAATAAAATAAATATAATGAAACGGTTCGTGTAATTTTGGATGGTACAGAAATTCCAGTACAGAAACCTGAAATTACTATTGCACAGCAGGTATCATGAGGCAACACGGAAATTCACACTCAGTTGCTATGTTGAAATTTCAATCATATGCTTCTAATCTGAAATAAAAAGATTACTAGTAAATATTACACGAAATTTAAAGAAATGTAATGCTTGTTAGCAATTTTTTGTAAGTTGCTATAAACTTTCTTGCCTGTTGTTTTGGCTTTTTTTCTCCGTAATTCTTCTTTTATCTGAGCTAAAGTTAGCATGGAATACATTGTTTATCCGCAAAACCGAAAAAAATACAATCTAAGAAAGTAAAATCACGTAATACACAGTCAAGACAATATAAGCTCAAACTGACAATGGGTCCAAAGACTAAGCGCCATCTGTAATTCACTTTGCCTTCGCCTCCCCATCGGGTAGCAATCTTCACTTCTAAATAATAATAATAATAAATATGTTTTTATTATTCCAGACTAGTTGGAAGATTTCAAGAGTGCAGCTAAGCTCGTATTTATTTCATAGAGAAATTCCAAACTATTGTGATTATTGTTTAAAAATGATTATTTTATTATTTTGCCACAAATTATTATTTTCGCCATTACAATGTTATTTTTGATACAAAAATTTTATTTCTTAAATATTTTAGAAACAAAATTGGATACTAAAAAATAAGAAAGAAAATTAATACTTACAAAAAGTTTTGTAACAGGTTTTTTTTTCAAAAACATACAGTGGTATTTGATTTTTTTCGTAATTTGTATACTTTTAAAAGACATTTTTTTATGTATTTCTTTGTAGTAAGCTTGACAATTACTATTTAAATTAATATATCTATGACAATATATCTTAATTTATATGTGATTAGTAATTAATATGATTGGCATCTATAGTATTAAATATTACGTAGTATTTTAAGTAGTTTGTACGTTTGTATTATGATATTTATGATTTAGGGCCAACGCAGACTTGAAAAAACGGTTATATCTTTACGTCCACATTATTAAACATTAAAGGTCAGTAATTTACAGAGTTGTCATGACAAAAAATATTGATATTGGTAAAATTTAATTTTCTTGGAAAAGTAATGTTATAGAACATTAGTTTTCCAAGAAAATTAAATTCTTGCATAGGCAAGAATCAACAAACTTCACTACAGTATAATTTGAATTGATGACGTCATACATTGTGCACTTTTTTTATTGTAATCGTAAGGTAATTAATAGTTTCTCGATTACGAGCAAATCTAGACTATAATTTGATACCTAGCTTTTTTTAGTAAAAAGTTTTTGTATACTTACCAGTCTGCGCTGGCCCTAACAGAATTGAAACAAGGTACTTATATCAAACCTACAAAAACATATGAATCGAATATGCCTACACTTTTCTAAAGTAACTGTATTTATAAAGGTTTCGAAAATTAACCAGTTTTGATGTTTTAAGTCAAGATATAATCATTCTGTTATTTCTAATTCTGACACACTAACGGCCGATTTCAATAACCTATCCTTAGTCAGAGATAGGCTTACTAAAGATTTGTTGCCCAACGGCGGATTTTAATAACCTATCCTCAGTACTACTGAGCCTATTTCTTAATAGGCTTACTAAAGATTTGGTGCCTAACAACCGATTTCAATATCCTATCCTCAGTAAGAGATAAGCTTACTAAAGATTTGTTGCCTAGCGTCCGATAATAATTAATAACCTACCCTCAGTAAGAGATAGGATTACTAAAGATTTTTTGCCTAGCGTCCGATAAAAACCTATCCTCAGTAATAGAAAGGCTTACTAAAGATTTGTTGCCTAACGGCCGATTTCAATCACCTATCCTCAGTAACAGATAGGATTTTAAAGATTTGTTGCCTATAGATATTTCTGTTAAATGACAGGAAATAACTAATAAAACTTCAATTAGTACTAAAACTGGTTGAAATCGTTTTTTAACGACAATTTTTGAAACCTTATAAATGAAAAAAACATGATAAGTAGCCCATACATATAATAATTTATGTACAATAAAGGCAGCCAAATTTTACTAGGTATTTTAAAGCATTTTACAAGTAGTTCTAGGCTAAGATTGTGAACACTGATATAATTATAGTTTATATGTATCTTAAATAGTATGGGCCTTAGCACAGTACCTTGTGGTACTCCAAAATTATTATTACACCACTGCGAATATATTAAAGCGCTCTAAATTTGGCTTTGACCCATTTTTATGTTTGTTATGCGAAACTAAAATAATCTGGTACAGCTCGCGCAACATAACTTGACCCAAGATGGCGCCGATCTGCGCAGGTACAGACGCTCACAAATTTTTTAAGAGCGAAATAAGTTTAGTTAGTAAAATTAAATAAAGAAATACCTAGTTTTACTTATTTATTAAATCTTTGAATGTGAACAATGAAAATGCAGCGAGTACGATCATACTAGTTAATCACGAATTATTTGTTTGAATCTGGCCTTCAGTTAATCCACTATAATCCTTTTTGATAAAACAATATACGTTATTAACCATTTGTCTCGTTTGTCGCTTCAGAACTGTATTGCTTAAACGACTTTGCGGCGGCATTTTAACGTTTGAAAAACCACACATTAAACTTAGCACTCGACTGTCCTTAAGACGCTCGCGGGTGGTGTGCGGGCGCGCGGCACATCCGTTACCATGGTTACGCGGGGAGCAGCCGCCCGCGCTTCATACCCCCTACCCAGTTGCGCCTAAAAATCGTACGACGCGCAGGTTCAAGTTATGTTGCGCGAGCTGTACTAGAGTATATAGTATCGAAAGCTTTTGCAATTTTTTTCACTTTTGTGGACAAATCCATGTGTAACAACATGCCTATATACTTTGAGAAAATTGGGGCTCAAAATAGAACCTTGTGGGATCCCATTTCGTACGAAACAAAGTTATTTTATTTTACTTTTTTATCAAAAAAAACGGTAAGTAATTATATAAGTGTTCACATTTACTTGTGTATTATTAAAGTATTAAGCATTTATATTGTAGGAAAATCATGGTTAATAATAATAATCTGTTCTTATGTAAAGAAAATTCGTTTAATATTCATTTAGATTTTTATAAGTATATCAGTGGCCTATCAATTTAACATTGAATTTATAAGTCAACGAATTATTTTAATAAATGTTTTTGGTCAAAATATAACTTCATACATTATTATTTAATTAATTAACGAATAAGAGTAATCAGGCTCAAGTTTTAGAAATCCTTCTTTACATAAGAACAGTTTAATACAATATCTAAGAATTTGTTGCTGATTGATAACATAATATAAGGTAGTACTAAATGATGTAATGATACTTAAACAGGATGATATTGTTGCTTAAACTGAACAACATTCTCCAAGGAACATAAGTCGAAAAACGAAAAAAAAAATGAATATAGAAATAGAAATAATCTTTATTCATAAAACGCACACTTAAAACAGTTAGCAGCGGCTACCACACTAGGACAAGCCTGTATCGCGGAAGCCAGTAAAACATTGACAAAAATTGAGTTTACATAGTAGTGTCATAGCGAGCGAATAAAGAAGAAAATTAAATTGTTGTAACAATAGTGGCAATAATAATAAACTACAGGTAAATTAGTAACAAGCGGTAATAATAACACTTGAAGTTGGGTGCATGTGTAGTATGTGTGTGTGTGTTTTGTGTGTGTGTGTGTGTGTGTGTGTGTGTGTGTGTGGGTGTTTGTGTGTGTGTATGTGTGTGTGTGGGCGTGTGTGTGTTTTTATTATCGAGTTGTTTCCAGGAGACTTTCCGTTTCTGCGTAATAATATCCCATAGAAAAGAAAATGTATTGGTCAGATGACCGACTTACCTTGGCAAGGCAGGCGTAAATAAAGATTCATTTTTCGACCTACGTTCTTCGGACAAAGTTGTTCAGTTTAAGCAACAATATCGCCTGGTTAAGTATGTCACATCATTTGGTACCACCTTTTATCGGGTCATTTTGAACTTACCATCCAAATTTCAAGGATGTGTCCAGTCCATGAAACTAAACAACTTTCTCTAAGAAACATGTGTCGAATTTCGCCACAAAATTTTCGTCATTCCATACTAAATTGATCACGTGATCTCTTTGATTTGTATGGATAGTCTTTTTTTTTACATATTTGGCCATGTGTTCCTTAGAGAAAGTTGTACAGTTTCATGGGCTGAACACATCCTCAAAATTTGGATGATAAGTTCAAAATGACCCGGTATACTCGTAGTTAACTTTCTGATTGTGTTGGATGTGTGAGGTTTGACTTGAACACTACTCGTCAGCACAAAATAGCCCTTTTTTGTGCTCTGTCCTCTTCTATCACTAAGGATTATCATTTGCTATCGCGCGGCAGCATCGGCGATGCGCTCGGTTTACTCGCTTTAGCAAATGACAATCCTCAGTGATAGAAGATAATAATAACAGAGCATGAGACAGACATATTTTGTGCTGACGATGGGTTCAACCCTTAGGCTGCCTGTCCATTGACGCGGAGAGAGGCGGCGGAGCGGAGAAACGAGGAAATATTAACCAATAGAATTGCATAAAATCTCCGCTTCGCAATCCTATCCTTACTAATACACTCGACGTCAGAAAAACCGCACCTCTTTGACACTAAGTTTAGACTTGACCATCTGCTATTGCTAGCTAACGTTTTATTGTGTAAATGTTGATATCTATTGAAAGTACATTTAATGAGCTTTCTTTTGATAATTGTTTGATTTAGTTAACATAACAGTTACCATAATTAAACGATTAAAGCGTTATTGCTAGCGCCACCACAAAAGGGAAATGAAAGGGGTCAATTCAGGAAATGCGGGTAAATTA
Organism: Agriphila tristella; assembly: GCA_928269145.1. Lineage (NCBI taxonomy): Eukaryota > Metazoa > Arthropoda > Insecta > Lepidoptera > Crambidae > Agriphila > Agriphila tristella. The sequence goes on along the minus strand of OV743447.1, from coordinate 18,103,093 downwards.
GCTATCGAGATGATGGAGAAAACACACTTCAACAGTTCAATTAAAAAAAGGAATACCCAAGATGGATACTATTGCCCAAGTTGCTGAAATATTGCAAAAAAATGAGGCAAATGTAATGTTGCTCGTAAACTGAATCTCAGTAATTGATTCCGTTCGACGAGTATTCCAACGGTTTCTAAAGACTGTTGGCTATGTCCGAAGGGGAAGAAGTATATAATTACACTTATCATTAAATTATATGGGATTAAATTAACTTTGAAGAAAAGGTGCGGTTTTTCTGACGCCGAGTGTATTATAAATGCAAAAGTCCGTTGTTTGTAACGCCTTCACGTCGTAACCACTGAACCGATCATCATGAAATTTTGGATACATGTTGTCAGGGGTGCAGAAAAGGACATAGGGTACCTTTCATCCAGAAAAAACGTACAGTTCCCGAGGAATGGCAAAAAAACTGTCCACGCAGACGAAGTCGCGGGCGGCTACTAGTTGGTTAATATTTAGTCGTTTCTCCGCTCCGCCGCCTCGCTCCGCGTCAATGGACAGGCAGCCTTATCGTGTGTTGTTTTCTTTGGCATAGAGAGAAATAACACATCATTTATCATGTGAAATCAGTAATAAAATCTTAGTATAACTCGCGCCATTAAAGAAATAAATCCAAAATGGGGGCAATCATCATAGGTACGGTTCATCATTTGGTTTTAGTTGTATGTAGAGATGGGAAAAAGACCAGATTTTAACCCGACTCCTGGGTTTTAAATCTAGTTATCGCCCATAGACCATTTTATTGATCTAAACAAATTCTTTAGAAAAAAAAATTCGTCCTTTAAAAAAAACTGTATTGATTTAACAAGAAATTGTTTCCATTTGAAATACCTATTAATAGAAATAGAGTTTTCCAATAGAAATAAAAAAAAACACTAAAAAGTTTCTTTAACATATTGTATGTTAAAGAAATTTTTTACTGTTTTGTTACTGTGGGTTTTTATTGCGTTTAAACCCCGTGGTCGGGTTATGGTCGGGTTTAAACCAGTACCTTGATTACGTAAAGCTGTTGCTAACAATGGGGAGAAAAAGCGCAATTTTATCCCGATAGGTGGCGTCTGGTCTTTGGTACCCGGCCGCCTCAAAGAAAGTGTCAAAACATATGGGAATCTCTTGGAGTGTTGCACTTTTTAATTTTATACTGAGAAAATGCCGCATTATTATGCATGTAACTTGTAAAATATTGGAGTTCATCGATTTCCCAGTAACAAAAAAAATAGTGGGCAAAAAAATTAAAAAAAAAAAGATGCTTTTCTCTCGATTTTCTCCTTTGCTGAGCCTGAGAAACATTATAAATCAAAAGGAATGTTTCATGAATTTGATGAAGCTTCGCCAAAATAATACAACATTTGAATTATAACAGCTTTGTTCTTTAATATTTCAACCTCAGCAGTTTCTAACATATTTATAACTTGGATGAATTTGATAGGTATATCAAATATGGAATAGCCCAATATTGGGGCCAAACAGATAATTAATAGAATTTTATATGCCAGAGTCATTCAAGAAACTTAGAATAATAAAATAAATATGATAAAACGGTTCGTGTAATTTTGGATGGTACAGAAATTCCAGTACAGAAACCTGAAATTACTATTGCACAGAAGGCATCATGAGGCAACTATAAACACGGAAATTCACACTCAGTTGCTTTGTTAAAATTTAAATCATATGAAATAAAAAGATTACTTGTAAATCTTACACGAAATTTAAAGAAATGTAATGCTTGTTAGCAATTTTTTGTAAGTTGCTATAAACTTTCTTGCCTGTTGTTTTGGCTTTTCTTTTCCGTAATTCTTCTTTTATCTGAGCTAAAGCTAAAGTTAGCACAGAATACATTGTTTGTCCGCAAAACCGAAAAAAATACAATCTAAGAAAGTAAAAGCACGTAATACACAGTCAAGACAATATAAGCTCAAACTGACAATTGTTCCAAAGACTGAAGCGCCATCTGTAATTCACTTTGCCTTCGCCTCCCCATTCTCGATTGAAATCGATTGAAAGCGCAGTTGCATTGCTGCTTTAGTTAAGATAGTTGTCACATTGGTTCTTACTAAAGCAGCGATGTTACTGCGATTTCTGTCAGAGTTGATTGCGACAAAGTTACGTAATTACCCCCCTGGTCTTATGGTCCATCTCTACAGACAACTAAAGCCAAATGAAAAACGGCGCGAGATGGCACGACGACGATTGCATTTTAAATTCCTATCTTTTTAATGGTGCGAGTTATAAAACAGCATTTTGTACTCAATTTTATTAATAAATAATTAACTAGATATTACTTAAATAAGTAGATACTTATATCACCACATAGCATTATTTGTGTGTTTAAAGCAGAGAATGAAAACGTTATTTTGAAAACAACGTTATTTGCCGTTATTATTTTGTGTTACGTTAAATAACGTTATTTCACCGTTAAAAATAATGTCATCCGTTAAATAACATTATTTTACCGTTATAATAATATTATAAATAACGTTAACATCAAATAACGTTACTTAACGTTTTTTGCAACGTTATAATTTGTAACACTATTTTCTGTATTACAATTATTGTAACACTTCGGGCCTAGGGTTACCACTATCTATGTAAGGAAGGATGCCTGTCTAGGATGCATGAAATGCCGGTTTTTCAGAAAAATGCCCGTCTATTGCAAAAAAAACGGTCGCGCAACTTGCGTAGTGCGATCTATGTAATTCATCCACTAATCTTCCTTGTATATTGTTAAAATTATACTAATTTTGTTACTCTTGTCTATAGTGAAAAAAAGGCCGATTTTTAGTCAGTTACATCCACTAATCTTATAATCTATGGTTTCATCCGCGAATCACAGCTTAGCGTTAGCCGCACGCCTAGCGCCTGTCTAAACCGTAAAAGTCCCTTTTTAAATGCCTATTTTGATTGCATATTTTGCAGCATTTGTGCGGCAAATGCCTGTTAGATGGTAACCCTACTAGGGCCACTTAAATTAAAAACGTGTATAATATGACGTCATCCTGACAGACTCGTTTCACTTCATTATACTTTACGTATAAACTGATGGCCATGTTTACACGAGCTTAGCTACTACTGCTTAGTACTTGTTACTTATCAGTCATACCTTACCTGTGCTGATCAAGCGCTTAGTCAGTATGCTATGCTTACATCGAAGGTATTGTGACGGACAAGTACTAAGCGTTAGTAGCTAAGCTTGTGTAAACATGGTATTACTTAAGTGAAGTAAGTTTCACAGGATGACGTCACTTTGTGCACCTTCTTATTTTATTTGGTTAAAATTTTATTATTCTATCATTATATGGACAATTTTATAAAACATAATTATGCATTATTTATTCATCGTACCGTATAAGATCATTTATCGATAGTGTTTTACAGTTTTCTACATATTTCAAATTGTATTTTAGTTTAGAGAAATAAAGTGTATACCCGAGTTTGTTGTTTTATTAATAACAAGTACAGCTTGACCATAAAGAGTTAACAAAAATTGAGGGCGCCACTTTCTATGTAAACACGTCAAAATCACGAATAATTTGGCAACACTGAGTATATTTTGTACTGAAAATTTTTAGTTCCATTTTATTTAATTTCAACTCTTTATGGCCAAGCTGTATTATAATCACAGCATCAAGTAGTGAATTATTTAAAATTTTCTGTAAATTCAATGTTAAGGCTGGTTTATACAGGATCAGTGACTGGACTCAGTGAATCGGAATTTCAGATTATAACAAGTACTGTAATGTAATGTCAGCATCAAGTAGTTAATATTTCAGAAGTTCCATATTGTAAATTCAAAGCGAGCGAGGGCTGGTTTATACGGGGTCAATTACTGGACCCAGTGAATCGTGATTTCGGATCTGGGTTCATGTTATGACTGACTTGCGAGCTAGAAGTCAGCACTGGGGCCGTACTTGACCTCTTATTTCCAGGCAGTTTTCTGACTGGCTATCAATCTATCTCTTTTATTTGCTATACGAAGAGAAAGAGATGTCACTACAGCAATTTATAAACCTGGCAGGATTTAAGAGCTTGTAATATGGCCTCTGGGTGGAGGGGTATTACAACCCCTTAAAACTTAGCAGGTTTATGAATTGCTATAGCTACAATGCAAGCAATGATAGCAATTCAGAAAACTGGCAAGTTTTAAGAGGTTGTAATACGGGGGCTGGACTGGGTTGAAAACTAGTATCTACACGAGCCCAGTTGCAAGTTAGCACTGGACTGGGTTACTGTACTGCCATGTTAGTTACTAATCCTGTTTAAACCTGGCATTAAAATAAAATCAATTATATTCGACTTATTTCAAAGAAAAGTGAAATATTTTGTGTCCTAGGGATAAGTAAGACTATTGGGATTATAAAATGTATCATTAGATCTTTTGTAGAACTGATGAACATTTTCAAAACATTCAAAATTAAAACGAAAACACTTTTATGACTTATGTACACTACCATCTTAAGATTGATACATAGGACTAGTAGAAATACAAAATGTATCATTAGACCGTCTTGGCGTATAATGTCCTTTTCTCAAAATGTCCTTTCTCATAACGTCCTTTTCTCAGAATGTCCTTTCTCAAAAAGTCTTTTTCTCGAAATGTCATTTCTCAAAATGTCCTTTTAATATGCATTTTTTTTCAACAAATACATATTAAAGCTTTTTTAGTTAGGCGCTTATCTAAAGTATCATCAAAACACAAACATGCAATGCATGTAAATATTTATGAAGTCTAAGAATGTTATAAAGTAATGAGTAATGTAGTTATAAAATTGTAGAAATATGATGGAAAGAATCAGAAATAAAAAAGTAATAATAATCATAAACCAGTCTCTTTATTTGTAGTTACAAATATTATTTATTTATCATTATTAAAAATGACATTTTGAGAAAAGGACATTCTGAGGAAGGACATTTCGAGAAAAGGACACTATGCGCCAAGACGCATTAGACCTACTGTAGAACTAATGAGAACAAGCTTTTCTAATAGGTTTCTCTCACAAAAAAAACTAGTTTAGCAATAAACTCTTTATTTCATGGTTCAAAAAGAAAAATATTTACAACAATTTAGTCAAAAAACTTAACATTATTGGCAACAAACTACACTACTTAGAACTAATTGGAAATACTTGGTTCATGAGATTCGTGGCCCACACTTTCATATAACCACAGATAACATTATTATTCTAAACTATCAAACACAAATGTCTATGTTACTATGGCAGTCTGTATATTTCGTAGGTAAATCTTAACTTTTTCGGATTTTTTTTTGACCGTCATCTTGGATTTTTTAAATATTTTTAACATTGCATTGCTGTTTTCTTGACCAAAATGTACCGAAAACCGAGTTTCATCTAAATCGGACCACAAACAACAAAGATGGCCGCCAATTTAGATTTATAATTTTTTTAACAATGCGTTGCTATTTTCTTATCAAAATAGTACCAAAAACCGAGTTTCATCGAAATCAGACCACAAAAAAAAATTTGGCCCCTATCTTGGATTTTATAATATTTTTAACAATGCGTTGCTATTATTCTCACTAAACCCTATACAGGGTAATTTTCCGACCCCTTTACAAAATGAAATATAAGTTGAAGGGAGTAATAAAAAAAATTAGGTGATATAATTATGATTTTTTCTTTTTAAATTTACAGTTTTTAGCCACTTTTTATGTCGAAAAAATTTAGCCGCGCACGCTCACCCTCGCGCAAGCGACGCGAGCGGGGGAAGGCGGGTGGCGGGAGGGGGCTCGCGCGGGCCGACCGTGCGATGTCATTGTCATTGTTACATGTCACAGTGACAACAATTTCAATTTGTATAGGGAAAAGTTTGGGGTAAAAATGTAAAAAAAAAAATTTTTTTACTTCACAAATTGATTGTACTGCTGTTATAGAATAACCTGACAAAGTTTGAAAAGGGGTCCAAAAATGACCCTGTATAACACTGATATTTATAGTTTTATACTTTTCAATTGTCATTCAATTTCATCATGTTTACAATTCTGGCGATCTAACATGACACCTGCTCCACTAGCATGACCGACTAAACACAATATACAGGGTGTCTCAAAACTTTGCCACACGGAGAGAAAGTATCTTAAATATTGAAGATGGAAAATTTTACTGAAAGAAGACTTCATTTTGATTTTTAAAATAATTGGAACTGCATTCAACGATTTTCAAAAAATCGCATGCCTTAACCAGGAATCGAACACACTAAATTAGAAAAAAAAAACAATCTTTTATTTTTACGATATCGATCGAAAGGGACTCATTAGAATTATTTTTTGTTAAGTAACACAGCATCTTAAACAAAAGGAAGACTATGAAATTTAACATTTAAATTTTGATTATTATGTACTAGCGGCCGCCCGCGACTTCGTCTGCTTGGAAAGCTTTTTTGCTATCCCTCGAGAACAGTACTTTTATTCTGGATAGCCTGCGATAGCCCGCGAAATCGTCCGCGTGGACAATCTTTACCGTGGCGTAGACAATAGAAAAATCCCCAGGTAGGTATCCCTTTTGCCTGCGATTTAACAATAAGGGACCAGTTTAAATGATCTCTTTAGTATATGAAATCTAGTACTACGGAGAGTTCAAGCTGTTTCCCAGGTTCTACCCACCCGAATTAGGTGACACATAGCCTCAAGTGTTTCGGTACTCAAGAGTCCTGCTACCTTAGTTTGGGCCGAGCCGATTTGATAAACATTGGTGTCAATTCGGCTAGCACGACTTAACTAAATTGACAGGACTAAACTTAATTTTAGCATTCTGTTCTTCTCTTTTCGATACATAAAGAAAAGGATGGAAAACTAAATTTAGTTTAGTCCTGTCAATTTAGTTAAGTCGTTGCCAACCGAATCGACACCATTGTCAACTGTTTTTAGACAATAAGAAGTCCCTTCGTTAAAAAATAAATACTTGCTTTGCTACTGCCAATAATTTCTTTCTTTAGCACAAAAATCATAACAGCTAGGTGTTATGTTAGGTTCCCGCTCACCTTTCCATCATTTAGTAGGGAGATGCCAGCGAAGCCGGGCGGGTGATCAATCATTAAACCTTTCCATTAGTTAATATCAAGTTTAGAGCTCATATATTTTTTTTTATGTAAAGAACTTATAATTTGAATCACACATTACCGGAGCAGAACCGATTAAGATGCGAGGAAAAAATTTCAAAAACTTAAGGATTTGTAGGGTAACGATGTCTATTATAATATTTATAATAAAATCTATTAAATTATTTAGACCTGCCTATCTATAGTATCTATTGTCAAATTTCAAAATCTTTCGCTATCGCTTTCAGGATGTAACACATTGATGCTTCTTTTTGACACAAATAAAAAGTTACCAAAGAAATACAGCAATATCTCACATCCATCTGTCAAATGAAAACTATTGCGATAGATTTTATCCCTATTTCAGATAGCTCAACAGTGGGTTCTACAGTCCCAAATCTAATTTCAACCACCTCTATACATCGGCGTTGTACTTTCACAATACACCTTGAAATAACAGAGCAGAGTCTGTAGGGAAAAGGAAACCACTAAGCAAAACACTCGACACTGGCGAAATCCACAAGGGAACCGCCAAAGCATAAAAAGAAGATAGATTTTGAAATTAGATAATTTGTTGGGTTAGGTTAGGTTAGCATTTCAAAAAGATTGCCTCTAAAGTACAACAAAATATACAGACATGCCTAGAGTAGAGACACCAAACATATTGTCAAAAGCATTTTTCCTTAACAATGAAGTTTTCAAACTCAATTAACTTTAGCTTTTTTACTAACATGCGGTGACTCCTCAGCAAAAGTGATTTCTTCCAGATCCCGTTTGGAGTTTCTCCGTTCAACGTTTGAGTTTACATTCTCTTTATCTTTAGTTTTCTTTCCTGTGCCTTTTCCTTTAGCGTTCTTAGAATAGTATTCTTCTATTTTATGGCTGTCGTCTCCTTTTAAAGGTTCAAGCTCTATTGTATCGTCTAGTTCTTTGTTGGTCGGAGTTTCTACTTCATCGTCTCCGTCTGATTCTATTACGTTCTTTTTCGGTTTTGATTTGGAGCTGCTAGCTGAGAACAGATTGTTGAAATTAATATTTAATCCTACTTAATATTATAAATGTGAAAGTTTTTGGGTTTGGATGTGGTGGAGACAAATTAGACTCACCAAATCATTTTATATTAATTTATTGGACAAGGCGGCACACAGACACTTTATTTAGTTACCACAGATCAGATGGAAGAGGGGGCGTGCACAGAGCATGCATTTCCGTGCCGCTGAATACAGATTATATCTTATGGAATTATTTATGTCTGTAACAGGATGTTTAGATGTTTGTTCCTCAATCACGCAAAAACTACTGAACAGATTTGGTTGGAATTTGGCACACAGATATTAGATAGCCTAGATTAAAACATAGGATATTTTTAATCTCGATATTCTCACGGGAACGGGAATCACGAATCTTAATAAAATTGTTACTTTAGGCACAAGTGCTCCAATTTGCATTTGGTCCAATTCACCATTTTCTTCTCGTGAATGCCTTATGAAGTAGTTTAAAAATAGATATTTTAGTTAGACCAACTGAGAAATTGGACATAAGTACTGCGAATTGAACCAATCGCAAATAGGACTAACTTGTTTCAACCCCACTTTTTAAGTAGGGGAGGTATACTAAAAATATATTTATAAAGATTTTATTTTTCCACTTGTTAGCATTATTTAACTAATTTTCTAGTACTTAGGACCTCTGAGCTAAGCCGCAGATGGCAAGAGTGATATGGCGAAACTATAAGGGTTCCTTGTTGATTTGATTACGAAACCCTAAAAATGAATTCAATACATAAAAATTGTAAGAGAGAGCAGAGGGACTTCTAACTGCCGGAACATAAAACACAAGATAGCCTGTTCCTCAGTGGTGAAAATTCCGGGTGTAGTGCGCTTCCACCTTCGGCCTTATCGTCACTTAACATCAGGTCAGGTGAAGTACTATCCCGTTGTACAAAAAAAAATGCTCTTACCCCCAGCGTTGTCACTCTCCTCCTCTGAGTCGCTCCCTTTATCCTTGCAGATGAAGAAGTTTGTGATCGGTTTCTGCCACTTCGGTGTCTCTCGTGGACAGACCGAGTTCCCTCCGCCAGAGCCGCCACGGGCAGTGCGGTCTGATGACCCTGTGTCAGAAACGTGGACTTAAAAATACATTCATCATCATATCAGCTGTATTTAGGGTTGCCAACCAAACAATGTTGTTTATTTTTTTACAAGAAATAAAGTATATTTAGGTCTGATGGCTACTGGTAAAAATCAATTTCAATTGTAATTTTTTTTGTCAATGCCATTGTTGGAGGAGTTGACAATCTGACAAAATATAAACTAAATATTTGTCAACCTGATTGGTGCAGTGGTCAACATGCCAGTCTACCACACCAGAGGTCCCGGGTTCTATTTCAATTGCTGGCCAGAGATGGGTCTGGGTTTTACTAAGTCTAGCATCCATATTACAAGCTTTGGATTGGATCTTAAAACGAGTTGCCTTCTTTGAGGTTAATTGAGGCTGTGGAGGCACAGAATACATAATAGTACAAGTACAGAAGACCCACTCCGCGAAGTCATTTAAATAAGTAGCGATTCTATCCCATACACAATAAAGTGCAATTCAGGTCGCACACCGCTCCCTTACCTACAGTTATATTCACCTAGAAGTTGCCTCTCTTTCTATCGCGAAGCTCTTATCTCTTTTAACACTTTAGGGTTTCTTCTTATAAATAATAATTAAATAATAGGTAGGTACTTAATTTATTACAAGTTATGTATTTGTGAAATAAAATGTGTAGGTACTTAAATACGTTTCAAAAAAACCTAGGCTAGATACAGTCAACGCCACGCAAACTATACATGCTAACTTTGAGGCAATTTGCTTTTTTACGAAATCAAATTTGTCCTTAATAATTTACTTTATTTTGAAAGTAGGTAAGTAAGTACCTACCTACTCGTAATCTATAAATTATTATTTCAATAAATAGTTGGGTGAAGATTATTTAGCAAATAAGACAAGTACGCAGTACTACGTAACGGATACTAAATACTAACTAGGTAGTAGACAAGCACTATTATTACGTTTCGATGTCATTTGGAACTTTTGGAAAAACGTGAGGTTCGGATTCTTTTTATTATTAGTATTAAGGCAGCCCATTGCGATGTAATATGCCTTTATTTTGGTTATATATCACAAACGTGAGAACGAACGACCGACGCGGCAATATGCGAACGCGACGAGTGACGTGACTATCGAAATCGAACTGCTAACGTGCGACCCAGCCGGCATGCGGCAGCCTCTGAAATTAGTCCGTCCGGACGGACCCGCTGGCTACTTGTAGCTTCGTACCTAAACCGCGGAGTGCGCCTAGCCTGGTGGAGGTGTCAAAATGTATGAAACAAGTCCTTAAGCTACCGGAAACGAGTCTAACTATGAGGCCGGGACTTAAAAACCGTAGACCCATAAGTCACATGATAGGTGTAAGGAGTGTGTTAGATTTTCATGAACCCAGCGTGGGTTCCCCCCTCCCAAAAATCCTATCGAGGCTACAGGCTAGGTGGCGCTGTGTAAAATTGTCCAAATATTTACAATTTACATTAAACTATACAATGCGGTTGAATCAAATACCTGACGAGGCATTACTGCTGGACGGCGGAGCTACGCTGCAACGAGCTTTGCTGCTCTTTCCAGAAGATACTGTAACAATAAAATATTAACAGCTATGTAAGGTGCATTCGGCTAATCCCGAAAATCGGGTAATTCGGATAATTACTTGTAGTAGCCGGTCATGAGCACGGACACTAAATAAACGAAACGCAGGCGCGCCACCTGACAGCGCGGTTTTCGCGCCAATAAGTGACAGTGACAGTGTCTCGACAGAGTCGTAACGTTACCGGCGGGCTGGAATCTGGATCAAGCTCACTTTTGTTCGGGTCGCCGTGGAGTGAAGGAAGACGTCGTTACGGAACTGTCCCACGTTTCGCCTAGTGTCTTAGTTCACACTTCACTTTAGTCCAGTGCTTAAGCTTAATACTAGCTGCGTTTCATTGCTTCTGATTGCGATTAAATTGGACATTGTTAAATCAACGCGTGTTCTCATTGCACGATACCCATATCTGCCCACATGATGGCTGATGGTTCGGGTCTAAATCCTGACGATCCTACATACTTATTACTACTAAACGCGGCAGATTTTATTGCTCTGGCAACATTCACCTAGACGCCATCTTAATATGCTCCCCCACCCACACCGCGCGGGTCGCTTTGAGAGCGAATAAGTGTGTCGAATTCAAATTTTCCGAGAACTAGTGCTATTTCCCGCGTTTTTGGATTTTCAGAATTACCCGAACATCTGTAACTAAGAAGCCTGGTAAGTTATTTGACTAATTGTTTTTTAACTTGATAGATTTTCGTTTTATTGCACTACTTAGTTTGTTTAGAATACTGTAGCTCAAGGTTTTATTATTTTCCATATTTAGCCGTCTAGGGCAACTCGAGCTAAATCAGAGTTCAGATTTACCCGATGTTGGTTTTCTATAGGAACTGTCAGTGGTTCTCAATATTTGTTTTTTTTATGGAATTACTAGCTTCCGCCCGCGACTTCGTCTGCGTGGACAGTTTTTTTGTTATCCCTCGGGAACAGTACGTTTTTTCTGTATGAAAGGTACTCTATGTCCTTTTCTGCACCTCTGACAACGTGTATGCAAAATTTCATAATGATCGGTTCAGTAGTGTAGTTACGACGTGAAGGTGTAACAAACAAACAAACGGACTTTCGCATTTATAATATTAGTAAGGATGTTTATTTGTTTTAAATAGTAATTTTTACTTCAGCTACATTTTGACATCACTGTAAGGTCAATTTTATAAATATTAAGGCGCGGTGGTAGTGAAAGTGGCGCCGCCACTACATTTATTTTTATTACTCGTAAACCAAGTCAATATTTAAAAAAAGCACAAGTAATAATCTCTTAAATTGTCTCTAATATTTTTTGAATAACTCTTCAACAGTTTTCATTCTTTCTGTAAGTTTTAAAATCCATTTTAGCTCAAAGTGGCCACTTTTGGCAATTATTCTCGTGCTATTACCGAGAAATTTGTTTTAGGAAGGTAAATCTGAACGAAAATGGAATATACACCTTCTGTTAAAAATGAATAAAACCCACTTTTCAGTGTCCTTCGGAATTACCCATACATACTTCGTAATTGCACCCGAACAAACTAAAAGTGATTAAATTTTTGACAAGTTTTTTTTTACCAATTCCGAAGATAAATGCAAAAGTTCTTGAAATAGACGTTCAGGCTGTACATTGAAGTACACGAAGTGACCCGCGTTGGTAGCATTAACTCTACCATTCTGATAAGGTTACTGAAAATACAAACATTCCATCAACTCATCAAAAATCCGTTCGTAAATACCCGAATGCACCTTAGCCTAGGAAGTACTGAAATTCACTTGGTACATATTTAGCTTAGGTAAAACTGAGCTGATTTAGCCCGGTAGCCATCCTCCCCTCTTTGGCAGGTAGTGGGGGGTGATATTCAAAGTTTCACGCCGCCGCACTTTAGACAAAAAATCATATATCCTTCAATATACCTATCACCTCGACTGTGGTATCATTTTATGATAAATTAGGGATAGGGGACTCATTTTTGAGACATTTCATGTACAGTTTTATAGAAAAAAGGTAAAATATAACGGATAGTATCAAAATCTCTTTGCTATTATTTTTATTTAAGAGCCGGTATCTTCGAGAATACTAATTTTGTGCAAAGAAAAAAAATATTGTATTAAAGCAAATTTATCCAGCATTTAAAAAATATATACTTTATATATAGGTATCGTACAATGTCTATCTGAAAAAAAATCGAACATGGTATGCGACGGTGTTTCCCAACATTTCCAAGAACCAGTATTAGATGTTTTATTTCATGCAAAATGTATAGAACACAAACTTAACTCTGTAGCAAGCATAAAGAAATTCATTTTTGAGTCATTTAATTTTATAGACATTGAAAAAAAAAATTATTGCTAAAAGTATCAAAAAATGTTTTGCTATTATTTTTATTCAACAGTCAGTATCTTTGAAAATACAAATTTTGTGCAGAGAAAAAAAATTTTGACTTAAAGTACACTTATTCAGCTTTAAAAATATGTATTCTTTAAATATAGTTATCTTACAATGTCTCTCTGAAAAAAATCGAACACAGTATGTGACAGTGTTGCCAAGAATTTCCAACTGCAAATATAAGTTGGTTTTTTCATACAAAATGTATAGAATACAAACTTAACTTTGGTATATTTTGTCGCTTATGTTCTTACGGTCTTACAATCTCTCTCAACTATCCTACGGTCTAATCAGGGGCGTAGCTACCGCCGTATCAGCCGTATCAATTATACGGGGGCCCCGGGCCACGGGGGCCCCCAACGTGCGTAATCCAAAATTAATAAAAACTTTTTTTTTATGGAATAAGTCAAAAAAGCTATATTTTCCCGCGTAAAGCATGCGCTTAAATCAGTTGGCTGAAAAATAGGCAAGGAGAGTATACAACGTGTCACAGAAAGGGGGTATCAACCATCGAAAAATTTCGTCCAAACCATCGAAAGTCTATGGTATCAACCCGTAAGGAGGCAGGGTTGCCACCCGTCCCGATTTTGCCGAGACAGTCCCGATTTCGAACATTTTGTCCCGCGTCCCGACGATCGATCAGTTTTGTCTCAATTTTTGATGTTACACGCGATCAAAATCAAAGTGTTGATAAAAAAATTGGGTCCAAATGTTTAAAAGATTAAAGGACAACAAGTTAAATGCCTTATTTTGCGTTGTATCCCTTCAAACTCATATGTTGAGCGAGTATTTTCCCATATAACACTTAAATGATCTAATGTTAGAAATCGTTGCTCTGCAGATTAAATTAAAGCAGAATTGCAAAAGACATGTCTTGTTCGGAATTCGTAAGTAAATATAAAAATTACGCAAAATTAATGAGAGGCCCGTAGTAATACAAAATATGCATGGAAACATAGACAAAATAAAAATAAAACATTAAATCAAATGCCTCTTCTTTCCCCACAGCTAGGTAAGTTCTCATTTTTTATTTACCCCTTACTTTGCTGACCCGCCCGTTTGCTTCCATTGATTTTGAGTATTTTAATTACAAACAGCCACATACATTCAATATGTCCTTCATTTATCAGTTTCTACTACAATTAGAAAATAGAAAAAAAATAGAAGTAAATAGACCAAAAAATTTTTCGCCCTTATCCCGACTTTTTGTTCCTAAAAGTGGCAACCTTGTAAGGAGGTCAATGTACTCGTGAAGCTAAACATCTACCAACAGAAAAAAAATTGAACTTTCCATACAAAATGTTGACGGAAAATTCAAATTTTCTATTGACAGTCCTAATTTTTTTTTTCGATTTGATTTTTCTTTCTTTTAGAAGGTGTTTAGATTCACGAGTACATTGACCTCCTTCCGAGTTGATACTCCCTTTCTGTTACACGTTGTATATTTAATTTAGATTGTTTGTTAAAAAATTTGGAAAAAGTGACAGATAGATAAATTTATCATGAATAAATATTTCTTTTAATTTTATGCAAACATTTTTTTTCTTTTGTGAGAAATCTTTACCCTTCTTAAGGGCCCCCAAACAAATTTTTATACGGGGCCCCGCCAAGGCACGCTACGCCCCTGGGTCTAATACATACTTAGATCTTTTTGTGGAAGTCATAACGACTATAGAAAAAATTAGACATACGTGTTCTCAGTACGAGCAAGTCATAAAACGACGACGCGACGTGGCGTCAAAAGATTAGATCTCAAAACGACCCAGGTAGGAAAATATTCTACCAAATTAAGTCTAAAGTGCAAATAATGTTTAAATTATAATTATTAGGTACCCCAAGGACCTAGGCATATAAATATATCGTAAAAATGAAACTATTGTTGCATTAAGTATTTTTATACACTTTTGAGCTGAAAAAAATGATTAACAGGCTTATTTTCATACTAACGAGGTAACTTTAAAGCTTTGGTTCTCGGCTCAGGATTAAACGAGATGTTATCTGATGATGGCAGTTTAAAGAATGGATGGCGGAGACTTATAATGCTAAAGAAATCGAACGGATTATATAAGTCATTTAGCTCAGGGTTGAACTTAAAAAAATATCAAGCGAAAATTTTTAAGTATGGAAAATGTAACACTCAACACTCTAGACCAAGGGTCTTCAACCCGCGGCCTGCGGGCCGCATGCGGCCCGTCATTATATTGAAAAAATTAAATTCACATGTCTTCAAATTATACCTATTTACAGATTAAAACGATTTTCTTGTGTTGCGGCCCACCAAACTTTTATCAGAGAATACTAGGCCCTTGACTTCAAAAAGGTTGAAGACCCTTGCTCTAGACGGTCTCTGGTGTAAACGACTCTTCTGATCCGTTGGGTTTCTTTTGCGATCTGTGCCTTCTCCATTCACTCTTTAAATTGCCATCATCACATAATACCCCGTTTAATCTTGAGCGGAGAACCAAAGCTTTAAAATTACCTTGTTTGTATGAAATAGGGCTGTTGTTCCATTTTTCTGCTCACGAGTGTATAAAAATACTCAATGCAACAGTAGTTTTATCTTTACGATATATTTGTATACCTAGGTTCTTAGGGTACCTACCTATTATGATTTAAACACTTTTTGCACTGTAAACTTAATATGGTAGGATAGGATGTTTTCCTACCTGATCGTTTTGAGCTGATCTTTTGACGCCACGTCGCGTCGACGTTTTGTGACTTCCTCATTCTGAGATCAAGTCTGTCTATTTTTTTCAATTGTCGTTATGACTTCCATAAAAAAATTTAAGTATAAATTAGACTGAACGATAGCTGAGAGAGACTATAAGACCGTAGAAACATAAACATCAATTGGCCGCAAAGTTAAGTTTGTACTCTATACAATTTGTATGAAAAACCAACTTAACTTGAAATTAAAGACGTTTGGAAACACCTTCGCATACAATGTTCGATTTTTGTCAGATAGATATTGTATGATAACTATATATAAGTTTGTATGTATTTAAAGCTGAATAAATATACTTTAAGATAGTATTTTTTTCCTTTGCATAAAATTTTAATTTTCAAAGATACCAACTGTTGAATAAAAAAATAGCAAACTGATTTTGATAATGTCGTCAATATAGTAAAATATATCACTTTTTTTCTATGAAACTGTACATTAAATGTCTCAAAAATGGCTTCCTCATCCTTGATTTATCACATTATGATACCACACTCAAGGTGGTAGGTATATTGAAGGAGATATGATTTTTTTTCTGAAGTGCGGCGGCGCGAAACTTTGAATGCCACCCCCCCTTACCTGCCAAGGGGGGGCGGATGGCTACCGGGCTAAATCAGATCAGTTTTACCTAAGCTACATATGTGCCAAGTGAATTCATCTAATGACAAATTTTGACCTCGCCATACATGAGTGCCACTACTGACCTACCTTACTTGTTTGAAATTTACTTTTAGAAAAACTCACAATTAAATATTAGCAAGAAAATTTTGCTCATTTGTGTAACGCAGAACATGGGCACTTTATAGCGTGGTTTTAATTTCAGTGAGTTTTAATAAGATTGTAACCAAGTTAAGCAAAACTTAAAAGATAGGTTATAATATTGAAATTAAAGTGAATACCTACTTACTTTTAGCACCCACAGAAGCTTTCGTGCGAGCCATTATGGTCGAACTGCAATTCGATTAATAAATAGGTACCTTAATTACATTAAATAACACAAAAATGATGAAAGAAATGTAAATAAAAACATAAAATGCACCGGGCAGGCGGCGGGCGGGCGCCAAAACAAATGAAACAGTGTTGCCAGTAGAGATTGGAGATTTAGAACGTCGGGATGTCTGAAAAGGAACGAAATTCGTGGGGAAGGAACGCAAATAAAAAATAAGTAAAAAAAACGGCCAAGTGCGTGTCGGGCCACGCGCCGTAGGATTCCGTAGTTACCTTATACCATACCATATTTAATACCACTATCATTTTTGGTTTACAAAAATAACTTTGTTTTTCACAGTGTTGGTATGAATGACAAAGTTATATTTGCGGTTTTGGAAAATATGATATATCTCAAAAACTGAATCTTTTATCTCGTTCAAACCAATTTTCGTTGAAAGTGTTTATTAGGATCTATAGCCTATATTTTTTTTTAGATTTTTCACTCTCTTATTTCAAAAGTTAGAGGGGGGGGGAGGGGGACACACTTTTTACCACTTTGGCCGTGTTTATCTTTCAAACGGTTGACTTTAGAAACCTCAATGTCATTTTTAAAGACCTATCCATAGACACCCCGCACGTGTTGGTGTGAAGAAAAACTTTTTTTCAGTTTCAGTTCCATGTATGGGGAGCCCCCCCTTAATCTTTATTTTTTTTATGTTAAAATCATTAAGCGATCAACACAGAAATAGAATGTCAAAGAACAACAATGTCAATAAACAGGTGATCCGAAAACTAATACATACATTTTTTATGAGATACGTAAAATATGACTTAGATACTCGTACATAAAATATGACTATATATGGCAAATGAAATTAATTAATTATGTTCCATACTGTTTTCTTCGTCGATAAACGAATAAATGTAGCGAAATTTGGTTTTAGATAAATGTGTGGCAATATCTTATTTACCTGTGAAAAGTGTGATTACTTGGATTGTTTCTTTTTGTCACATCACAATTACTTAGAGCACAAGATACCACGGCTCCACGATACCTTTATTTCAAATTCTAATTAAGATTAACAAATATTTTAAACAAACTGTGATTGCTCATTTGCTAGGCAGGCTCTTAAAGGCTCTTACTGTAAAAAATGTTGACACATGTCACTTGATTCTTTGTCTTTTTTTACATAGACCGTGTCAGTATGATGTTAACTTCTCTTTTCCACGCTTTGTTGGTCTTCTTGAGCGCAGCGAAATTTTTCTATGTCTATGGGTCAATAGACCTACTTACTAAGTTTCAACTGTGTAATCCTAATACTTTCGGAATAAAATGGCTGTGACATACGGTCGGACAGACAGACAGACAGACGGACAGAGAAACAGACATGACGAATCTATAAGGGTTCCGTTTTTTGCCATTTTGGCTACGGAACCCTAAAATAGAATTTGTTCATTTAGAATCGGTTTTCGAAGTTATGTTAGTTAGTCAGTGTCATGCAAGCGGCAAACATCTTGATCTTGCAGATTATTCATCATTGTCACTCGCAAAGTTCAAAATAAGTAATAATAATATGTAGTGGGCAGTTAAGTTTTAAAAATTTAAACACGTTTAAAAAATCGAAATGCTGTATACAATACAGTACAACTTACAACTTTTGTAAAACTTTTCTAAACTTACCAGCTGGGGGCTTACCATCAGCCATCAGCAAATAAGAAACCTTTCAGTTCAAAAGCAGGTCTTAAACAGGACTGCTTAAGGCCTGCTTTCATACTAACCGTTGAGGTCATAGTACGAAAAAATAAGGCACTTCAATATAAGTCCTGCTATAAGAGCTCATGTAAGGCCCCTGTTGGCATGGCATGTGGCGGCACGGCATCGTTACTATCGTTAGTAGTGGTGAGGTGAAGCAGTCTGCAGTAAGTACCAGTTAAAAAGGAACGAAAAGAACGCACGAAAGATGGGAACGAAAAGGGAACGCTTGACCGTAAAATAGAACGCAAAATGTTCCTAAAAGAACGATCTGGCAACGCTGAAATGAAATGACAATGACAGTTCTAGGCTTGTCGAAAAAATATCGATATATTTTGATCCGATATATCGATATAAAATAACCAATATCGAAAATGGTATCAAAAACGATATATTTTTTAGCATCATATCACCCAAAAGTCGACTGGAGACCTTTGTACGGGCATTTACCTCCAATTTTCCCATTTATTTCAAATTATATCTAAAAATGGTTGAATAATAATAAATATGGAAGTTGGATACTAAATCAATTAAAGATTGAAGAAAACCAAAATACTTCAGTACGTTGGAAGGAAAATTGATATTCACAAAAAGTAAAAAAAAAACTATTAAGATTTCTGAGCTAGCTAGGCTGAACTAAATACATTATTATTTTAAAACTGCAAAAGTTCTCTAAAAATTTGACCGATATATAGATATTTTTTAGCGATATATCTCGAGGCCGATATTGATATTTTATAAATATCGATGTATCGATATATCGATATTTTTTTTACTTTCGACATCCCTAAGGTAGGCTTGTTGAAAAAATATCGATATTTTTTATTTGAAATATCGATATTTTTAGCCGATATATCGATACAAAATAACCAATATTGAAATCATATCAAGAACGATATATTTTTATTTATTATCATCACATCACTCTAAAGTTGCTGGGCTGCGTTCCGTCGCTTTGGGTGTAGTTGTTTGGTTGAAATTTAACCCGTTTGAGTTGCAACCAAGCGACGGAACGATCGAGTTGTTTTTATAACCTCTTTAGGTACAAAGTTTTCGTTTCCACTTGGAATATGAATAATTTAAACTTTCCTTTAAACTAAATCAAGTTAAAATTTGTTTTTTGAGTAGAAACCATGAATATTTTGAAACTTACGACACAAAAACATCAAAATACAAAATAATGTCAAAATGACAATGACATATTTTGTTAGCATAAACGTCAGAGCGTTTTTCAACCATCTATTTTGATGGTTGTTTGGTTGCAACGCTCCAAGCCACTGAACGGGTGAAACTACGCTCTGACAGCTGTCAGGGTAAAATTTCACCGAACCACGGAACGGTTAGAGCGCGCACCGGAGTGCGCTCGAGCGCACTCGTGCGAAGCCACGGAACGCACCCCTGTTCCATAATCATAATTCATAATTTATTTTTGTATATAAACATCTTTTCTATAACTTCATGACTTGTATGTTGTTTTGCGCTGCGTTGAATATCTGTGGGCTTACCATCAGCAAATAAGAAACCATTCAGTTCAAAAGTAAACAGGACTGCTTAAGGCCTGCTTCGAAGTAATCTTGACGTCATAGTACGAAAAAGTAAGGCAGTTCAATATAAATCCTGCTATAACAGCTTATAGTAAGGCCCCTGATCCATCGTGTGACGCGTGTTAAATATATAAAATAAAATCTTTATTTTCGCCGGAAAACTTATGACTCAGAATATTCATCTAATCTTTTTTTATTATGTTTGTGATGTGTTTATTTCTTGAGTTAGCAATATTCTATTTCCTTATGTTTTGTTTTGTTCTGGCAACACCTTTGTATACATTTTTGCTGGGAAATGGGGAGGCGAAGGCAAAGTGAATTACAGATGGCGCTCAGTCTTTGGAACAATTGTCAGTTTGAGCTTATATTGTCTTGACTGTGTATTACGTGATTTTACTTTCTTAGATTGTATTTTTTTCGGTTTTGCGGACAAACAATGTATTTTATGCTAACTTTAGCTCATATAAAATAAGAATTACGGAAAAGAAAAGCCAAAACAACAAGCAAGAAAGTTTATAGCAACTACAAAAAATTGCTAACAAGCATTACATTTCTTTCCCATATGTTTTGACAGTTTCTTTGAGGCGGCTCGGTAGGTACCAACGACAAGACGCCACCTATCGGGATAAAATTGCGCTTTTCCTCCCCATTAGTAATGCGACTCGGTCTCATTTGACTATGCTACATATATTACAGGAAATAAAAAATGAACTTAAACTCAACTAAACATCAGAAGTAAACAAAGAACAAAACAAGACATTTCTCTTAAACTCATAAGAAATGCTACAATAATCAATAACTTATTGTTCGATTGGTAAAGGACAAATTTTAGTAATAGGGCGTTTAAACAGGTTATTTTTATATTTTATAGTAACGACCCTCGTAAGACCATCTGCCCCAGGGTGTTTTTCAACAATTCTACCCATCAACCATTTCCCTGGTGGAAGTCTCTCGTCTTTCACTAGAACAACTGTACCAATTTCAGGTTCTGACCGTGCATTTGACCATTTATGTCTATTTTGCAGAGTAGTAAGATATTCAGAACTCCAACGAGACCACAAATTTTGAATAATTTTCTGAATCATTTGCCAACGACTTACTCGCGAAATATTTGCATCAGAGAGACTTTCTTCAGGAACGTTAATCGGAGCTTGTCCTATCAAGAAATGTCCAGGCGTGATTGGAGGTTCATCATCTATAGAAGAACTAATAGGTGTTAACGGACGAGTATTTACACAAGCTTCGACTTGCGACAAAAGTGTAGCATATTCTTCGAAAGTAAGCAAAGTCGACCCAATCACACGTTTTAAGTGACCCTTAATCGACTTAACACCGGCCTCCCAAAGTCCCCCAAACTGAGGTGACCCAGGCGGAATAAAATGCCAGGTAGTCTTATCATTCGCGAGCAATTCAGCTATTTCTCCAATGACGGCTGACTTTCGATTTTTAAACATAATATCCAATTCTTTGGATGCCCCAACAAAATTAGTAGCGCAATCGCTCCATAAATCGCTACAATAGCCGCGTCTAGGAACAAATCGACAAAATGCAGCTATAAATGCCGCGGTAGACAAATCACTTACTAATTCAAAATGAATTGCTTTAGTAACTGTACAAAAAAATATACAAATATAAGCTTTACAAGTACGTTGACATCGTCCAGGATATAGTTTTAAAGTTAATGGACCTGCGTAGTCAACGCCTGAATTTAGAAAAGCTTTGCTTGGAGTAACCCGAAATGACGGTAATTGACCCATTAATTGATTAGCGGGTTTACAAGAGTATTTGAAGCAAACAGTGCAAGAATGTATAACCTTTTTAATTAAATTCCTAGCATGAATTATCCAGTAACTTTGTCTCACCGTATTAAAAGTTAGTTGAGGTCCACTATGTAAAGAACGAATATGAGCATCTCTCACTATCAACTTAGAAAAAGAACAATTAGGAGACAAAACTATAGGAAATTTAGAATTACTTGAAAGATTACTATTTCTTAAACGTCCTGTAACACGTGAAACTCCGTTTTCATTTAAATATGGAGTTAATGCATGAAGTTAACTAGATTTTGGAATCTCAGCATTATTCAATAACAATGAAATTTCTTTAGAGAAGTAAATTGACTGTGACATTTTTATGCAAGTATTTTTAGAGTTCTTCAACTCTTGAACAGTTAAATATGAAGTGACTGCTACAGGTATACTAGTATTTCTCTTAGCAGCAATACGAAATTTACAAATATTTACAAAGCGAAAAATATAAGCTGTCACTCTAATAAGTTTGTTGAATTCAGAGTATCTTTTGAGATTAGAAACCCTATTATCCTCCCCCACAGAAAGATGAGACACTAACTTAGTAACTGCTTTACCTTTACATTCTAAGGTAGTATCAGGGATATCAGTATTAGGTATTAGAATATTTACAGATTGTCTAAGAAATGTAGGTCCATGCCACCACAAATCAAAATTATGTAAAGCTTCAGGACTCAATCCACGCGACGCACAATCTGCGGGATTGTCTATAGACTTTATATGGTGCCATTGATCACTACTTAAAACATTCAAAATTTCAGTCGTAAGATTTGCGACATAAGGTTTCCAAACATTGATTTTTCCGTAGCCATGACAAAATAATCATAGAGTATGTCCAAGCGAATACGCGATCATTAGAATCTTTAAATTTTTTTGAACGTCTCTAATTAATTTTGAAAGTAACACCCCCCCTCATAGTTCTAAGCGTGGCAGTGAAATTTGCTTCACAGGAGCTACTTTTGTCTTGGCAAGAACAAGATTCATATGAATACCATGTTCATTTACAACTTTAACATAAACAGCTGCTGCGTAATCTAAACAAGGAGCATCACTAAACCCATGAATTTCCACTTGCTCAGAATCATCATTTTTAGTATTAATCCAACGATTAACATAACAAGGTTTCATAGCGACAAGTTGATCTCTAAACTTAGCCCATTCTAAAGCAAGATCATGAGGAAGTTCATTGGTCCAACCTACTCCCGATAACCAAAGTTTTTGAAGAAATATTTTAGCTGTAATTACAACAGGCCCTAAAATTCCAAGTGGATCAAATGCTCGAGCGATATCCGAAAGTACTGTAGTCTTTGTGTTCGGGGATGTAGCCTGTGTGGGGTTTATGGAGAAATAAACGGGATAACAGTCAACACCTTTATTCACTGGATCAAGAGTTCAAAATATAACTAAATGTAAAATGTACTTATGTATGTAAAACTAGAAAATGTTAATGTTTAAATTATGCGAAAATAAATGTTTTTGAAGTAATGTAAAATGTTAAGTAAATGTTTATGAGCGCAACCGATCATCGACGCGAAATAAATTGCACTGAAGTGTCATAATGCACACACCGGCCAATGGCCTAATTTACCATCACGTGTTGTGAGGACGTCATATTCATTAGGTATTTCGAAATACCTAAGTGTTCGGTAGTAAACCGAACATATTCCCGGGCGGGAAAAAACACCATAAAAAACAATAAAAATCAATGAGTGTTAGTAAAGTTGACGATAATGAGACAAGGTGATTAGAATAATCGCTTTATAAACTAAATGAAAGTGTTAGTATAATGCTTTGATGCTATGTTACTTAACTAATACATAATAAACTGTTATATTATAAAATTAAAAGTCATTGTTATTTGTCCTCTCGCTTTACTTCACTCTTCACTCTCACTAAACACTAATCTTTTCGGAACCGACACTGGTTTTAGAACCTTCAACTCCGTATCACTATTAAACTTACGCACTCGCGCACTATCACTGATACTGACGTCACTCAGATGACTCATGCTGGTGGAGCGGGCGGGCGGCGGCACAGGCGGCGTCCTGGGCCGCGCCGCCACCTGCCCTGCAGCGCTCTCCGGCAAGGGAGGCGCCTCCGTCTCTGCTCTGCTGCTACACCGCACTCGACGATACAAGACGATAGCTCCTAGTATTGCTGCTGCCACTAGGATGCCATACAATAATGTGTATTGGTGTATATCATGGCTCGATAGTGTGTTAAAATCCGATGACACCATCTCCGAATCTTTCAATGATTGTATCTTCTTTTCGATTTCAATATTTAGTTGTTCCGTGTTCAAATTGTCACTGTAATTATAGTTCTTATCTAGCTGTCCCATACTTATGTTTATAACGTGGTTAATCGGAGCTATATAGTTTATTTCTAAATCTTCTTTTAATGTAATCGTACTTTCATGATTTGTATGAGCTAATACAGTAAAGTTGTCAGTCTTTAATAGGCAGTCGCCGCCGATACTGATAATACTCGGGCTCGTCACCTGATGCGCGGTAACTTGATCCTTGCATATCGTACGAACTTGACATTGACCGCAACATATAAACAAATAGGTGTTTAATTTTGCTAAGGCATGCCATTGGCTTTGGCACGGGACAATGTTTGTTTTGCATTGATCAAGTTTATTTTCATTTCGGATGCATAGATCTTGATCATTTTTTAATTTGTAAATAGGGCTTTTTAGGCTGCATATCAACGTTGATAAGTCTTTACTGACGCAATTTTAAAGGGCATCTTGAGACACTGGTATATAGGTGTCCTTTTGTAGGCTGATCGCAATTTGATCTGAAGTAGGTATGATATTTCTCATATATCTGCCAATTCTCTGTGGGATAGATATAATTTTGTATAGATCGTAAGTGTCTCTACTTACTAATGGTATCTTTATTTCGAATATGAAATAAGATTCAGTCATTCTGGCTTTTATTTTCAACAGTTTGTAGATATCTCTGACATCTGATTGAATATTATGTATGGGGACTGTCACGTCAGCGGATAATAGGCCAGAGATTGTGTTGAGTTCTGTTATTAACTGTTTCGGTGTCAGCAAATGTATGTTGAAATGTCCTTGATAAATATCGGTCAGAGTATCAAGGAGAGTTTGTTGTATGTCTTTCAGAGTCTGTAACATTTGTTGGGCGGTAATTACTGATAACGTGAAGTCTTCGGTGAGGGATACCCTGTTGATCTCTTTCTCTAGAACGGTGATTCGTTTTTCGGCATTATTTAAATGTTTGTTTATGATTTTATGTTGTTTCGCCATCGCCTCTTCAGTTCTTTTTAATAAATTATATTCCGATTCTATTAAAGATGTTTGGTTCTTCCATAAGTTGTTTATGTGAGCTTCATTTTGACGAAGAGCTTCAATGTCTTTAGAGTATTGTTCTGCGAAACGTTCATCCAATACACCAAATAAAGAGTTAGCCAGGTATCCCACGCCATTGATAAAACCTCGACGCTGTCTGGAGTGCGCATTAAAATGTTGATTAAGCAACAGCTGATTGTAGTATTGTAGCTCGGCGTACTGATGATGTAATTGCGGTACTATCATGTTACATTGGTTGTCGGAACTTAATAAGTCACATGTTGTTATTAAGTAATTTTGTATTTTCTCGTAGGCTTCGTTTCCTTCCCAATATGGATTCATATCATAGTACACAACTAAGTTCCACGTATTTCGACTTAATTGAATGTTAGCTATGGGGTCGAAATATAATGTTTGATTGTTGTTTAATTGTGTTATAACACTCGCGCCAAATGTATTTGTAAATAATGTAAGTAAGTAGATTAATGTCGTAACGATAGTTGATAATGTTGATTTTGTTTTCGTAGGTGTCTTGTTTTGTTTAGGCGGTTGTTCTTTATCTTGGTTTTGTTCCGTTTCATGTTGGGTTGACTCAATCGGCAGGACTGATAGTTTAACCACCGGTCGTTTAATGAACCCGTTTCTTGTTTTTAATGTTACGACTCGTACGTAACCGTCCGGGCCGGGATGTGTTTCTGATACGCGGCCGATGGCCCATTTCCCCACCGGTAGATTATCATCTTGGATAACAACTATGTCTCCTACTTTGATGTTCTGTTGAGGCTGCAGCCACTTCTTACGCGCTGTCAACTGGCTAAGATATTCATCCTTCCATCTTTTCCAGATTTCTTGAAATATTTTTGATGTTAAATGCCACCTCGTTCTGGCGTCTTCGGCTGTTTCAATAATTGTGACGTCTGCTCTTCCTGTTAGAAAGTGGGCAGGTGTTAAAACGTTAAGATCGTCTATATCCTCTGTAAGGGCGCAGAGCGGCCTTGAATTCAAACAAGCCTCTAACTGTGCCAGGATAGTGGAAAACTCTTCAAATGTGAGCTTTTGTTGTCCGACTACTCGTTTAAGATGATGTTTCATACTCCGTACGGCCCGCTCCCATAGACCTCCTGAGTTTTATAATTTGAGTAGCAGCAGTATGGGATTCGGTAGCCTTCTATAAAAATAAACTCAATTCAGGTCTTCATCACTATATTTTATTTTCCACCATCACGTCACAACTGACATAAAGTCCAGTTCTTTTAGACAATCTTCGATTCTCAAAATAACATAAAACCGCGTATGCCAGTATTAAACGTACACAGTATAAAACGCCCCCATAATAGTGGCATCGTTATTATTGTTATTACATAAAATAATTATCTAAGCTAAACCTATGTCACGAGAAAATTTAATGTGCTTTGGTGCCGCCAGAGCTTTAGTTAAAATATCTGCTATCATCGTCTCGGTCGGCATGTAAAGCAGGTTAAGTTTTCCTCGTTCTATAACATCACGTATGTAGTGATATCGAACACTAATGTGTTTCGTTCGCTTGTGATAAACAGGGTTTGTGGCTAGTTTTTGTGCTGACTGGTTGTCATTGTATAATGTTACAGAGTTACATACTACTATTTCATTAATGAAGCTTTTCAGATACACCGCTTCTCTAGCCGCCTCACTTATAGCTATATACTCCGCCTCGGTGGACGAAAGCGCTATACAAGACTGTTTGTAGCACCCCCATGAGATAGTATTACCACAAAACTTGTATACATATCCCGTGTAAGACTTTCGATTCAAATCTGAACCCCAGTCTGCATCAGCGTAGCCATCTAAATTAAAGTTACAGTCATCAACCTTTTTAAACATAAGTCCTAACTTTTTAGTACCCTTTAGATATCTAAGTACACGTTTAGCAAATTCCCAATGTACACTTGTATAACAGTTATTAAATTGGCTTAAATAGGATATAGCATAGGAAATATCAGGTCGAGTAGTGACACTTAAATACATTAAACTACCTATTAGTTCCTGGTAAGGTAACTTTTTGCCTCCAACACTAGTACAATCACCAGTGTCAATAGAATTAATATTTATAGGCAAAGGAGTTTTTACAGACTTGCAGTCAACCATGTTAAAACGTTCGAGTAGTAAATCGATTTTGTGTTCTTGACTTAAAATTATAGTACCTGATTCTATATCTCTGTCAACTTTAATTCCAAGCATATTTGAAACTTTACCTAGGTCCTTTATTTTAAAATATGAACCTAGATGCTTTTTAAGGTTCGTTACTGTATCCACATCATTGTAAAATACGAAAAAGTCGTCTACATATAGAGCTATTATTGTGAGAAACTTACCTGTCCGTTGGATAAATATGCAGTCCTCTTGCTTGCACTGTTCAAAATTTAATGACAAAAGTACCTGTTTCACTTTCTGGTACCACGAACGTGAAGCTTGTTTTAGCCCATATACTGCCTTTTTAAGCTTGTAGACTTTGTCTTCATTGCCTGATGCAATAAAACCTTCTGGCTGAAGCATATAAATATCTTCTTTTAACTCTCCATTCAGGAATGCTGTTTGAACATCAAGATGATCTACTTTTAAGTCCATTTGTGCAGCTAACGAGAACAGGATTCTAATCGAACTGTGTCGTACTACTGGTGAAAAAATTTCATCGTAGTCTTCACCATATCGTTGAGTGAACCCTTTAGCAACTAATCGTGCTTTATAGCGTGTAATATTTCCTTCTGCATCCCGCTTTATGGTAAATATCCACTTGTTCTTTACTACGTTTTTATCAGCTGGTCTGTCAACAAGTTGCCATGCATCATGCAACGCGAAAGAATCTAACTCTTCTTTCATGGCTTGTATCCATAGTTCTTTATCCTTAGATTCCAAGGCTTGTTTGATGGTTTTGGGTTCTGAGGAACTAGCCAGGTGTGCATCAGCTTTGTCATGACAATTGTTTTGTTGACATGTTTTTCTAGATCTTAAATTGTATCTTGGTTCAACGTCAGTTTCTAATTCACCTGATGGACCACCATTGATTATATTATCCAATTCGGGCTCAAGCTCCGCCTGAATTTCTGTATTTGAATTTACTGGAACATGCTCCGCCTCAATCGACGTACTTGGGCAGATGCCATCTGTACAGTCGTTTTCTGAAATTAATAAAGGTATTATATTATTTCTGATATTGTAGTTTGGTCTACCAGGAAACATTTTTTCATTGAAAACTACATCCCGCGATACAACAACTTGGTTGTTTTCAGGGTTAAAAAGCCTGTAGCCTTTTACATTATCCTCGTAACCAATGAATATCAGTTTTTTACTCTTAGGTTCAAGTTTTGAACGCTTATGTTTGTTGACTAGGGCGAATGCCTCACAGCCAAAAACTCGTAGATGAGACAGACTGATCTTCTTTCCTGACCATACCTCTTCAGGAATTTTACCTCCTAAGCGTGTGCTTGGTGATAGGTTAATCAAATACGCTGCAGTTTTTACCGCAGGTACCCACATCGTCGCATCTAAATTACCATTTAGTAGTAAACATCTAGTCTTTTCAAGTAATGTACGGTTTAATCGTTCAGCTGCTATGTTTTGTTGAGGGCAATATGCTACAGATTTTTGATGAATTATACCTTTTTCTTTAAAAAGTCTATCCATATTTGAATTAATATATTCTGTGCCATTGTCTGAACGCAGTACTTTTACTTTTGCATTGCACTGATTTTCTACAAGATTAATAAATTGTGTAGTATACTTACATACTTCACTTTTCTTGGTAATTGGATACACGAAGACTTTCCTTGTGTGGTCGTCTAGAAATGTAAGGATGTATTTGTTTCCTCCGAGAGATGTCACCGGCATTTCGCATACATCCGTGTGAATAAGCTGTAATTTTTGTTCTACAACCTGTTTATTAGGGTTAGAAGGATACGGACTCCTACATTGTTTACTAATTATGCAAATATCACAGCTATCCGGAATATTATTTATTTTGAAGTCAATGTCATTTACTAAATGTCTAAGTGACTTTAAACTGTCATAGTTTATATGACCCAACCTTTCGTGCCATAGTGTAATGTCATTCGAAGAGGTTGAATAGCTATGAATTTTATTTACATTTGCAAGTTTGTAAATTCTCCCTACTTTTGGTGCAGTTAAAATTACTTTACCGGAACTTATTATATTACAACCAGTTTTTGTGAATACAATGTTGTTTCCTCTCTCGGTTAATTGAGGTACAGACAAGAGATTGACAGCTAACCCAGGAACAAACATAACTTCTCTTATTGTACAAGACTTTTCTACTCCTAAGACATTAAAATGAACTAACACATCACCTACACCTGTACACCATAACTTGTCACCATTAGCTACACATACTTCCTCATTAGTAACTGAGACGAAAGTTTCAAACCAATCTCGTACTCCAGTCATATGACTTGTAGCTCCAGAGTCTAGGATCCACGTAGTTGAATCTCCCTGTATTGCATTACAAGCTAGAAGTTGCATATGTGGTTGCGACTGTGCTATCAGTGCAGTACGGCAATCTTTAGCTTTATGTCCACGCTTCTTGCAACGGGAACATTTTGGCTTATTGTTGGATACTTTCTGTGCACCATCGTAAGCATTGCCATGTTGGTTAGGTTGTTGTGGAATAGATTTTGATGAACTGGGTTGATTTGCGTAATCAAAGTTTTTGTACTTACGATTTCCAAGCTTCTTAGAATGTAAGCATTCATTGTTACTTGCAATGTCGTTTCCCGTCCAAATTTTGTCTTGTAACAGTTTAGTTTTCACTAAGTCAGACGTGATTTGTATACATGAATGTTCGAGAGCCATGATCATTGGTTCGTACGAATCTGGTAGTCCTTGTAATAATAAGGCAGCCAAAAACTCATCATCTAAGGGTTTCTTCATGTTTTCCAGTTGTTGAGCCAAGGACTGAATAGCATTAACATATGCTTCCATGTCTGTGTGGTCAATCAACTTGACAGACAGAATAGACCTTAGTAATTTAAGTCTCCTGTTCAAACCTTTGTCATCATAGGTTTTCTCAAGGATTTCCCATGCTTCTTTGGCAGTTTTTGCTTGCATGAGATGAGAAAAACAGCTCCTTTCAACACTCAAGCATATCTTGGATAAGGCTTTGTCACTATCCCTTTTTCGGGCTTCGGGTGTAGACTGGTCGTCTTTATCATACCCTATGATCGATCTCCATAAGTTGTCGAAAACAAGTGCATTACGCATCACAAATCTCCACTCTTGGTAATTTGCGCGTCCTTTGAGTTTATCGTAGTTCATTATTGTACTCGACAAATTTCGGTTTTCTGACATTTTTGTTACTTACTCAATTTTACCTTTTATAGGTAAAGCCCATAACCTTTTATAATTTGAGTAGCAGCAGTATGGGATTCGGTAGCCTTCTATAAAAATAAACTCAATTCAGGTCTTCATCACTATATTTTATTTTCCACCATCACGTCACAACTGACATAAAGTCCAGTTCTTTTAGACAATCTTCGATTCTCAAAATAACATAAAACCGCGTATGCCAGTATTAAACGTACACAGTATAAAACTGAGCTTGGCCAAGATGGCGCCGTGAAGTGCCATTCGATGTTCATGTCAGTCACCTCCTTTAGAAAGCTGTCGTTGAATGTTTGTTGAATTTGTTGATATTCCTGTTTGAGAATGTTATGAGCTCCGTGGAAGTTAGTGCCGTTGTCACTGTATATGTGTGCTGGAGCTCCACGGCGCGCCGCCATTCTGCGCAGGGCAGCTAGAAATGCGGAACTGGTTAACTCCGACACAATCTCCAGGTGTATGGCCTTTGTGACCATACAGATGAAGACGGCCACATAGCCCTTTGTGGTTCTTGCACTTCGGCTTTTGTTTAGTTTGATTTCCAGGAATCCGCTGTAGTCCAACCCTGTATGGTAGTAAGGAGGAGCGGGGTTGGTTCTCGCTACTGGCAGATCCCCCATGACTTGATATAGTGGTCTGGACTCCTGTTTGCGGCAGGTCACGCACTTTCGTACTTGCTTTTTAACGATGTTGACGCCTCCGGTAATCCAGTATTGCTTACGTAATCTCGCTAATGTTAGGGTTGGACCACCGTGGAATGTATCCAAATGAGCTTTATTTATAAGCAGCGTAGCCAACTTGTGGTTTGCTGGAATTATTGCTGGATGTTTATTTTCGAATGATAAGCTGCTGTGTTTTAATCTGCCACCAACTCTTAGAATGTTATCTTTGCAAATGATGGGATAGAGATTCAATAATTTGCTGTTATTTTTCACAACTCCGTGTTTTTGTATCGAGTCAATGTCCGCTCTACATTCTGTTGCTTGCACATATTTCACAATAATAAGTGAGGCTTTATTTATTTCTTGCAACGTGATATGTTTAGGTAATTGCTTACGCTGTGGGTTCAACGCTCGTAATATCCATGCGATAATTCGTGTAATAAATGTAATTGAATTATGTTTTTGTAATAATGAGTCGATAATGTTTTCATTGTCCCCTGTTTGTACGATGTTTGTCTGTTTACAAAATTTTGATTTTAATTCTAAATCTGTATCGTATTTTGGCAGTTCTGTTTGTTGAATGTTGTATGTAGAAAGCCACTTAGTTCTAGTTTTGGTAATGAATAAGCCTTTTTAAATGGTACGAGCTTACTTTTCGCGGCCACTAGGGTTGTCTCCGGCCGGCCCTTAATCTGAGCGTAAACAACGCATGCATAGGCTTCCTCGGATGCGTCACAGAACCCATGTAATATAATAACGTCGTCTGCGTTACATAATAACCACCTTGGTATTTCAAATGTGTTGATAAGTTCAATATCCGATTTAATTTTTAACCATTCTTTAGATATATTCTCGGGTACTACGTCATCCCAGCGTTTATCTGTTTTCCAAACTTTTTGAAAGAGTAATTTTAGTTTTGTTATTTTAGTTATTTTTTTTAGTTTTGTTATTTTAGTTATTATTATTTTAGTTTTGTCATCCCAGCGTTTATCTGTTTTCCAAACTTTTTGAAAGAGTAATTTTAGTTTTGTTGATAACGGCGCTAACCAACCAAGTTAACCAACCAAGTTGAAATGTTGAATTGGAACGTAAACTTGTCTGTTACGGAGTTCCATGTTAATCCTAATGTTTTCGTGTTGTTATCCGTTTTGAAAGTGAAAATACTGTTGTTGTCGTTATCACATTCCTGTTTTATGTTTGATAGAAGCTCATTATTGTTGGAGGACCACTTTCTTAGGTTCATTCCTCCCGACTTTAACAACGCATTTAAGTCAGCAATTAACTTTCTCCCGTTTTCTATCGAATATGAACCAAAAAGCAGGTCGTCCATATAAAATGCTGATTCTAGCACCTTGCTTGCTTCTGGGTATACGTCACGCTCATCTGAAGCCAGTCTTCGCAACGTCATCATCGCTAAGAAAGGGGCCGCTTTGTTGCCATAACTTACTGTTGTTAAATTGTAGGTTTCCAGAGGCTGTGACTGTGTTTCCCTCCAAATGATCTTTTGGAGATGTTTATCCTTTTCGGAAAGTAGTATTTGCCTAAACATTTTCTCAATATCGGCAGTGAATGCATATTTAAATTGTCTCCACTTCAAAAGTAATGCTTGCAGATCGTGTTGCAGATTAGGGCCAGCGTACATTAAGTCATTCAGACTGTTGCCTGAAGAAGTATTGGCGGAAGCATTAAATACCACCCTATACTTTGTTGTTGTTGATTCATTACGTTGAACTCCATGGTGTGGTAAATAAATAAATAAATAAATAAAAATATTTTTTTTTATTCACTTTCTTATGACTAAAATAACAAAAATTATTGAAGCCCCCTATTAAGCAAAAAGATGCCTGTGCCAGGAGACTCCGCTCTATTTACTTATTTTCTATACACAGTCAAAGATTATCTAAATATTGTACTTAGTTAATTAAAAAAAGGAAAAAAAAAACTCTTAATTTTATGGTGCTTTAGGTTTAGAATAAATTAAAGGTAAGTACTTACTAATGTTAATTATGTATGTTTATGTATGTATTCTATATTAAATGGTTCTATGTTATATATTATTTATCAATTTTAAACAAAAATTTAAAAGATTTAAATAAGGTTATATATAGGTAGTATATTAATTTACTTTGATTTACTTTATATATTCCAATAAACTTTCTATCTCAATATAGGTTAAATTTTGTATCCAATTTATTAATATTGATTTACACTCGTAAATAGGTTTACTATATATATATGTCTCTTTATTTATTTTATTATATAAATATGCTGAACGTGTATCGTACTGTGCTCTTGCAAACATTGTTTTATTATAAGGAATAGGTACTACATTTTTCTTTCCCCTTCTACCCTCATTAGCTGGATTAAAGGTTATGTTTTTATGTTTTTTTAGTATAATGTGCACGATGTATAGTTTACGTATAGATAGTAAATTAGTTATTTGGTAAAGTTCCTGTGTTGAAAAAGTCCTATTCTTAAAATACATTATCTTCAATAGTGTACGCTGGGCTCGTTCGACCTCCAGGAAACGCGTTTTAAGTGCGCCGCCCCATACAGGAATGCAGTAAATTATTATGGATTGAACCAGGGAGATATATATTTCGTTCAATAGATTTCTAGATATGCCAGCACTTATCGACATATTCTTTGGAACTATATGTCTCAAGGTTTTAAAAATCCAGTTGAACTTACGTATTCTCGATTTAATTAGCTCTATTTGAGGGTACCATGACAATCTCTGGTCCAACATAACTCCCAGGTACTTAACACACTGTACTTTATTTATTTGTGGACAGTTACAGCCACATCCTGCCAGGTTACTACAAGTATGTATTTTTAAATTGTAATCTGAACAAGGTTGTGAGCTATCATAAATACTGAAGCATATATAGTTTGTTTTGAGCGTGTTAAGAGTGAGGAGATTATTTTGTAACCATAGTGCTACTTGAGCCATACCCCGCTCAGCATCCACCTTAACGTTGTTCCAGTTGGAACCAGAGAAAACTACTGCTGTGTCGTCAGCGTAAGAAAATATTTTTGCGTTTAGAAGATTCATTTGACATAGGTCGTTAATGTAGATGAGGAACAGGGTGGGGCCCAACACACTTCCCTGAGGAACACCGTATGTAACATCAACATCATCACTAATACAGTTTTCAAATTTAACTTTTTGTGTTCTATCGGATAGGTAGTCTTTAAATAATTGTAGTTGTTCACCCCGAATACCAATTTTTTCTAATTTACTCAGAAGGATGGGGCCAGAGA
Source organism: Agriphila tristella (assembly GCA_928269145.1). Lineage (NCBI taxonomy): Eukaryota > Metazoa > Arthropoda > Insecta > Lepidoptera > Crambidae > Agriphila > Agriphila tristella. Next base: position 18,068,582 of record OV743447.1, on the reverse strand, counting down.
CGGTGTCGAAGGCTTTTTTTAGATCTAAAAAGACTGAAATACATTTTTTTCCATTATCAAGTTGTTGTGTAATAAGCGTACTTATAGATGTAACTGCATCTTCGGTTGAGATTCCACGTCTAAAGCCAAATTGGTTTGGAGATAAGATGTTATATTTAGAGAGATAGTTTAACAATCTAGTATTTATTAACTTTTCCAAAATTTTTGCCAGAACTGGAAGAACTGAGATTGGCCTGTAGTTGTTAACATCTTCTCTGTCCCCACCCTTGTGAATAGGTGTTATTATAGACTTTTTTAATGCGGTAGGGAAAATACCGGTCTTAAAGCAAAGGTTTGCTAAGTGTGTGATTACAGGTATAACTTCGTTTTTTACATATTTAAGGTATATAGTAGAAATATTGTCCCATCCCGGAGCACTGCTTGATTTTAGGTTCATTATTATGCTATTTATTTCGCTGTGATCTGTATCCAATAGAACAAACGATTGTGGCTGATTGGGCAGTTCATGAAGGTAATTGTTTAAGACGTCCTTATCTACACTAGAATGAATATCGTTAGCAAGTTTCTGACCAATATTAGCAAAGTATCCGTTTACAAAATTTGCGGAATCGAGCGCGGTAGACTTTAGTTTAGATAATTCTGAATTTATGCTATTTGTTTTAAATAGCATTCTATTGTAGAGTTGTTGGTGGTGTCAAGTTTCATATGTCCTAATGCTAGATATTCGCTCATGAAAGACTTATACTCGTTTGCTAATTGAGGCTGGATGTTGAATTTCTTTTCTAAGTTACGAAACTGAGCAATAGCAGTATTTTTTGATGACCTTAGTTTTTGTTCGAAGTTATCTTTCATGGGCAGGCGCACCTCGTACCGTCCATCTTCCTTTCTAAGGGTTGTTTTTGTAAAGAAATCCAAACACTTTTGATCTTCTAATGAAAGATTGGATTGTTCGCTAATTTCTTCAATGTCCCAAAATCGCTTTATCTCATCTAAGTTGTTAATTATTACGTTGCAGTGATAAGTTCTCGCATTTCCGCATAGCAACCAGCCTAATTGTGTTTGTTGCGCGATGGGCTGAGATGTTTCTTCGCCTTTAATCATTCCACTTAATATTATGATTGAATAAATATCAGCCCCTAATAATAAATCGACTGGTCTGCTTTTATTAAATTCAGGGTCCGCTAAGTTAATGTTGGCAATATGGTTCCATGATGGTTTTTCAAACGTTTTGTTAGGTAAGCTTTTAATTAAATTGTTCATTATCAGCACCTCTGCGTTAAATGTAAAGTCGTTGTACATTGAACGACACTCAATGTTTGACAGCCCCTTACAAGAGTTTTCTTTCTCTCCTACTCCAAATATTGTTCCTTGACATTTTTGTCTCTTAATACCTAACTGTTGTGAAGCTTTTTCCGTGATAATTGAAATTTGTGAGCCTTGGTCAATTAAGACTCTCATCTTAAGATATGTCCCGTCTATAGACTTTACTTCCAAAACTGCTGTCGCTAATAGAATTTCCGAATGATTATTTTGCGATATGTGCGAGTTTGTTGTTATATTTTCGTTGCGATTATTTGCGTTCGACGACCGCGAAGCAGACAGCTGAGTTGGCTGTATTTGCGCATAAGCGTCATGTAATATCGTGCTATGCTGTTTTGCGCATTTACGACACATTTTAGTCGAGGTGCATGAACTTCCATTATGACTAAACAAGCAATTAGTACATAGTTTAAGCTTATTCACAGTCTTTAATTTTTGATCAGATGGCATTTCAAGAAAGCTTTTGCAGTTGTAAATTCCGTGGTCACGGGAACAAAGAGGACATTTAAAGTTAGATGATGCATGGAAGGACTTCGTAAATGTTTTTATGTTCTTGTGCTGAATGTTGTTTTTTCCTTGATTATTGCTCGCCCATTTACTCGTAGTAGGGTTCTCTCTGTTAAAGAAAGGGTTCGATTTATGTTGTATGTTTTCTTGTTTACGTCGTGATGATTCCAACGCAGTAAATTTTCCTTCTAAAAACTCTAAGAACTCGCTTAATATAGGCAGCTCTCGAGGATTTTTCAAAGATTCGATGTAGTCTGAATGAGTTTCAGAGTCCAATTTTTGAGTTAATAGATGTATTAGTAAAGGATCCCATGTTGTTATGCTGACATCGAGATTCTTAATTGCGTTTAATGTTTCTACGGTCACATCATGCAGTTTCTTAATTTGTCCCGCCGACTGTTGTTGAATGTTAGGTAAGCTCAGAAGTGTGTTAATGTGGGACGTGAAAATAAGTTTTTTGTTGTTGAATCGGTTGTTAAGAATATCCCAACAAGTTATGTAGTTTTCTGAGCTTATTTGTAGATGCTGTATCAAGCGCTCCGCATCTCCACGCACTTTGCTACGTAAAAATTGCATCTTTTGAGCGTTTGATATTGACGGGTTGTCGTGTATGGCTTCTAAGAACAGATTTTTGAATGGAACCCATTGATTGTAATTTCCGCCAAATATTGGAATGTCTAATTGAGGTGTCGCCTTTTCACGATGCTTCATAGACCATAATTTTGTGTTTATCGCCCTTTTTGTGTTTAAGTATTTCTTCTCATAATAACCGAACTTTCCTTCATATTCACTGTTTTCTTCTCCGGTTTCACACATGATCTCCCAATGTAATTGGGACGACCTCTGACCAACGCATTTGCAAGTATTTCAGAGAATCTTCTAACTCCCAATTTTCTATGGTTTTTTCAACTTCAATCATACTTAATGTTCGTTTGAAAGCCATAAAGTTAGCTTCTTGTTTTCGCAATAAGTTGCGGATTAAAATTGTTTCCTGACTTATCTCATGTGCTTCTTCCATTGGCCTCTGCGCAGTGTCCTGTTTAACTCCTGGAGTTGATGTTGATGTTGATTCTGACCCCTTACTTGTAGTTGTTTGTTCTTGTACTGTTGTATCGCTCAATGTTATAAACTTTTCAATATAGCTCCGCGTTTCTTTATAAAACTTTTCAGTCTGTTGGTAATAGTTCTCTGTAAAGTACGAATGGGATGCTTTGTTCTTCACTTCATCGTCTAATCTAAAGTGATTGTCTTGAAAATCATGCCAATAAGCGTCAAGAGTTTCTAAGCGTCGTTTTATGTTAGATGGATTTTTTCGCGCAGAAGAGTCTTTCTTGAAGTTAACTAGGAGCTTTTCCATAGCTCCCATAATCTCGCTCTGTGTCAACATGACACCCTCCAAAACCTCAGTTGCTTCGTCCGGTCCGGGCATTGTAACTTCCGAATCGGGTTATTATAAAGCAAGAAATATGGAAAGATCTTACTTGGTTTATGTTGTCGATGTTAACCGGTTAGTGTACCAGTCAACTGGAACCAGGGAAGCAAAGCGCCGTTGAAATCCAATTTATGCAATCCAATTTTATCACACACACTATCCACCACTGTTCACTGTTCTCCACCCCAATTCACGAGATAAACGCGCGCGAGGTGGTCGCTCGAAGGACCAATGTTCGGGGATGTAGCCTGTGTGGGGTTTATGGAGAAATAAACGGGATAACAGTCAACACCTTTATTCACTGGATCAAGAGTTCAAAATATAACTAAATGTAAAATGTACTTATGTATGTAAAACTAGAAAATGTTAATGTTTAAATTATGCGAAAATAAATGTTTTTGAAGTAATGTAAAATGTTAAGTAAATGTTTATGAGCGCAACCGATCATCGACGCGAAATAAATTGCACTGAAGTGTCATAATGCACACACCGGCCAATGGCCTAATTTACCATCACGTGTTGTGAGGACGTCATATTCATTAGGTATTTCGAAATACCTAAGTGTTCGGTAGTAAACCGAACACTTTGTAAATGGTTTGGTTTGCTTAAATACATCAAAACTAAATTCTAAGTTATCATCACGCGAATTCCATTTTACACCAAGAGCTTTTACTGTGTTATTCGTTGTTACATTTACACTTTTTTCTATAGTGCTACTAGTTTCTGGATCTTTCAAGACAGCAGTACTATTGGATGCCCACTTGTGCATTTCAAACTGACCACGTTTCATAATCTCCGTAACTCTTTTTTTAATAGTAATGGCCGTTTTTTCATCATCAAATCATCCATGTAAAATCCATTATTTAAGATATTGTGGGGTCGTGCGTGTTTCAAGTTACGTACGTTAAGTACCTATGTAGAGAACAAGCATTTTTGTATTTAAGTTTCTGTCGTGTATGCGCAGTGACACGTATCGGTCGCTGACGCAAATAAATAATAAAAATTCCAACAGTATTTTATTTGATGTACACGAGGTGAGTCCCCTGTCCCCACAGTGGTAACCGCGAAGGAACATTAATAAATCGTCGCGAGTGTTATAATAAAATATGCCTATGGATCCGCCTAAAAACCCGCTAGAGCCGGCACCGCCGTCGCCAGCGCCGGCACCCGCGCCGTCAGCCGCCCAGTACGCCGCCGCCGCCACCGCTAGGGCGGATAGCGAACTGTCAGCAATACAAATAAGCGACAAGATAATGGAAACCATGACGCAGCCACAGATTTCCGAGCTTTGTACCCCTGTGCAAAACAAAGGTAATGACAAAATTTTAGCGGAAATCGCAAAATTAAGTGCTAGAATTAGCAACATGGAAAGGTCTCGCAGCAAATTCCGAGAGCGCAGCAAGAGCCGTTTCAATCATCGTTCCCGTTCTCGTTCGAAAAGTCAACCGCGACGTACTCCAGAAAGTGAGGACTGGCTATGTTTTTATCACTTCCGTTTCAAGGAACGTGCAAATAAATGCGTACAACCTTGCACCTGGAAGAAGGAAAACTAGAAATGTACAGGTAGGAGAGGCGAATATCTGTGCAATTTCTCCAACCCATCGCCTTCGCGTACGTGATCATAATAGTGGCTATAGTTTTTTAATAGATACTGGCGCAAACGTGTCTGTCATTCCAATCTCAGTGTGTAAACGCGACTATCACAATAGTAAATGTTCGGACTATAAACTGTATGCAGCGAACGGTACCGAAATAAAGAGTTACGAAACGAAATCACTTGTGTTAAATTTACGTTTACGCAGACCGTATCGCTGGGACTTTATAATTGCCGATGTAAAACAGCCCATCATAGGAGCTGATTTCCTAAGTACTTATGGATTATTAGTGGACTTAAAAGAACGGAAATTAATAGATAAGGTAACCAATTATAACATTTTAGCGCCCATTGTAAATTGCAGGTTATCAACTGTAAACACGATCGACAAAAGTCATCCGTACTGGGATGTAATTAGTACCTAAGTACCCGGATATTACCAAACCTATTAATTTTAAGGATAGTCCCATTAAGCACAATGTTTACCATCACATCGAAACGACAGGTCCACCCGTACACGCCCGTGCTCGCCAACTTCCTCCAGATAAGTATAAAAGGGTCAAGGAAGAATTCAAGGTCATGCAGGAAATGGGAATCTGCAGGCCATCCAAAAGTCCGTGGTCCAGCCCGCTACATGTCGTACCTAAAAAAAACGGTGAAATTCGACCGTGCGGGGACTACAGACGTTTGAATGCCATAACAAAACCCGATCGGTATCCCGTACCAAGATTGCGCGATTTTACATATCTATTGGACGGTAAAACTATTTTCACGCGACTTGACGTTAGAGCTTATCACTGTATACCCATATTTCCTGATGACATTGAAAAAACCGCAATAACGACACCATTTGGCTTATTCGAGTTTCCAATGATGACTTTCGGATTGCGCAATGCTAGTCAAATTTATAAAACGTTTTATGGATCATTCAGTACTACAAGGACTTGATTTTTTATTTACTTTTGTAGATGACGTGTTAATTGCTTCTAATTCTGAAATTGAGCATAAAGAGCATTTAGAGAAAGTTTCTGAACGTTTTAATCAATTCGGAATTTCCATTAATTTGAGCAAATGTTGTTTTGGGGTTTCTAAAATTGAATATTTGGGATACGAAGTATCTAAAGAAGGCATCCGACCTTTGGATAGCAAAATTGAAGTCATTAAAAATTATCCTAAGCCGAAAACAGTCGAAGAATTACGACGTTTCTTAGGAATAATAAACTTCTATCGTTCCCACATTCCTAACGCAGTCAAATATCAGTTAGTATTGAATGGCTACTTGCGCAATGCGAAGAAAAGAGACAAAACATCCATAACATGGACACTTGAAGCTGACGAAGCTTTCTCACGGTGTAAGGCGAGTCTACAAGACGCCGTCACGTTATCGCACCCACACAGCGAAGCTCCAATTTCCCTTATGACTGACGCTTCGAATTCTTGCGTAGGAGCAGTTTTACAACAGTTTGTTGATAATAATTGGAAACCATTAGGTTATTTTTCTCAAAAAATATCTGAAGCGCAAACTAAGTATTCCACTTACGACCGTGAATTATTAGCTGTATACTTAGCAGTTCGTTATTTTAAAGATTTAATTGAAGGTCGTCAACTATATATTTTTACCGACCACAAACCCTTAACTTACGCCTTTAACAAAACCAGATGCGAAAAGGAAACACCTAGACGCATTAGGCAACTAGCATTTATTAGTGAGTACACTACAGACATTCGTCACATAAGCGGTAGCGACAACGTGGTAGCGGACACATTATCACGCATAGAGACAATAGCCTGTCCGACATCAATAAATTATGATGAATTAGCAGACGCGCAATGCACCGATGAGTACGTCACTCAGTTATCAAGCGAATGTAATAGCAAAATACAATTAAAGAAAATAGTTATGCCCACGTGTAGCAAACCTATTTTCTGTGAAATATCTACGAGCAATGTAAGGCCGTATTTACCTGTTAAGTATCGTAGAATCACTTTTGACACTGTGCATAATTTAAGTCACCCGGGAATTAACACGACTAGGAAAATGATGTCGACGAAATTCTTTTGGCCCAATATGAACCATGACATTGGGGTTTGGGCTAAAACTTGTTTAAGCTGCCAACGCTCAAAAGTGATTAGACATACTAATTCCGCTGTCGAAGCTTTTCCGTCATGCGACAGATTTGATCACATTAATATCGATATTATCGGCCCACTTTCAATAACTTCTGAGGGATATAGGTATTGTTTGACCATTATCGATAGACGAACACATTGACCTGAAGCATTTCCGCTCAAGGACATAACTGCCGAAACAGTAGCTAAAAATGTATATGACGGTTGGATAACGCGTTTTGACTGTCCCTTAAAATTAACGAGCGACCAAGGACGTCAATTTGAGAGCGATTTATTTGCTAAACCTATGTTGTTGCTAGGAATTAAAAAAATCCGAACAACGGCATATCATCCTCAAAGCAACGGTGCCGTAGAAAGGTGGCACAGATCATTAAAAGTAGCTTTAACAGCACGTCTTACTGAAAAATTATCATCTTGGGTAGATGAATTGTCAACGGTATTGCTTGGTCTCAGAGCAGCTGTTCGAACTGATAACAAGATAAGTGCTGCCGAGATGACTTATGCTCAAACTATTCGCCTACCATCCGATTTTTACGACGTACGATCAGTTAATTCATCTGATGATTTCACATACGTTCAAAAGTTGCGTGGCATTTTGAACAGTTTTAGGCCTAGCCCTAAGTCACATTCAAACAAATAATTTTTCGTTCATCCTGATTTACGGGATTGTGAATTTGTTTTTGTTCGTAACGAGGTACATAAACCTTTGAAACCTACATACGACGGTCCGTACCACGTATTAAAACGTGGAACTAAGGTTTATGAAATAGAACTTCCTAATCGTAAAGTTAATATATCCATCGATCGGTTAAAACCCGCGTATATGTTACAGACATCAAATTCAGATATCGAACGTAATTCACAATCGACCGATTCAGAATCAAGCACAAAAACACGCTCAGGTCGTGTTACGAGGAGACCCGTACGTTTCGTTGATTAAAAAAATATTTTTCTTCTCTTGTTTAAAATAATGTGTTACTTTATTATAAGTAAATATTGTTTAGACTAACGTTGCCAAGCAGTGTATAAGTGCCTTAAGTGCCCACTTTTTTTTTCCTGTGTTTATACCATTCAAGTTTCGTGTGAACTTGTAACAACGTAGTATTATTATTGGTAATGTAGTCAGTGGCGTGCCTAGGGTCTGAGATCAGGGCAAGCCCAAAAGCTCAAAAAAAAACACAAGTTTCAAATCTTGTACCTACATTCTTCGTTTCTTGACTTGACGAGTTCCATAAAAGCACACTGTTAGCATGCACAATGAAGCGCTCATGGCGGAACTTGACAGACTGATCGTACTCGATCACGTTTGTTAAGCAACGCTCGGTCCGGTCAGGTGTCGGATGGGTGACCGTTAAAGTGGCATTTTAACTGAGCGCTTCCGTGCTTCGGAGGGCACGTTAAACCGTCGGTCCCGGCTGTTGTCATCTGATAATAGTCGTTAAGCCAAGTTAGAGGCTGTTCGGGGATGTAGCCTGCGTGGGGTTTTATGGAGAAATAAACGGGATAACAGTCAACACTTTTATTCACTGGATCAAGAGTACAAAATATAACTAAATGTAAAATGTACTTATGTATGTAAAACTAGAAAATGTTAATGTTTAAAATATGCGAAAATAAATGTTTTTGAAGTAATGTAAAATGTTAAGTAAATGTTTATGAGCGCAACCGATCATCGACGCGAAATAAATTGCACTGAAGTGTCATAATGCACCCACCGGCCGATGGCCTAATTTACCATCACGTGTTGTGAGGACGTCATATTCATTAGGTATTTCGAAATACCTAAGTGTTCGGTAGTAAACCGAACATATTCCCGGGCGGGAAAAAACACCATAAAAAACAATAAAAATCAATGAGTGTTAGTAATGTTGACGATAATGAGACAAGGTGATTAGCATAATCGCTTTATAAACTAAATGAAAGTGTTAGTACAATGCTTTGATGCTATGTTACTTAACTAATACATAATAAACTGTTATATTATAAAATTAAAAGTCATTGTTATTTGTCCTCTCGCTTTACTTCACTCTTCACCCTCACTAAACACTAATCTTTTCGGAACCGACACTGGTTTTAGAACCTTCAACTCCGTATCACTATTAAACTTACGCACTCGCGCACTATCACTGATACTGACGTCACTCAGATGACTCATGCTGGTGGAGCGGGCGGGCGGCGGCACAGGCGGCGTCCTGGGCCGCGCCGCCACCTGCCCTGCAGCGCTCTCCGGCAAGGGAGGCGCCTCCGTCTCTGCTCTGCTGCTACACCGCACTCGACGATACAAGACGATAGCTCCTAGTATTGCTGCTGCCACTAGGATGCCATACAATAATGTGTATTGGTGTATATCATGGCTCGATAGTGTGTTAAAATCCGATGACACCATCTCCGAATCTTTCAATGATTGTATCTTCTTTTCGATTTCAATATTTAGTTGTTCCGTGTTCAAATTGTCACTGTAATTATAGTTCTTATCTAGCTGTCCCATACTTATGTTTATAACGTGGTTAATCGGAGCTATATAGTTTATTTCTAAATCTTCTTTTAATGTAATCGTACTTTCATGATTTGTATGAGCTAATACAGTAAAGTTGTCAGTCTTTAATAGGCAGTCGCCGCCGATACTGATAATACTCGGGCTCGTCACCTGATGCGCGGTAACTTGATCCTTGCATATCGTACGAACTTGACATTGACCGCAACATATAAACAAATGTCGGTCAGAGTATCAAGGAGAGTTTGTTGTATGTCTTTCAGGGTCTGTAACATTTGTTGGGCGGTAATTACTGATAACGTGAAGTCTTCGGTAAGGGATACCCTGTTGATCTCTTTCTCTAGAACGGTGATTCGTTTTTCTGCATTATTTAAATGTTTGTTAATGATTTTATGTTGTTTCGCCATCGCCTCTTCGGTTCTTTTTAATAAATTATATTCCGATTCTATTAAAGATGTTTGGTTCTTCCATAAGTTGTTTATGTGAGCTTCATTTTGACGAAGAGCTTCAATGTCTTTAGAGTATTGTTCTGCGAAACGTTCATCCAATACACCAAATAAAGAGTGTGTGCGCATTAAAATGTTGATTAAGCAACAGCTGATTGTAGTATTGTAGCTCGGCGTACTGATGATGTAATTGCGGTACTATCATGTTACATTGGTTGTCGGAACTTAATAAGTCACATGTTGTTATGAAATAATTTTGTATTTTCTCGTAGGCTTCGTTTCCTTCCCAATATGGATTCATATCATAGTACACAACTAAGTTCCACGTATTTCGACTTAATTGAATGTTAGCTATGGGGTCGAAATATAATGTTTGATTGTTGTTTAATTCTGTTATAACACTCGCGCCAAATGTATTTGTAAATAATGTAAGTAAGTAGATTAATGTCATAACGATAGTTGATAATGTTGATTTTCTTTTCGTAGGCGTCTTGTTTTGTTTAGGCGGTTGTTCTTTATCTTGGTTTTGTTCCGTTTCATGTTGGGTTGACTCAATCGGCAGGACTGATAGTTTAACCACCGGTCGTTTAATGTACCCGTTTCTTGTTTTTAATGTTACGACTCGTACGTAACCGTCCGGGCCGGGATGTGTTTCTGATACGCGGCCGATGGCCCATTTCCCCACCGGCAGATTATCATCCTGGATAACAACTATGTCCCCTATTTTGATGTTCTGTTGAGGCTGCAGCCACTTCTTACGCGCTGTCAACTGGCTAAGATATTCATCCTTCCATCTTTTCCAGATTTCTTGAAATATTTTTGATGTTAAATGCCACCTCGTTCTGGCGTCTTCGGCTGTTTCAATAATTGTGACGTCTGCTCTTCCTGTTAGGAAGTGGGCAGGTGTTAAAACGTTAAGATCGTCTATATCCTCGGTAAGGGCGCAGAGCGGCCTTGAATTCAAACAAGCCTCTAACTGTGCCAGGATAGTGGAATACTCTTCAAATGTCAGCTTTTGTTGTCCGACTACTCGTTTAAGATGATGTTTCATACTCCGTACGGCCCGCTCCCATAGACCTCCTGAGCTTGGCCAAGATGGCGCCGTGAAGTGCCATTCGATGTTCATGTCGGTCACCTCCTTTAGAAAGCTGTCGTTGAATGTTTGTTGAATTTGTTGATATTCCTGTTTGAGAATGTTATGAGCTCCGTGGAAGTTAGTGCCGTTGTCACTGTATATGTGTGCTGGAGCTCCACGGCGCGCCGCCATTCTGCGCAGGGCAGCTAGAAATGCGGAACTGGTTAACTCCGACACAATCTCCAGGTGTATGGCCTTTGTGACCATACAGATGAAGACGGCCACATAGCCCTTTGTGGTTCTTGCACTTCGGCTTTTGTTTAGTTTGATTTCCAGGAATCCGCTGTAGTCCAACCCTGTATGGTAGTAGGGAGGAGCGGGGTTGGTTCTCGCTACTGGCAGATCCCCCATGACTTGATGTTGTGGTCTGGACTCCTGTTTGCGGCAGGTCACGCACTTTCGTACTTGTTTTTTAACGATGTTGACGCCTCCGGTAATCCAGTATTGCTTACGTAATCTCGCTAATGTTAGGGTTGGACCACCGTGGAATGTATCCAAATGAGCTTTATTTATAAGCAGCGTAGCCAACTTGTGGTTTGCTGGAATTATTGCTGGATGTTTATTTTCGAATGATAAGCTGCTGTGTTTTAATCTGCCACCAACTCTTAGAATGTTATCTTTGCAAATGATGGGATAGAGATTCAATAATTTGCTGTTATTTTTCACAACTCCGTGTTTTTGTATCGAGTCAATGTCCGCTCTACATTCTGTTGCTTGCACATATTTCACAATAATAAGTGAGGCTTTATTTATTTCTTGCAACGTGATATGTTTAGGTAATTGCTTACGCTGTGGGTTCAACGCTCGTAATATCCATGCGATAATTCGTGTAATAAATGTAATTGAATTATGTTTTTGTAATAATGAGTCGATAATGTTTTCATTGTCCCCTGTTTGTACGATGTTTGTCTGTTTACTAAATTTTGATCTTAATTCTAAATCTGTATCGTATTTTGGCAGTTCTGTTTGTTGAATGTTGTATGTAGAAAGCCATTGTGGTCCTTTCCACCATAAAAGATGTTCTTTTAACTGGGAAACGTATAAGCCTCGGCTGGCAGCGTCAGCAGGGTTGTCACTAGACTTAACATATCGCCAGCAATTTTTCGGTAATGTTTCATTGATTTGTTGAACCCTGTTTGCGACGAACGGTTTCCAGCGGTCTGGTTCTCCCTGAATCCACCCTAATGTGACCATGGAGTCGGTCCAACCCTGGACTTCTACAGCATGTTGATCAAAAGATTTTTTAATTTTAGCCGTTAGTTTCGCCATGAGAACCGCGCCACTTAGTTCTAGTTTTGGTAATGAATAAGCCTTTTTAAATGGTACGAGCTTACTTTTCGCGGCCACTAGGGTTGTCTCCGGCCGGCCTTTAATCTGAGCGTACACAACGCATGCATAGGCTTCCTCGGATGCGTCACAGAACCCATGTAATATAATAACGTCGTCTGCGTTACATAATAACCACCTTGGTATTTCAAATGTGTTGATAAGTTCAATATCCGATTTAATTTTTAACCATTCTTTCGATATATTCTCGGGTACTACGTCATCCCAGCGTTTATCTGTTTTCCAAACTTTTTGAAAGAGTAATTTTAGTTTCGTTGATAACGGCGCTAACCAACCAAGTGGGTCAAACAATTTTGATATTTGCGACAACAGGGAGCGTTTAGTTAACTTACAATCATTGTTTGAAATGTTGAATTGGAACGTAAACTTGTCTGTTACGGAGTTCCATGTTAATCCTAATGTTTTCGTGTTGTTATCCGTTTTGAAAGTGAAAATACTGTTGTTGTCGTTATCACATTCCTGTTTTATGTTTGATAAAAGCTCATTATTGTTGGAGGACCACTTTCTTAGGTTCATTCCTCCCGACTTTAACAACGCATTTAAGTCAGCAATTAACTTTCTCCCGTTTTCTATCGAATGTGAACCAAAAAGCAGGTCGTCCATATAAAATGCTGATTCTAGCACCTTGCTTGCTTCTGGGTATACGTCACGCTCATCTGAAGCCAGTCTTCGCAACGTCATCATCGCTAAGAAAGGGGCCGCTTTGTTGCCATAACTTACTGTTGTTAAATTGTAGGTTTCCAGAGGCTGTGACTGTGTTTCCCTCCAAATGATCTTTTGGAGATGTTGATCTTTTTCGGAAAGTAGTATTTGCCTAAACATTTTCTCAATATCGGCAGTGAATGCATATTTAAATTGTCTCCACTTCAAAAGTAATGCTTGCAGATCGTGTTGCAGATTAGGGCCAGTGTACATTAAGTCATTCAGACTGTTGCCTGAAGAAGTATTGGCGGAAGCATTAAATACCACCCTATACTTTGTTGTTGTTGATTCATTACGTTGAACTCCATGGTGTGGTAAATAGCATTCTATTGTAGAGTTGTTGGTGGTGTCAAGTTTCATATGTCCTAGTGCTAGATATTCGCTCATGAAAGACTTATACTCGTTTGCTAATTGAGGCTGGATGTTGAATTTCTTTTCTAAGTTACGAAACTGAGCAATAGCAGTATTTTTTGATGACCCCAATTTTTGTTCGAAGTTATCTTTCATGGGCAGCCGCACCTCGTACCGTCCATCTTCCTTTCTAAGGGTAGTTTTTGTAAAGAAATCCAAACACTTTTGATCTTCTAATGAAAGGTTGGATTGTTCGCTAATTTCTTCAATGTCCCAAAATCGCTTTATCTCATCTAAGTTGTTAATTATTACGTTGCAGTGATAAGTTCTCGCATTTCCGCATAGCAACCAGCCTAATTGTGTTTGTTGCGCGATGGGCTGAGATGTTTCTTCTCCTTTAATCATTCCACTTAATATTATAATTGAATAAATATCAGCCCCTAATAATAAATCGACTGGTCTGCTTTTATTAAATTCAGGGTCCGCTAAGTTAATGTTGGCAATATGGTTCCATGATGGTTTTTCAAACGTTTTGTTAGGTAAGCTTTTAATTAAATTGTTCATTATCAGCACCTCTGCGTTAAATGTAAAGTCGTTGTACATTGAACGACACTCAATGTTTGACAGCCCCTTACAAGAGTTTTCTTTCTCTCCTACTCCAAATATTGTTCCTTGACATTTTTGTCTCTTAATACCTAACTGTTGTGAAGCTTTTTCCGTGATAATTGAAATTTGTGAGCCTTGGTCAATTAAGACTCTCATCTTAAGATATGTCCCGTCTATAGACTTTACTTCCAAAACTGCTGTCGCTAATAGAATTTCCGAATGATTATTTTGCGATATGTGCGAGTTTGTTGTTATATTTTCGTTTCGATTATTTGCGTTCGACGACCGCGAAGCAGACAGCTGAGTTGGCTGTATTTGCGCATAAGCGTCATGTAATATCGTGCTATGCTGTTTTGCGCATTTACGACACATTTTAGTCGAGGTGCATGAACTTCCATTATGACTAAACAAGCAATTAGTACATAGTTTAAGTTTATTTACAGTCTTCAATTTTTGATCAGATGGCATCTCAAGAAAGCTTTTGCAATTGTAAATTCCGTGGTCACGGGAACAAAGAGGACATTTAAAGTTAGATGATGCATGGAAGGACTTCGTAAATGTTTTTATGTTCTTGTGCTGAATGTTGTTTTTTCCTTGATTATTGCTCGCCCATTTACTCGTAGTAGGGTTCTCTCTGTTAAAGTAAGGGTTCGATTTATGTTGTATGTTTTCTTGTTTACGTCGTGATGATTCCAACGCAGTAAATTTTCCTTCTAAAAACTCTAAGAACTCGCTTAATATAGGCAGCTCTCGAGGATTTTTCAAAGATTCGATGTAGTCTGAATGAGTTTCAGAGTCCAATTTTTGAGTTAATAGATGTATTAGTAAAGGATCCCATGTTGTTATGCTGACATCGAGATTCTTAATTGCGTTTAATGTTTCTACGGTCACATCATGCAGTTTCTTAATTTGTCCCGCCGACTGTTGTTGCATGTTAGGTAAGCTCAGAAGTGTGTTAATGTGGGACGTGAAAATAAGTTTTTTGTTGTTGAATCGGTTGTTAAGAATATCCCAACAAGTAATGTAGTTTTCTGAGCTTATTTGTAGATGCTGTATCAAGCGCTCCGCATCTCCACGCACTTTGCTACGTAAAAATTGCATCTTTTGAGCGTTTGATATTGACGGGTTGTCGTGTATGGCTTCTAAGAACAGATTTTTGAATGGAACCCATTGATTGTAATTTCCGCCAAATATTGGAATGTCTAATTGAGGTGTCGCCTTTTCACGATGCTTCATAGACCATAATTTTGTGTTTATCGCCCTTTTTGTGTTTAAGTATTTCTTCTCATAATAACCGAACTTTCCTTCATATTCACTGTTTTCTTGTCCGGTTTCACACATGATCTCCCAATGTAATTTGTCTACCTCTGACCAACGCATTTGCAAGGATTTCAGAGAATCTTCTAACTCCCAATTTTCTATGGTTTTTTCAACTTCAATCATACTTAATGTTCGTTTGAAAGCCATAAAGTTAGCTTCTTGTTTTCGCAATAAGTTGCGGATTAAAATTATTTCCTGACTTATCTCATGTGCTTCTTCCATTGGCCTCTGCGCAGTGTCCTGTTTAACTCCTGGAGTTGATGTTGATGTTGATTCTGACCCCTTACTTGTAGTTGTTTGTTCTTGTACTGTTGTGTCGCTCAATGTTATAAACTTTTCAATATAGCTCCGCGTTTCTTTATAAAACTTTTCAGTCTGTTGGTAATAGTTCTCTGTAAAATACGAATGGGATGCTTTGTTCTTCACTTCATCGTCTAATCTAAAGTGATTGTCTTGAAAATCTTGCCAATAAGCGTCAAGAGTTTCTAAGCGTCGTTTTGTGTTAGATGGATTTTTTCGTGCAGAAGAGTCTTTCTTGAAGTTAACTAGGAGCTTTTCCATAGCCCCCATAATCTCGCTCTGTGTCAACATGACACCCTCCAAAACCCCAGTTGCTTCGTCCGGTCCGGGCATTGTAACTTCCGAATCGGGTTATTATAAAGCAAGAAATATGGAAAGATCTTACTTGGTTTATGTTGTCGATGTTAACCGGTTAGTGTACCAGTCAACTGGAAGCAGGGAAGCAAAGCGCCGTTGAAATCCAATTTATGCAATCCAATTTTATCACACACACTATCCACCACTGTTCACTGTTCTCCACCCCAATTCACGAGATAAACGCGCGCGAGGTGGTCGCTCGAAGGACCAATGATCCATAGGTCGCTGGTTCAGATCCGGCTCGAAGGACCAATGTTCGGGGATGTAGCCTGCGTGGGGTTTTATGGAGAAATAAACGGGATAACAGTCAACACTTTTATTCACTGGATCAAGAGTACAAAATATAACTAAATGTAAAATGTACTTATGTATGTAAAACTAGAAAATGTTAATGTTTAAAATATGCGAAAATAAATGTTTTTGAAGTAATGTAAAATGTTAAGTAAATGTTTATGAGCGCAACCGATCATCGACGCGAAATAAATTGCACTGAAGTGTCATAATGCACCCACCGGCCGATGGCCTAATTTACCATCACGTGTTGTGAGGACGTCATATTCATTAGGTATTTCGAAATACCTAAGTGTTCGGTAGTAAACCGAACAGAGGCCTTACAGGCGGCTTGATAAACTCTTACACCAGAGGTGGCCACTAATCCTCATTCGATAAGAAAGAAAGAAGCATGCACAATACCTACTAAACGGTAATTTAGAAACACGTCAGTAATAATGTCATGCCTTCAGTGGCTTTGAAAAAAGCCGTTTTTTTGCTTGAGCGAATGTATGAATATTCATGAAACAAAATAAGTGGCTAAAATAAAAAAATACAAATTAGTTTACACGTTATTCACTTATATTCTAAATCAAATCGTCTATCTTTCTAAAGGAAAGATTTTATTACATTAGAGTAAAATGTTGGTGAACGTTTTAATTCTACCAACAGTTGTTTTAACCAATGAATTTACCTTTTCCTCGCCGATCAAAACTTTTACACATTTTAATCCTTCACAATCACAAGGAACAACATCAGCCGTCGATCTGAACTCTGACATCTTTTTGTACAACGAAAAACACGAATTTATGCAAAACAGAACACTTTATCAAACAAACATTCGCTCAAACTGACAAAACACCTGTCAAAAGTTACTACTCGACCTTGGACGAGTGGTTAATTCGTCCAAGTACTCGACCCAGGTGAATACGTGCCGCGCGCCAAACTAGATATCGCTGCTTAGCCCGTTTGTATGCGCTACGCAGCCATTGGCCGGATTGCACAAAATCCGCGCAGGGATTGGCCCGATCGTGAGCTGGCTGCTGTATCCGCGGCAGCCGGGCGGCCGGGCGGCCAGGCCGGCACCCTGATTATCTAAAAAGAAACTATTTAGCGACCGGTTGCATTTGACATCCATTGCTACTTTTCTTTGGTATGTTTTTTTTTACCCCAAAGAAAAGTAGCAATGTATTACGTTCATCTGTGAACTGCGACCGGTCGCTAGGCGGTTTCTAATTAGATAATCAGCCCGCCGGTCATCGTACGCACTTGTACAGTCAGTGGCACGAATCATGAATATTTTTCGACGGAGTGGGGATAAGTTCGCGCATGTGTTCTTGTGAGCGACCAATAGCGCGCGCCCCTCTCCCGCCGCCCGCGCCCCTCACCGCAACGCATACCCAAAATACGCGTTCCGCGCAATCCCCACCCGATTTCATGATTCGTGCCACTGACTGTAGCTATGTTCAATAGCAAGCATGCTTTGGCTCGGATTGATAATTTTTCATAGAATCTATCGATACTTACAGTAGTATGTATGTAGTGGTGTACCAGTTTCGCTAACGTGAGAAGAGTACGGCGGGCTGATTATCTAATTAGAAACCACCTAGCGACCGGTCGCAGTTCACAGATGAACGTAATACATTGCTACTTTTCTTTGGGGTAAAAAAAAACATACCAAAGAAAAGTAGCAATGGATGTCAAATGCAACCGGTCGCTAAATAGTTTCTTTTTAGATAATCAGGGTGCGGATATATGAATTCGCGAAGCCCGGTTGCAAGCCAACGAGTGGGAGGGAGATGTAGTGTATTGTTCGATTAATACGCTATATTATGCAGTTTAACGACTTGACTGTCGATCGGTTGTTTGAAAAATTGAATCTTTGGTTGATTTTGATTGAAAAACGTTCGCGAATATAATTTTGTTGTTGTCATTAAATGAGATTAATTAGTAGTGTAAATAAGATTTTGTTAGGGCAAGCCGGGCTTTTAGGCTTCTATGGAAGTACCGCCACTGCGCAGATGTCTATGCACTAATTTTTTTAGACGGACTCAAGAAACACGGCTCTCTTATCGCACAAAATTCAAGATTAGGCTGGCTTGTTTCAGATTGATTTGCCTTCCAACACAATTTTAGTTTCGTCAACACAAGTGGAAGTCGATCAGTTGCTTAGAAAGTTTTGGGAGACCGAGGAGTACCAAACCAACGAAAGATCGTTAACATTGGCTGAGAAAAAATGTGAAGAACATTATAAAAACACTTATACCAGAAACCATGACGGTCGGTATGTGGTTGGATTACCTTTTAAAGACGAGTTTGAGGAAAGATTAGGTGACTCGTAATAAAATCGCACTAAATAAGTAGATTAAATCAAATGGAAAGGAGATTCGTTCGCAACCCTAAGTTTCGAGAAGGTTATAAAGATTTTTTGGAAGAGTACAAAAGTAAAAATCACCTCGAAGATATCGATACCAATGATGATAACTCTGCGCATAAAGTTTACTACTTACCACACCACGCTGTGATCCGAGAATCTAGTACGACGACAAAACTCCGAGTTGTCTTCGATGGGTCAGCGCAGCCTTCAGGTGGTACAGCGTTAAACGACGAGCTACTTATTGGGCCATCTCTACTAGAAGATCTAAGAGATCTTACACTTCGGTGGCGTACTCATAAAATTTGTCTTTTAGCGGATGTCAAGCAGATGTATCGCCAAATACTAGTCTCTGGAGAGGATGCAGACTATCAGCGGATTTTATGGCGACCTTCACCCAATGATGACATCGTGGAAAAACGCCTTTTAACCGTAACGTATGGAACATCTTGTGCTCCTTTTTTAGCAATTAGAACTATTACTAACTATTAAACACTTAGCTTTAGATGAAATTACTGATTTTCCTGACATGTTTCATATTGTGGGGACAGGGGATTCACCTCGTGTACATCAAATAAAATACTGTTGGAATTTTTATTATTTATTTGCGTCAGCGACCGATACGTGTCACTGCGCATACACGACAGAAACTTAAATACAAAAATGCTTGTTCTCTACATAGGTACTTAACGTACGTAACTTGAAACACGCACGACCCCACAATATTCCCCCCCTTTTTTAAAAAAAATACAGTTAAATTTGAGAAAAAAAAAAGATCATACAATTTTAAAATAGGTAGAGCATCTTAAACGTTTTATCGCTATCTATTAAATTAACTTATACATTATATTTGTTTATACTTTTTAGTCAATTAATACGTACTTATATTTTTACTTAAACATTACAAAAATACGTTACAAACAGAATAGGTACATAAACGTTACTAAGCTAGGGAATCTATAATAATTACATAGAGATTTTTCATCATAACTAAAACAAACATATTACTTATTAGGTACTACATTCAGTGGCGGTACCCCCATACAAGCCGAAAAGCCCGGCTTGCCTTAACAATAACTTACTTACACTACTAATGAATCGTAATTAATAACAAAACAATATTATTAACGAATGTTAATTTTCAATAATCAATACCCACAAATTATTTTTTACAACAACTGATCGATAGATAAGTCGCTAAACTGCGTTACTTTCCTCAATAAACCCTACAAAATGCATTTCATCTCCCTCGCACTCGTTGGCTTGCAACCGGGCTTTGCGATCTGTGTATATCCGCTCTCTTTTTACTTTAACAAAACTGCTACCGCATCATATGCATACTGCTGTACGTACTATAGATTCTATGAGAAATAAGAACGTGCCGGACTACAGCTGGGCCACAAAAAAAAAAGTTGGAAATCTTACTTTTTGACTATGCCATGATGAAGTCGATAATTTGTCGGAATTTGTCGCCAAAAACCAGATTTTGTCGGTCTTCCGTTTACGAGATACGTGTGGCCCAGCCGAAGAGACGTCTCTACAGCTGGGCCACACAGATCTCGAAAACGGAAGGTCGTAGCGAAAATCTGATTAGTCGTATGTGTAGCCGGTATTTTGTCGGAATTTGTCGCCAAAAACCAGAGTTTGTCGGTCTTCCGTTTACGAGATACGTGTGGCCCAGCCGAAGAGACGTCTCTACAGCTGGGCCACACAGATCTCGAAAACGGAAGGTCGTAGCGAAAATCTGATTACTCGTATGTGTAGCCGGTATTTTGTCGGAATTTGTCGCCAAAAACCAGAGTTTGTCGGTCTTCCGTTTACGAGATACGTGTGGCCCAGCCGAAGAGACGTCTCTACAGCTGGGCCACACAGATCTCGAAAACGGAAGGTCGTAGCGAAAATCTGATTACTCGTATGTGTAGCCGGTATTTTGTCGGAATTTGTCGCCAAAAACCAGAGTTTGTCGGTCTTCCGTTTAGGAGATACGTGTGGCCCAGCTGTAGAGACGTCTCTTCGGCTGGGCCACACAGATCTCGAAAACGGAAGGTCGTAGCGAAAATCTGATTACTCGTGGGTGTAGCCGGTATTTTGTCGGAGTTTGTCACCAAGAACCAGATTTTGTCGGTCTTGCGTTTAGGAGATACGTGAGGATACGCTGTGGAGACCTTTCTACCTGGATCTTGAGAAAGGAAGGTCGTAGCGAAAATCTGATAACTCGAGTGTGTAGCCGTTAGTTTGTCGGAGTTTGTCACCAAGAATCAGAGTTTGTCGATCTTGCGTTTAGAAGATATTTGAGGATATGCTGTAGAGACCTTTCTACCTGGATCTCGAGAACGAAAGGTCGTAGCGAAAATCTGATAACTCCTATGTGTAGTCGGTAGTTCGAGCGAGTTTGTCGCCAAATACCAGAGCTTGATCGCCTTACGTTTACGAGATAAATGTGATTTGAATGTACCTTCGCGAATGTACATTCGCGTACAACTGTGTTTGAAATAATTATACTACTTTAATGAATGCATGCATGCATGCTATCTAGGTAAAAATTTAGAATACTTGAGCACGAATTTGGTGGTTTTGAGGGAAGGGGGGAGGAGGGGGGGAGGTAACCTCCCCCCTGGTGGTACTCCCATTCCGCGGAAGTACATATTTGCAGAGATATTGATATAAATGAATACACAAAAAAGTTATGATAACAGCCAAATTGCTGTTGTTTTTCGGCAATTAAAGGAGGGAGAGAGGGGGAGGGAAGGGAAACAACTCCCTCTTCCAATCCCCATCCGTCCGTGATGCGTAGTTTTCAAGAAATAATTTTTTGTGTAAACATAACCTCAAAACAAAAAATTTAGAAATTAAGCAGAGGAGGCTAAAAAGAGGTGGGTAAAGGGGAAGGGACGTACGTACAAAATTTCGCACGTAAAAAAAGTCGTTTCTGGCGCTTCGCCGGCCGCTGCCGCGGCACGCTCGCTTCGCTCGCTCGGCTCGCGCGCTGGGTTCATGTACACCTAACATGCTCGTCGCTACGCTCCTCGCACCTATCACGTGACCTGCGGTCTTTGATTCACCATCGCAACAATTTAGCAGTGCTACCAACCTAGTGCGCCGCCATTAAACGTCAAGAATGACGACACTGGTTTAAAAATTAGACTTAGATCTTTATTTTTTTCGAAAAATAAGTGTTTCCGCGGAAAATGAATATGTGCATTAGAATCTCTGCATGTTTTATAATAAGGTGGTAAACTCACTATATATAATTTCGTGCTCAAGTTTTCTAAATCCAAGCCGCTATCTAAGCTGCATGATGTTTTATTTCTTACAATATGCGGCCGCCCTGAATTAGCTTTAACGGTCACCCATCCGACACCTGACCGGACCGAGTGTTGCTTATAAAACGTTACCAGCAACTAGGGACCGACCGAACACACTTTTCACCGAGAATCGAGACCGCGATTAAAAAATAGTCTCGGCCGAGACCGAGACCGAGATTTTTGTTTTTTTTTAAGTTACTATAAAATGGCAAAAAAAAAAGCAAATCGATGTACTATGGGCAACAGCGTCGCTTAATCAGTTTGCAACAAAATTCGCGTGCGCGTGTATCGCCCTTGCACGAACTAAACGTATTATTATATTATTACAAAATTGCTTTCTTGTGGTTTGACATTAGGATATTAAATATATTTTAAGGTGTATTTTACAAAAAATAAATTAACCACATCGGATCTGCAGGAGCCTAAACTTGGTATATTTTGAAAATGTGTTTTGATTTAATTTAAAACAAGACAGTGGCTGAAATGTATTAATTTAATATATTTTAAGAACCGGCTTAGCAATACATGATAGGATTTAGAACAAAAAATTTTTTTCCCCATACAAAAAGATTACCCATAACTCCTCTCCTAAGGGAAGAATTTTTAAGAACTGCGGGTCCAAAATATTGTTTTGACTTCAAGTATACTTGTGCCAAACGGCTATGCTGTAGATGGGTTTGAGGTTTTCCATTGATTTTGAGCTCGTACGCCAACCACACCACTATATTAATATAACATTCACATTCTTAAATGGTAAAACTAAACTAGGTACCTACCTACACAAGTCATCAAAAAAATACCAAAAGACTGAAATCAACAATTTTGATTTGATTTGATTAATCACAGTGAAGGATGCGTCAGCGTATGCCCTGTGGCATGCGTAACAGCGTTAGTTCCAATTACGCATACCTCAGCGAAGAAGAAAGTGCAAGACAAAAGCGCACGAGTGTAATCTCAGGCCTACGTAAGTAGGTACTAATAGGCCGAGATTCTCGGCCATTTTAGCCGAGCCGAGACCGAGACATAATTTTTGGCCGAGACTGGCCGAGATCTCCAGCGAAGTTTTAAATTGTAATTTCGATTTTATATTCTTTTTCCATACAAAATTTGAACCCCATTTTCACCCCTTAAGGGGTTAAATCATGTCCACCGTATTGGACTTCAAAATAAATGTTATTTTCGTAATCGTCATCCTAGAAAATCGTAATAACGACATCCATATCGATTTTTGGGTTTTTTACCCCATTTCACCCCCATAGGGGTCAAAATACTAACAATAACGATATAAGTTGCGTTAGTTTTCTATCCATAAGCTTAAATAATAAATTTAGCTATTTTTACTTCGTAAATGAAGGATTTTCTTTACACAAATTTATCCCCCTTTTCACCCCTTCGGGAGTAGAATTTTCAAAAACGCTGAGATACGTGTACATTAATATTCAATCGTTAGCCTAAACACAAAATTTGAAGATCCTAGCTTTGAAACTGAGGGACTTTCATACAAACTTTGGACCCCCGTTTCACCCCCTTGGAGGGTGAGTTTTGAAAAATACTTTCTTAGTGCACCCCTAGACCTCATAAGGAACCTACGTGCCAAATTTGGTGTCTCTAGACCAAGCGGTTTGGGCTGTGCGTTGATATGTCAGTCACCAATCAGTATCTTCTTTTATATATTAAGACTAGCTTCTGCCCGCGACTTCGTCCGCGTGGATGTTAGAAAAAATCCTTAGAGAACCTTCCGACCAGTCATATTTATGCTTCCCGTTCCCGTTCCGGTTCCGGCTCCGGTTTAGGTTCCGGTTCCTGTTCCCGATCCCGTCCCTTTACCGTTTCATTCACATCCCGTTCCCGTTCTCTTCCCGTCCGTTCCTGTCCCGTTCGCTTCCCGTTCCCGTCCCCTTTTCCCGTTCCGTTCCCGTTCCGTTCCTTTCCCGTTCCGTTCCTTTCCCGTTCCGTTCCCGTTCCGTTCTGTTCCCGTTCCGTTCCCTTTCCCGTTCACGTTCCGTTACGTTCCCGTTCCATCCCGTCCCGTTCGCGTGCCCGTGCCCGTTCTCGTTCCCTGGATGTGCATGTCCAGGTCCAGGTCCATGATGTGTCATGTCCACCGCGTTGGACTTCAAAATAAATCTCATTTTCGTAATCACCATCCCACAAAACCTCAAGAACGACATCCATATCGATTTTTATGTTTACTCACCCCATTTACCCCCTAAGGGGTTGGTTTTCAAAATCACAAAATAAATGTTTGCCGATTTACTTTTAGACGTGCCCCTACGAAGTTTGAAGTTGTCATGTCAATTTATATTCTTTTTCCATACAAAATTTGAACCCCTTTAGGGGTTAAATCATGTCCACCGTGTTGGACTTCAAAATAAATGTCATTTTCGCAATCCTCATCCTAGAAAACCCCAATGACGACATCCATATCTATTTTTGGGTTTATTTACCCCATTTCATCCCCCTATCTTCAATACTGAGGGACTTTCATACAAAATTTCATCCCTTATTTCATCCCTTTAGGAATAGAATTTTAAAAAATCCTTCCATAGTCGATGCTTGCACTGTATAAGGTATCTGTGTGCAAAATTTCAAGTCTCTAGGTCTAGTAGTTTAGGCTGTGCTGTGATTTGTCAGTCATTTTAGGCTTTTTTTGCCCCAATTACCACCTAAAGGGTTGATTTTCGGAAAACCACGAAAGACGTGCTTACTTATTTGTTTTAAGGACTACTCCTACGAAGTTTCAAGTCGAAATGTCTATTTAATATTTTTTTCCGTGCAAACTTTGAAACCCCATTTCACCCCTTTAGGGGCGGAATTTCTAAAAATCCTTTCTTAGTGGATGCTTACACCGTGTAAAGTATGTTTGTACGTAATTTCAAGTCTCTAGCTCTAGCGGTTTGGCCTGTGCGTTGATTTTTCAATCGATTTTGGACTTTTTTACCCCATTGACCCCCTAAAGGGTTGATTTTCGGAAAACCACGAAACACGTGTTTGGTTATTTGTTTTAAGAAGTACTCCTACGAAGTTTTAAGTCGAAATGTCTATTTAATATTTTTTTTCCATACAAACTTTGAACCCCCGTTTCAACCCTTTAGGGGCGGAATTTCCAAAAATCCCTTCTTAGTGGATGCTTACACCGTGTAAAGTATGTTTGTACGTAATTTCAAGTCTCTAGCTCTAGCGGTTTGGCCTGTGCGTTGATTTTTCAATCGATTTTGGACTTTTTTACCCCATTGACCCCCTAAAGGGTTGATTTTCGGAAAACCACGAAAGACGTGCTTACTTATTTGTTTTAAGGACTACTCTTACGAAGTTTCAAGTCGAAATGTCTATTTAATATTTTTTTCCGTGCAAACTTTGAAACCCCATTTCACCCCTTTAGGGGCGGAATTTCTAAAAATCCTTTCTTAGTGGATGCTTACACCGTGTAAAGTATGTTTGTACGTAATTTCAAGTCTCTAGCTCTAGCGGTTTGGCCTGTGCGTTGATTTTTCAATCGATTTTGGACTTTTTTACCCCATTGACCCCCTAAAGGGTTGATTTTCGGAAAACCACGAAACACGTGTTTGGTTATTTGTTTTAAGAAGTACTCCTACGAAGTTTTAAGTCGAAATGTCTATTTAATATTTTTTTTCCATACAAACTTTGAACCCCCGTTTCAACCCTTTAGGGGCGGAATTTCCAAAAATCCCTTCTTAGTGGATGCTTACACTGTGTAAAGTATATATGTACAAAATTTCAAGTCTCTAGGTCCAGTGGTTTGGACTGTGCGTTGATATGTCAGTCACCCCTTCACTTTTATATAAGAGATAGCTTCTGCCCGCGACTTCATCCGCGTGGATATTAGACGAAATCCTTTTAAGGAACCTTCAACCAGGATCCGGCCAGCCATTTTTACGCGATTAGGCGAGTCCCCATCAAGCGCGCTGCCTCGCGAGGCAAAACATTTGCCGCGTGTGGCGGGCCTCGCACAAAGCTTCCAGTTCCCGTTCCCGCTCCCGTTCCCCGTTCCCGTCCCGTAACCGTCCCGTACCCCTTCCGTTTCCGTTCCCATCCAGTTCCTGTCCCGTTCCCATCCTGTTCTCGTTCCCGTTCCCGTCCCGTTATATTCCCGTTCCGTTCACGTTTCGTTCCCGTTCCCATTCCCGTTCCGTTCCCGCTGCGTTCCCGTCCCGTAAACGTCCCCTAACCGTCCCGCACGCCTTACTTTCCCGTTCTTGTTCCCGTTCCGTTCCCGTCTGGTTCTTGTTCCCGTTCCCGTTCCCATCCTGTTCTATTCCCGTTCCGTTCCCGTTTCATTCCAGTTTCGTTCCTGTTTCGTTCCCGTTCCGTTCCCGTTACGTTCCTGTTTCATTCCCGTTTCGTTCCGTTCCCATTCCGTTCCCGTCCGATCCCGTCCGTACTCGTTCCGTACCCCTTCCGTTCCAGTTCCCGTACCCGTCCCGTTCTAGTTCCCGTTACCGTCTCGTTCCCGTTCCGTTCCGGTCCGGTCCGGTTCGGTCCGGTCCGGTCCGGTCCGGTCCGTTCCGTTCCGTTCCGTTCCGTTCCGTTCCCGTTCCCGTTCCCTGGATGTGCATGTCCAGGTCCAGGTCCATATGTGTCATGTCCACCGCGTTGGACTTCAAAATAAATCTCATTTTCGCAATCACCATCCCATAAAACCTCAAGAACGACATCCATATCGATTTTTATGTTACTCACCCCACTTACCCTCTAAGGGGTTGATTTTCGAAATCCCAAAATATATATTTAGACGTGCTCCTACGAATTTTAAAGTTGTAATTTCGATCTTGTATTCTTTTTCCATACAAAATTTGAACCCCATTTTTACCCCTTTAGGGGTTAAATCATGTCCACCGTGTCGGACTTCAAAATAAATGTCATTTTTGCAATCGTCATCCCAGAAAACCCCAATAACGACATCTATATCGATTTTTATGTTTACTCGCCCCATTTACCCCCTAAGGGGTTGATTTTCAAAATAACGAAATATGTATTTGCCTATTTATTTATAGATGTGCTCCTACGAAGTTTAAAGTTGTAATGTCTATTTTATATTATTTTTCCATACAAAATTTGGACCCCATTTTCACCCCTTTAGGGGTTAAATCATGTCCACCGTGGTTGGACTTCAAAATAAATGTCATTTTTGCAATCGTCATCCCACAAAACCCCGATAACGACATCCATATCTATTTTTAGGTTTTTTAACCCTTTTCACCCCCATTTCATCCCCTTTGGAGTTGAAATCCTAACAAAAACAATATACGTTGCTTTAGATTTCTATCCATAAGCCTAAATTATAAATTTAGCGATTTTTACTTCGAAAATGAAGGATTTTCTTTAATACACAACTTCATCCCCCTATTGACCCCTTCGGGGGTAGAATTTTGAAAAACGCTGAGACCCGTATTTATTAATTTTCAATCGTCAGCCTAAACACAAAATTTGAAGATTCTAGCTTCAAAACTGAGGGACTTTCATACAAACTTTCATCCCTTATTTCATCCCCTTAGAGATGGAATTTTCAAAAATCCTTCCTTAGTGGATGCCTACACTGTATAAAGTACCTGTGTGCAAAATTTCAAGTCTCTAGGTCCAGCGGTTTGGGCTGTGCGTTGATAGATCAGTCAGTCAGTCAGTCAGTCAGTCATTCAGTTTACGATTTTATATATTAAGATAAATAAATTGCACATCAATCATACCATACTTTACGTTGTTTTCACTTGTTTTATTTTATTGACCATTTTCCTAAAGGTACATCGATAAATAACCAAATAAAACCTCATGAAACTCACTTAGCATGTCGTACTCATTAAATTACTACTTACATTTTTAGGACAGATGTACGCGACTGTACGATACACCACGTATATAGAGTAGGAGACCAGATACCAAACGTTGTCGATACAATAAACGTTGAATACATCAATTACTATTCGAAAAATTAATTGAAATCTTTCATATTTCCTCACTAAATTCTTTTAATCATATAAATTTTGGATTTAATATTAACTATGTACATAAAATAATACAAATCAACTATACTGCTTACGCATTTTGGATAAGGCTCTAAGACTATAATCATAAAAAAACAAAACCCTTATTTCTCTGGAAAGGGGAGTCGACCAAGTCTGTAACTTAAGGACAAACTCGGGAAAACTACCGGCTACACATACGAGTAATCAGATTTTCGCTACGACCTTTCGTTCTCGAGATCCAGGTAGAAAGGTCTCTACAGCATATCCTCACATATCTTCTAAACGCAAGATCGACAAACTCTGATTCTTGGTGACAAACTCCGACAAACTAACGGCTACACACTCGAGTTATCAGATTTTCGCTACGACCTTCCTTTCTCAAGATCCAGGTAGAAAGGTCTCCACAGCGTATCCTCACGTATCTCCTAAACGCAAGACCGACAAAATCTGGTTCTTGGTGACAAACTCCGACAAAATACCGGCTACACCCACGAGTAATCAGATTTTCGCTACGACCTTCCGTTTTCGAGATCTGTGTGGCCCAGCCGAAGAGACGTCTCTACAGCTGGGCCACACGTATCTCCTAAACGGAAGACCGACAAACTCTGGTTTTTGGCGACAAATTCCGACAAAATACCGGCTACACATACGAGTAATCAGATTTTCGCTACGACCTTCCGTTTTCGAGATCTGTGTGGCCCAGCTGTAGAGACGTCTCTACAGCTGAGCCACACGTATCTCCTAAACGGAAGACCGACAAAATCTGGTTCTTGGTGACAAAATCCGACAAAATACCGGCTACACATACAAGTAATCAGATTTTCGCTACGACCTTCCGTTTTCGAGATCTGTGTGGCCCAGCTGTAGAGACGTCTCTTCGGCTGGGCCACACGTATCTCGTAAACGGCAGACCGACAAACTCTGGTTTTTGGCGACAAATTCCGACAAAATACCGGCTACACATACGAGTAATCAGATTTTCGCTACGACCTTCCGTTTTCGAGATCTGTGTGGCCCAGCTGTAGAGACGTCTCTTCGGCTGGGCCACACGTATCTCGTAAACGGAAGACCGACAAAATCTGGTTTTTGGCGACAAATTCCGACAAATTATCGACTTCATCATGGCATAGTCAAAAAGTAAGATTTCCAACTTTTTTTTTTGTGGCCCAGCTGTAGTCCGGCACGTGAAATAAGAAGCCTATCCAAAGCCTGCATGCGTCTGAAGTATATAGTCCAATTAATGAGCATATTTGTTGTATGGAGACTTCCGAATAATTCTCCCGTCTATGAAATTTGGCATGTGATGAAGTTAGGTAATACAGATTACAAATGCACAATAAGCCAATAAATTTTGTTTCGAGAAGTTAGGTATTTTTACCTAAACATGAAAATTGCTTATATCTCTCTGTGAATATTTCCTCGGGCTAAAATACTTTCTGTATATGTACTTATATACTTGTTAGAATAAGTATGTAAAGGAATCCAATCTTTTTTCGATTTCAGAGGTACCCCAAATACAACATTTAACATTTTTTTATATATCTTCTATTGAAAAAATTATCTGTTGATTATTATTTTTTCATATGTTTTTATTTCTTTAAATACATAGTTTTGTTCAGTAAGCCAATAATTTTTCTTCTTTGATCATATTTTTTTTATTTTTTGACTTTAAGAGGTTATTTACGTAATGTGAAAAAATAGTCGGTCCATTTTAATACGTTTATTAGATATATTATTTTATATTAAAATAGATTTATCAATAATCCAATCATTTTTTGAACGCGCATATATTTTTAGTATAGTCGCCGATTTATGATAGAGCGTTAGGGTTGACCTCCACTCGACTACTCGGCACTGCTTTGCCACGCACTTTTGAAGTAGTGTAGGCGAGTTTGGTGGCCAACGTTCTCACTACATACTCTTAAACAAAGTCGCTTCCCACTGTCTGTCACTATGTATCCTTAGATGTTTAAAACTACGCAACAGCTTTGATGCGGTTTTTTTAACAGATAGAGTGATTCAAGAGGTAGGTTTATATGTATAATGGTTACCTATCTTAAGATCGAATTTTGTGTTGGTCGAATTTCATTTTACCGACAACCTTTCGACTATTTTCGTTTGGCCTTTTTTTTCTTCGTCGAAATCACGTTTCCCACTGTTTCAGTTGACCTAATATTGATTCGACTTTTTTCGTTACTCTGACGTCTCATTTGGCCGAAAAACGTTTCACCGAAGTATTATTTTCCCGAACATTCATTACACCATTGATTTAACTGCCATAATTTCAGTTCACCAAACGCCTTAAAAACTTGTAGCACACTATTTCCGATTCCTAATCTTCGTAGCGAGTCGTATTTTTTCTAGTATAATATTTAGTATTCTAATGTTATTAGTTGATTTCCAAACTCGTTTTAAACTGGAATCGTATAAATTTTCGTGATGTTCTGAAAATCAATTATTTATTAATTTAAATTATTTTATGTTTGACTCAATAAATATGCATGCAAAATAACTACCAACACTCGGTTCTAGGTTAACTAATATTTTCCCAAATTTTACAAGCATGCAACATGCAAGCAGGCATGCAGCATGCAAGCAAGCATGCAGCATGCAAGCAGGCATGCATATTGCAAGAAGGCATGCAGCATGCCAGCAAGCATGCAGCAAGCATGCAGCATGCATGCAAGCATTTTGGAGCTCCGCTCGCTTCACTCGCTCCGCTGCGAGTGGTCAAAACACTAACCTAACCTAACCTACTGGTAGGTGCATTAAAAGTTTTTCTTTATAGCGAGGGGCCTCGGGCCCCCCGACCCCCCCGAGCAGGGGGGCCAGCCCCCCTGCACCCCCGGGCAAGCATTTTGCATGCAACATGCAAGCAGGCATGCAGCATGCAAGCAAGAATGCAACATGCAAGCAAGCATGCAGCATGCAAGCAAGCATGCAGCATGCAAGCAAGCATGCAGCATGCAAGCAAGCATGCAGCATGCATGCAAGCATTATTAAGTTCCACCCGCTTCGCTCGCTCTGCTACGAGTGGTCAAAACACTGACGTAACCTAACCCACCAATGTCAAAGATAAAGTCAAAGTAAAAAATATCTTTATTCCAATAAACTTGCGGCCAAATGATATTCGGTAAAATGTTGTTCTGGTGAAGTGAAAGTATGGAAAATAAGTTATCTGGCTAATGAAAAAAAATCAAAAGAGACTTCGGCCAATAGTAAAAAGTTATTTTGAAAATCGGTGAAACGTAATTCGGTAAAATGAGACATATGCCAAATGATATTTCGACGATTTAAAAATATGGCAAACAAAACATATAGCAACAAAGACGTCGGTCAACAGTTTTCGGTCAAATGAAATTAGGACAAGTAAATTTCGGACTTGTGAACGGTTACCATGTATAATACATGGTGTCAAATTCCACACAACACCGAAGCGAAGTGAGGGCGGGTATTCCTAAATAAAACAAAAGATAAATTAGGTTAGATAACTTACACTTTAATTAATATTAAATACTAGCGGTCCGCGACTTCGTCTGCGTGGAAAGTCAACTTTACAGGAGAAAATAAAAACGGAATTTTTTAAATATTTCAAAGTAGTTAAAAAATATTGATATACAATGTATGACAAAGTCAAAGATAAAAAAAGTAACTTTAAATATGAGTCATAATAATATGAAAAACATTATTAGAAAATTAGAAATTTACGAAAAACCATTTTATTTATTATTCTAGTTCAGTTTACTTCGTCATGTACCTGTAATAGCACTTTGCACGTTTATTCGTGTAAAAATACAGAGCTTGATAAATTCTATACCTGCATTACAGTGTTTATGGAAGTGAATATTTTTTTATATATATTTCGGTATCATATCTTTGCACATTTTATGCACTTAAACTATGATCTATATTAAGCTTTGCACTTTTGTTATTGTTTAAACTTATTTATGTCTAATATGTAAGTAGTTCTTAGGGTATCGTCTTGCTATGAAATCTTTATAGTGCTTGTAAATAAAAAGAAAATGCCTTATAAAATTACCTACATACTACTAACAAATAAATAATTTATCTATCTATTTATCTATCTACCTATCTACATTTTTATGTCTTTCAAATCTTTAGATCAATTTTATCAGAGAAATCCAAAAAATCTTAAAAAAAGTAACTAGGATTTTAAAAAATCAACTTAAGTTTTCAAATATTTTAATGATACCGGCCCATATTCAAAACCCCGAGAGCTTTCAACTAGAACTCCAAAACCTCTTCGAAGCCCTTGAGAAAAGCATAGATGTGGACAATCTAAACAACATGGTGGTGGATACTGTCGGTACGGTAGGGTCTTAGTTCTTTAAGACCCACCGTCCCAAACTAAAGAAACTCTCCGACCACACACTCCTACTCATGGATCAGAGATGTGAAATGAGACTCCAGAGCTCAGTGGATGCCCATCGTTATCGGCAGCTAAATAGGCAGGTATCTAAGTCATTCAAAGTCAAAGTTGACGCATCATCTCATTTCATCGAAGCCTGAAATCCTGAGTGAGATCGAGAGCTTCTATGGGCAGTTATATTCCACGCAGACACCTGTTGAAAGCAAGGCTAAAGACCCCAGAGCCAAGCTTACCCAACACCATACACAAGATATCCCGGACGTCAGCCTGTACGAGATTAGTATGGCTCTCAAGTATTAGTACAGCTGAAAAACAACAAGGCGGCGGGTGACGACCGGATCACTACAGAACTTCTGAGAGCGGGCGGTAAGCCGATACTTAAAGTCATCCAAAAGCTTTTCAATTCCGTCATCGTCAAGGGCAGAACGCCGAAGGTATGGAACATAAGTGAGGTGATTTTGTTCTTTAAAAAGGGTGACAAGTCCGTCTTAAAGAACTACAGACACATCTCACTTCTGAGCCATGTCTATAAATTGTTTTCGAAAGACCTTACGAATCGTCTCGCTCGCAGGTTCGACGACTTCCAACCTCCCGAACAGGCTGGGTTCCGACAAGGTTTTACCACCATAGACCACATCCATATGTTGCGGCAGGTTATACGAAGATCGAGGAGTATAATCTGCGACTTTGCTTGGCGTTCTTGGACTATGAAAAAGCTTTGATTCAATAGAGACCTGCCCCTGATTACATAACTCTGTTGCTAACAATTCTCAATTGAATTCAATTTAAACCGCAGTTCCGTTGCTGCTAAGGATAGTCAAGGTGCAAACAAATTATCGGACGCGGCTTACTGCCGCGGCTGATCTGAGGTGTGCAAACTATCGGATGTAGTAGGTCGCGGACATAACCATAGACTAATATGACGTCATCGGACGTCCGATAGCTATCTGGAACGCAGGATGTTATGAGAGCGTGCACACTTATCAGCCGCGGCAGTAAGCCGCGTCCATAAGCCGCGTCCGATAATTTGTTTGGACCTTTATCGTGTCACATTAGTTCTTACTAAAGTAGCAACATAACTGCGATGGTGGACTACAGGTGTGTGCTAAGGTACTATTTATACGCAAATGTCACCCTGTTGGTCCGATTACAGGAAACAGAGCACAAATCCCATCCAACTACAGCGAGATGTAAAGCAGGGGGAGACAATATTTTTCCAAAACTGTTCACAGTTGCATTGGAGGACATCTTTAAACTCTTGCACTGGAAAGGACTCAGCATCAGCATTATAATGGCCAGTACCTAACACACCTTTATTTTGCTGATGACATAGCTCGTATGGCTGAGACTTTGGAAGTCCTGAATACAATGCTCGAAGGTCTCCGTAGTAATTTTCAAAGAGTGGGTCTTAGGCTGAACATGGTTAAGAAAAAAATCATGTCGAATGTCCGTGTTGTACCCGCTCCAGTTCATGTTGGGAATACTAACATTCAAAGTTGTTGCCGATTACGTATACTTAGGGTAGGCAATCCAGTTAGGTAAGTCCAACTTTGGGAAAGAGATCTCTCGTCGAATCCAACTCGGATGGGCAGCATTCGGGAAGCTTCGAAAAACGTTCACGTCCGACTTACCTCAGTGTCTCAAGACGACAGTCTATGACCAGTGTGTGTTGCCAGTGATGACTTAGGGTAGTGAAACGTGATCGCTACCTATGCATCTTATAAGGAGGCTCAAGTACACCCAGAGCGAGTCATGGAGAGAGCCATGCTAGGCGTTTCTCTGCGTGATTGGATCCGAAATGAGGAGATCCATAGGAGAACTAACGTAACGAAGGATTGCTCAGCTGAAGTGGCAGTGGGCGGGACACAGCGAAGAGAACCGATGGCCGTTGGGATGGAAAGGTTCTGGAACGGCGACCGCGTACCGGACAATGCTCCGTGGGTAGGCCCCGCCCCCGACAAGGTGGTGGTGCAGAAGGATATTTTATATGGAATAACACAAAAAAAATTTTTTTGGTCAAGAGCTCTTGCACGTTTATTCGGTGCGGCCGTCGTTATAGTGATAAAAGTGGGGCTCTTTTACAATGATAGAAACGATACTGTATATATCACTGCTTATATCACCGATATACAGCTAAGTTTTGTGGTGTTTTGCTAGCTGGTATGGTCTCTGTCTGAAATTCTTAGATTATAAAAAGGATCCTGAACATGACATTAGGAAGCACATATCTGCGTTGAAGAATATTTGGCACGAGATAAATAGCCAAATCGAAGCAATGATTGAATGATTGCTCAAGTAGAAACGGATAATACTGAATATGTATTAACCGTTAAGATACGGAAGAAGAAGAAGAATACAGTTTTAAAATGTAACTATTGCGGAGAAACTGGACATGATGTGCGGAAATGCCAAAAATGGATGAACAACGGAAGACCGCTAAAGCCGCCAAACGCTAGTCAAAACCCAAATGTAAACTTGACTGTGTTAGCTATAGAAGATAGATTGCCAATGGATAAAGTTAACTGGTACGTTGGCACTGGAGCGACAAGCCATGTTACTAACAGAGGTGACTTCTTCGAGAGCTTTGAGCACTTTAAAAGGAACACATACGGTGACTGCGGTGAATGGAGAACCCATTGAAGCCATTGGTATAGGTAACATTAGAGCTAAAGCCAACGTTAATGGAAAAGTTGAGCAAATACTTAAGTTTGAAGCAGCTTCAAAGCTAAAGATCTTCTTGAATGAAGCTGAAATAGCAGGACATGTCATTAAAAAATGTAAACTGACAAAGGACAAAGACAAAGGACAAGTTTTTTTAGCGCAGAATTTAAAAATATTCTAATTGAAAACGGAATTCAAAATCAAAATTTTTGTCCTATGTTTTTATTTGTTATTTAGAAATTACTGATGAAAACAAGAGACACGTATTTTTTCTATCCCAATTTTTTTATTTTTGTCATCATAATATTTATTCAAATTAATACTTATATTATTATTATTTTATTATTATTATTTATACTTATTCATTCTAAAAGAGCGTAAGTGCAGTTTAAAGTATTTCTGGAATTCTGGCGGACTTTCCTTTGGCCATATGGATAAAAAATACACTTTGACATCAACCTGTCAACCTTATGTATAAACGCTAATGACGTTTGTTTGTTTATGTTTTGCTCGAGGTTGTTTTCTTTTATTGTCGCTATTTTTACCTTATTTTCAACAATAATAGATACAGATATTCGTAATTTAGATTCCATAATCTAATGTGTAGTTCCTGTCTGCAAAAATACTTTGATGAAATGCCCAAACAAACACTGATTTATGTGCAAAACCAAAGTCTACACGTTTAAATTTTTATGGAAGTTGAAATTAATAGGGGTTTTTTCACATATTTCGTTTAATAATTGACCAAAAACCCTGAAAAAATATATACGGTGTCAGAAATTGAAAAACCTCGAAATAGTTTACCTTGTAAAAAATGAAATCATGTCAATTCAGCAAAGATTCACTATGCCCAACACCCCACAGGCTGCGTAGAGCGAAAAAATCGGACGGTAGTAGAAGCCGCACGCGCCATCATGCATGCATAGGATAAAATTCCCGATGGTTTATGGGCAGAGATAGTAAATGAGTCAGTCTACGTGTTGAATCGTACAGGGCCAATGAGTGTACCAAGCAAGTCTACACATGAGCGTACGTGAATGTGAGGAGCGGACAAAAACCAGCGATCAAACACCTTAGAATCCTTGGTTGCATCTTCTATGCTCATGTTCCAAAAGCAAGAAACTGCACAAGAAAGCTCAAAAAGGGATACTTATTGGTTATGAAGGAGATGAAGGCTATAGTATCTAGGACAAAGAAGCATTCAAATTGATTAGATCCAGAGATGTGACTTTCCAAGAGATACCACTACTGGGAAAATCAAAAGAGGATGTACCTAGACCGACAAAGCCGACGCCTTTTCTTCAAAAGAACATCAATCATAATTTCCCAAGTTTTGAAAGTGAACATGAAATGAATGTTAATAGAGAGATTGGAGAACGACATGCTTCAAAGGATGAAATCGAAATAATTTCAAAACCTTCTTCACCAAGGGCATATATTGAAACCAATGAAGAAATGTAGATGATATTAATGAAGAACATTTCGAGTCCTTGCCTTCTGAAGAAGAAATTGGAAACCTAGAAGAAGGAAACCAAAGCGACAATTCTGACGGAAATGTTGAAAGAGAAGTAAATTGTTGCGACAATTCTGATGAAAACTTCGAAAGAGAAGAAAATCGCATGGTTCTTAGAGATAGAACAAATCTGAAGTCTTCTGTAAGGTTAAATAATTATATTATGGCTCTGGAAGCCAACAATTAATATGAGCATCATGTAAAGACAAAAAAAGTGGACAAAGGCTATCGAGAGCGAAATAGACTAGTTAGGAGATAACGAAACATGGGAACTAGTCGAACTACCGAAATTTCGAAGAGCGATCCCATGCAAGTGGATTTTCAAAATTAAGACCAATCCCGATGGCTCTATTGATAAATATAAGGTTCGGCTAGTCATAAAGGGATATTTTCATGTTGTAAAGAGGTTCAATGTCGACTGGCTGAATGCAATGTTTGAGGTGTGACGGAGGTTGTCACAATGGTCTTTTGTTTTGTGTTCTGTCTAAAAATTACTATCGTAGTGTCATGGTGAAAAATCTTAATAAAGTATTACCCAAGTAGCAATTCAGTGAAAAT
This sequence comes from Agriphila tristella, assembly GCA_928269145.1. NCBI lineage: Eukaryota > Metazoa > Arthropoda > Insecta > Lepidoptera > Crambidae > Agriphila > Agriphila tristella. The sequence goes on along the minus strand of OV743447.1, from coordinate 18,031,489 downwards.
TATGATCATAAACAAGAAGTATAATAGCGTACAGCTTTTATACAGATGTACTAAAGGGTAACTGCATTGAGGAGAATTCTTACACTGTTATATATCACAGCTGACTAACGGCATTATGATGGTAAAAAATACCGAAAAACGCATTTGTGTAGCATTCTAAAACGATCTAGTCCAGGCTTTGGCTTTATGTGATGTTTCGAGCTGGTTTAAAGATCAAAGCTTGTTAACGACTGGTTTAGCTTTACAGAAAATCTCTCTTGTAATGCTGTGAGCTGCATTATAGTATTAGGTATTGTAAATCGCTTTTATTTGGTGTACACTAATTCTATTCTAATGCTACTTCAATGAGCTTGATAAAAGCTGATAAAAAAGAGTATATGTAACCTATAATAATGCAGTTACAATTATAAGAGTATTATTATACACTTTGCGCTGTAATTTGGAGTAGTATACTTTATATTGGTCAATAGAGTTTAACAACGCTACTGTACAGCAAATAACTTTTCAATGCAGTTGAGCAAGTATACATACTAGATAACAAATGGACGCCATTTTAACAATACACGAACAATTATTGTTATAGAAATTTAAATTTTTACTACTCAATTTCGAGAGATATGTAGCTTATAGTGCAAAAACTATATATTGCGCATAGTTTCTGACTTAAATCATATGTTTCGAACCTAGTTATTGAGCAATATACTATGAAGTATTTATACATCGTATTTATTTTGTATAATTAATTCGGTAAAACGATATTATTATGAAGGCGCGTAAAATATTTGATGTAAATGCCTATACACATTTACAGTAAAGTGGTACTCGCAACAAAACTTGCTATGAAAGACCAAAACAAATATCAAAACATTCTTAATCTTAGATATTTGATGTCCGACACTTTGACACAACATGAATCCACCATTTAGAATTTATAATATATTAATAAAACATTATTTTTATTTTTGTTGATTATTTACACAAAATATTGCTGTCAACCAGCCACTAAGCAGCAAACAACTGTAGCAAAGAGTTAAAGTAGCTGAATCTAAGACTCTGTGGGTGTATTATAGCAATTTTACAGACCTTGTACAGCCAAAGATCAGTACAGGAGCTGTTAACCAGACACTGTAAAGCGTAGTGCTGGTTAATTTGGGGCCCAATTTAGGAATACAAGGTCTGTGTAGAACACTACACAGCCTAAAACAGCACTGAGAGCTACTATATCATGTAGTGCAGCGACTATACAGCATCGTGTGCTACTTGGGTAATACGTCTATTCTAAATGTGTGTTACTGACGATTAAGCTTACACCACTGAGCTCTGCAACATCTACAAATATCAACAGGTTATGGTCAGCACTCCGCAAAACTGTAAGTTTTTTCGGATAGAGAAAGTTACACACAAATTGGTTTAAACTTTGAGATGGTCGGAGAAAACGACAACACCATGAGTGTCAGTAGTAACAGCACGAGTACTAGCAGTTTGAGCACTAGTAGCCTACCTGCATTTGAGAAATTACAAGGATCTTCGAATCACTCGACATGGAAATTTTTAATGCAGATGTCACTACATGACGATCTATGGAGCTATGTAACAACTACACCAGCTGCTATAGATGTAGATGCAACGAAGAAAGATCAGAGAGCTCGCTCTAAGATCTGTCGCATGATAAATACTGATTTACTAGTACATGTTAGAGAAGCTACATACAACTACTAAGGAAGTATGGCAAGCATCCTTATGCTTACTAATATTATAAATGAGAAAGTCCGTTTGTTTGTTACGCCTTCACGTCTTAACTACTGAACCGATCATCATGAAATTTTGCGTGGACGTTGTAAGGGGTACAGAAAATAACAAAGGGTACCTTTCATTCAGAAAAAACGTACAGTTCCCGAGGGATAGCAAAAAACTGTCCACGCAGATGAAGTTGCGGGCGGCCGCTAGTTAGAGAATAATTGCCAAGACCAAGGAGTCGTAAACAGATGTCGGTTACTGGGACAACTTGTAAGCTTTAAGTTAGAGAAATTTAGCATTAGGAAGGACTATAACATGTTACGCAAATAATGAAAGTAGCCCAGCAGTTACGAGGTATTGGTAAGGAAGTAGACGATGAATTGCTAGCAGCGCTTATGTTACAAGGACTTACTGAAGAGTATACACCTCTAAAGATGACAATAAAGAATGCTAACATCACACTGACATCTAACTACGTCAAAACAAAATTGCTTCAACAGGATAGTCCAATACCTTCGACATCCACTGAGAATGCATTGGTGTCAAGAGATAACCGTTCAAGGTACAAGAGTAGTTCCACGAACAGTAAAGGCAATCAGCAAAAACAAACGCAACAGAAGCGTGATAAGCAGAAGAAAGAGATAAGATGCTCTATATGCAATGGACTGCATAAAGCATTGACATGTCCGAAGAATCCTAATGCAAACAAAGAGAAAAAGGGTCACACTTTTCTAGTTGCTTATAGCACCATCAAGAGTAATGACAATGAATAGGTAGTGGACTCAGAAACGTCTCGTCACATGACCTAACGCAAGGATTGGCTAGCTAACTATAGAGACTTTAAAAGCAATGTTGATATTAATGTAGCAACCGGCCAAAAGTTGTATGCATGTGGCTCAGGTGATGTCATTAAAGATAATAATAAGACTATGCAATTTGGAGTGAGAGAGGTAAAGTATGTCCCTGGATTGTTTGCAAATTTGTTGGGCGTGGATACACTGGTGAGTAGAAACTTTATAGTTGTTTTTTTCCGAGAAAAGATGTGATATATATCACCCTTACATAGTAAATACTTCAAGGGTCCGTACCAAGAGCTTTGCCAATACATTTCTTATGCGAACTTTTTGGGCAGTCATGATTGTGAAATCCTATTTCCATTGACTAGAATCAAGTAAAAATTGGCGACTCATAATAGTCATTACTAATAAATAGACATCGGATTATATGCACTAAGAAAGTGCCAAAATATGCATACAAATATGCACTAAAAAGGCCAAAATATGCACTAAAAACTGTTAATAATGCCCCAAATATGTCCAAAATATGCACAATGCAAAACTAAAAAAAAACATTTTTCACCCAATATCAATTTGAACGCCGAAAACGACCTCTCTATATCAACTGATGTCATTGGCTAAATTTGGCGCCATTTCTGGAGAATCTGGAGATACCTTTTACGCAGGGCACGACGTACGACCTGTGCCATTGATAAAGGCATTAATGTTCTTCGTTTTCTTCAAAGCTCTGGTTTTTTGCGCGAAATAGCGTCTAACTTTACACGCAACTTTTCGGCTAAGGAATGAGGAATGGCGTTGGCAAGTTCAATCATTGTTTACAGTATTTCTATTGATTTAAATAGAGGCTAGTTTAAATAGCTGCCTATATGTAGCTTCCGCTACTAAAGGAAATATGCACGATTGGGAAAAAAGGCTAAAATATACATTAACGCCGTAATTAGAGAGTTACATGCATATGCAAATGCATATAATCTGATATCTACTTATAAACACACTTATTAATTGTTTAATTCAAAAATACCTACCACTATCCTTAAACTCTTGAAACTGTTAATTATTTTTGATAACGGTGGCCACCAAACTCGCCTACGCTACTCCAAAAGTGCGTGGCAACGCAGCGCTGAGTAGTCAAGTGAAAGTCAACCCTTACGCTCTATCATAAATCGGCGACTATACTTGAAAATATATGCGCGTTCAAAAAATGATTGGATTATTGATAAATCTGTTTTAATCTTAATATATAAAATCGTAAACTGAATGACTGACTGACTGACTGACTGACTGATCTATCAACGCACAGCCCAAACCGCTGGACTTAGAGACTTGAAATTTTGCACACAGGTACTTTATACAGTGTAGGCATCCACTAAGGAAGGATTTTTGAAAATTCCATCTCTAAGAGGATGAAATAAGGGATGAAAGTTTGTATGAAAGTCCCTCAGTTTTGAAGCTAGAATCTTCAAATTTTGTGTTTAGGCTGACGATTGAAAATTAATAAATACGGGTCTCAGCGTTTTTCAAAATTCTACCCCCGAAGGGGTCAATAGGGGGATGAAGTTGTGTATTAAAGAAAATCCTTCATTTTCGAAGTAAAAATCGCTAAATTTATAATTTAGGCTTATGGATAGAAATCTAAAGCAACGTATATTGTTTTTGTTAGGATTTCAACTCCAAAGGGGATGAAATGGGGGTGAAAAGGGTTAAAAAAACCTAAAAATAGATATGGATGTCGTTATCAGGGTTTTGTGGGATGACGATTGCAAAAATGACATTTATTTTGAAGTCCAACCACGGTGGACATGATTTAACCCCTAAAGGGGTGAAAATGGGGTCCAAATTTTGTATGGAAAAATAATATAAAATAGACATTACAACTTTAAACTTCGTAGGAGCACATCTAAAAATAAATAGGCAAATATATTTTTGTTATTTTGAAAATCAACCCCTTAGGGGGTAAATGGGGTAAGTAAATATAAAAATAGATATAGATGTCGTTATTGGGGTTTTCTGGGATGACGATTGCAAAAATGACATTTATTTTGAAGTCCAACATGGTGGACATGATTTAACCCCTTACGGGGTGAAAATGGGGTCCAAATTTTGTATGGAAAAATAATATAAAATAGACATTACAACTTTAAACTTCGTAGGAGCACATCTATAAATAAATAGGCAAATATATATTTCGTTATTTTGAAAATCAACCCCTTTGGGGATAAATGGGGCGAGTAAACATAAAAATCGATATAGATGTCGTTATTGGGGTTTTCTGGGATGACGATTGCAAAAATGACATTTATTTTGAAGTCCGACACGGTGGACATGATTTAACCCCTAAAGGGGTAAAAATGGGGTTCAAATTTTGTATGGAAAAAGAATACAAGATCGAAATTACAACTTTAAAATTCGTAGGAGCACGTCTAAATATATATTTTGGGATTTTGAAAATCAACCCCTTAGAGGGTAAGTGGGGTGAGTAACATAAAAATCGATATGGATGTCGTTCTTGAGGTTTTATGGGATGGTGATTGCGAAAATGAGATTTATTTTCAAGTCCAACGCGGTGGACATGACACATATGGACCTGGACCTGGACATGCACATCCAGGGAACGGGAACGGGAACGGGAACGGAACGGAACGGACCGGACCGGACCGGACCGGACCGGACCGGACCGAACCGGACCGGAACGGAACGGAACGGAACGGAACGGAACGGAACGGAACGGGAATGAAACAGGAACGTAACGGGAACGGAACGGGAACGAAACAGGAACGAAACTGGAATGAAACGGGAACGGAACGGGAATAGAACAGGATGGGAACGGGAACGGGAACAAGAACCGGACGGGAACGGAACGGGAACAAGAACGGGAACGTAAGGCGTACGGGACGGTTAGGGGACGTTTACGGGACGGGAACGCAGCGGGAACGGAACGGGAATGGGAACGGGAACGAAACGTGAACGGAACGGGAATATAACGGGACGGGAACGGGAACGAGAACAGGATGGGAACGGGACAGGAACTGGATGGGAACGGGAACGGAAACGGAAGGGGTACGGGACGGTTACGGGACGTTTACGGGACGGGAACGCAAACGGGACGGGAACGGGGAACGGGAGCGGGAGCGGGAACGGGAACTGGAAGCTTTGTGCGAGGCCCGCCACACGCAGCAAATGTCTTGCCTCGCGAGGCAGCGCGCTTGATGGGGACTCGCCTAATCGCGTAAAAATGGCTGGCCGGATCCTGGTTGAAGGTTCCTTAAAAGGATTTCGTCTAATATCCACGCGGACGAAGTCGCGGGCAGAAGCTAGTCTTAATATATAAAATCGTAAACTGAATGACTGACTGACTGACTGACTGATCTATCAACGCACAGCCCAAACCGCTGGACCTAGAGGCTTGAAATTTTGCACACAGATACTTTATACAGTGTAGGCATCCACTAAGGAAGGATTTTTGAAAATTCCATCCCTAAGGGGATGAAATAAGGGATGAAAGTTTGTATGAAAGTCCCTCAGTTTTGAAGCTAGAACCTTCAAACTTTGTGTTTAGGCTAACGATTGAAAATAAATAAATACGGGTCTCAGCGTTTTTCAAAATTCTACCACCGAAGGGGTCAAAAGGGGGATGTAGTCGTGTATTAAAGAAAATCCTTTATTTTCGAAGTAAAAATCGCTGAATTTATAATTTAAGCTTATGGATGAAAGTCTAACGCAACGTATATTGTTTTTGTTATTATTTCAACCCCTACGGGGATGAAATGGGGGTGAAAAGGGATAAAAAACCTAAAAATAGATATGGATATCGTTATCGGGGTTTTCTGGGATGACGATTGCAAAAATGACATTTATTTTGAAGTCTAACACGGTGGACATGATTTAAGCCCTAAAGGGGTGAAAATGGGGTTCAAATTTTGTATGGAAAAATAATATAAAATAGATATTACAACTTTCAACTTCGTAGGAGCACGTCTAAAACTGAATAGGCAAACATATATTTTGTGATTTTGAAAATCAACCCCTTAGGGACTAAATGGGGTGAGTAAACATAAAAATCGATATGGATGTCGTTTTTGAGGTTTTATGGGGTGGTGATTGCGAAAATGAGATTTATTTTGAAGTCCAACACGGTGGACATGATTTAACCCCTAAAAAGGTGAAAATGAGGTTCAAATTTTGTATGGAAAAATAATATAAAATAAACTAACAACTTTAAACTTCGTAGGAGTACATATAAAATATATAGGCAAACATATATTTTGTAATTTTGAAAATCAACCCCTTAAGGGGTAAATGGGGTGAGTAAACATAAAAATCGATATGGATATCGTTCTTGAGGTTTTATGGGATGGTGATTGCAAAAAAGAGTTTTATTTTGAAGTTCAACACCGTGGACATGATTTAACCCCTAAAAGGGTGAAAATGGGGTTCAAATTTTGTATGAAAAAAGAATATAAAATAGATATTACAACTTTAAAATTCGTAGGAGCATGTCTAAAAATAAAAAGGCAACCACATATTTTGTTATTTTGAAAATCATCCCTTAGGGATGGGGTAAATAAAGATGAAAATCGATGTGGATGTCGTTCTTGAGGTTTCATGGGATGGTGATTGCGAAAATGACATTTATTTTGAAGTCCTACACGGTGGACATGATTGGACCTGGACATGCAAGGGACGGGGACAGGGACGGGAACGGGAACGGGGAGGGGGCGGGTACGGGACTGGGACCGGGGCGGGAACGGGAACGGGAACGGAACGGGAGCGGAACGGGAACGGAAAGGGAACGGCACGGGAACGGAACGGGAACGGAATGAGAACGGACCGAGAACGGAACAGGAACGGGAACGGAACGGGAATGGAACGGGAACGGAACGGGAACGGAACGGGAACGGAACGGGTTCGGAACGGGAACGGAACGGGAACGGAACGGGAATGGAACGGGAACGGATCGGGAACGGTACGGGATCGGAACGGGAACGGAACGGGAACGGCACGGGAACGGAACGGAACGGGAACGGAATGAGAACGAAACAGGAACGGGATCGGAACGGGATCGGAACGGAACGGTAACGGAACAGTAACGGAACGCGAACGGAACAAGATCGGGAACGGAACGGGAAAGGGGTGGGAAACGAACAGGAACGGGAACGGATCGGGAACGGAACGGGAACGGAACTGGAACGGAACGGGAACGGAACGGGAACGGGACGGGAACGGAAAGGGAACCGAAAGGAAACGGGTAGGGAATGGAAACGAAAACGGGAACGGGACCGGGAACGGAACGGGAACGGAACAGTAACGGAACGCGAACGGAACAGGATCGGGAACGGAACGGGAAAGGGACGGGAAAGGAACGGGAACGGAACGAAAACGGGAACCGAACCGGGAACGCGACGGGAACGGGAACGGGAGCGGGAGCGGGAGAGGGAGCGGGAGCGGGAGCGGGAGCGGGAACGCGAACGGGTACGGGAACGGAACATAACGGGAAGCCTCGTGCGAGGTCCGCCACACGCGGCAAATGTCTTGCCTCGCGAGGCAGCGCGCTTGGTGGAAACCCGCCTAATCGCGTTAAAATGGCTGGTTGGATCCTGTTTGAAGGTTCCCTAAGGATTTTCTCTAATATCCACGCGGACGAAGTCGCGGGCAGAAGCTAGTATATAATAATTTATCTAATAAACGTATAAAAATTGACCGACTATTTTTTCACATTACGTAAATAACCTCTTAAAGTCAAAAAATAAAAAAAATATGATAAAGGAAGAAAATTTATTGGCTTACTGAACAAAGCTATGTATTTAAGGATATAAAAACATATTAAAAAATAATAATCAACAGATAATTTTTTCACTAGAAGATATATTGAAAAATGTTAAAAGTTAAATTTTGGGTATCTCTGAAATCGAAAAAAGATTGGATTCCTTCACATACTTACTCTAACAAGTACATAAGTACGTATACAGAAAGTGTTTCAGTCCGAGGAAATATTCACAGAGAGATATGAGCAATTTTCATGTTTAGGTAAAAATACCTAACTTCTCGTAACAAAATTTATTGGCTTATTGTGCATCTGTAATCTGTATTACCTAACTTCATCACATGCCAAATTTCATAGACGGGAGAATTATTCGGGTTGCATAAGCCCCGTTGATCGGACTAATAATGCAGTTTGCTAGACTGCACGTAGGCGCGCTACGCACTCACTGAGCAGTGTGAAATTGCTTCAGTCTGAGACGACAGCTGTTTTGAAACAACAAAATTGTTTTGCTTTTATTAGTGTTTTTATGTTAAAAATGAGTTCAAACTTCAGTTTAATGATTGATAATGGTCCCTTGTGATGGATTGAAATGTTTATTAACTGTTGTGTGATCTGTGAAAGTGTACCTACAATTCGAGTCGATTCCAAGAGAAATACAAAATAACGTAAGTAATAAACCTTTACTCACTTATGCTCTGAAATGTTATCATTCCATTTGAAAAAAGAATGCGGGGCGTTCAACATTTCCACGGGGGTCTGGTTCATCACATTCTAAATTTGAAATTCAGTGCGGTAATGAAATTCAATACTTACTTCCCGCACTGAGTGCGGGAAGTAAATGTTCCAAATTCAAATCAGTAGAACTTATCAGCTAGCTTTCTTTTTATGAAACTTTATGGTTGCATGACCGGTCTGTAAAAATGGCCACGCGAACCAATTTAAATATCACATTTTTACAAAGAAAATTGTATTTCCTCGCATTTCGTGAGTAAAGTATTATACAAACCTTGTACTGGAAGCTACTTGCATTGCCTCGAATGATTAAAGCCCTCACCTGCGGCTCGGGCTTCAAACCATCCTCGACAATGCAATCCCTAGCTTCCCGTTCTCGGATGTAATGTACTATTTCATTTGAGTTTGAGTATTTTGCAAAGAAATATAATATTCTTCAATGTTTCATAATTTTGAAGTGGGTGGACTAGTTTACATTGATGGTTGTTCCTATAAAAATAAATAAGTAAGGTTAGTTTTGCGTCTTTCATTTGAACGACAATAATGTTTGTTTTGAATGCAGGGGATAGGATTGGAATTGTATAGCAGGGACGTTATTATTTTGTGAAATGATTTAGATACTTATTATGAGTGACACATTTTATACGAGAAATTTAGTTTTGATTACACAATAATTAAATTTGATAAAGTCACGCCATCTAGCATTTTGCGTCGAACTAATTTATGAAAAAATAAAGTAAAAAGCACAACCCTTAAGGTTGTGCTTTTGGTGTTTTTTGCGAGTTATCTATGAATTTGTCTAGATGGCGCTGGGCGGTGTTTTTTTGCATTGTTTTTTTGCTTGTATTGAGCTGAAAAAAAAATTGCTTGATTTGAGGGTTCGGCTTGCTCTACTATGTTGGCCTGGGCAAGCCACTGCAATTCAGCTAGCCCTCTCAGACGTCTTTTTCAAGAAAACCACGGCTACGGATGATGATAACGAAAATGTTGAACAACAAAACATGGATGACATAAGATCTCTCCTTGAGCTTAGGATCGGCTGACTCGCGAGCAACTATTCTGTTCACGCGAAACCCTTCTTCACGTTGTCAGTCCTCTAGGGCCTCGCTGGAGTAATTGCAACTACCACAAAGAGCTGCACCGATGGAGGCTCCAAGCAGGCTCACGCCCAGGCCTTTCTGTGCTCCGCCGCGCACCTCCTAGTTCCTACGCGTTACGGCTTAATAACATGCACTTGCGTACACGCCTCCCATGCCCGTTACGGTATTGTATAGGCCAAACTTTTCAGCGCCATCAATTTTCAGAGCTTCTTCTTTATGTACTTTATCACATCCTGCACGGTGGTGGTGTGGTGCAGGCGGGACAGGTACACAGCCGTAGTCGGTATGGCAGCTCGCAGCAGGAAGTTGGGCCCTGTCGGTGCGGTGCCATGATGATTCTGTCTCGTTCGCTGACGCTGTCGCTTCTTGTTCCGAACCTCGAGGAAACCGTCTTCATCTTGGCCCGGTCGGACAACATCCTGCGAAGGAGCTTTCTCATCGGCGAGTGCTGGCTTCTTCGACCGCGAGCTTGAATTGGCGCCCGCAACAGCAGCAACATTTCAATATAAAATAAAAAATAAACTGCTGGAACCGGGGGAACCGGTTCCCCTGTCTACAAGAACCGGGTATCAAAATCCTGGAACCGGACACGGTTCTGCATGCCCTAAGTGTTGTACTATTATAAAATTTAAGTGGGAATATTGAATGATAAATTTAAAATATGCTGTATAACTGGTATCACCTTTGCCTTCAGCAAATGTTAGTATTTGAATTAAAAAGAAAAACTGTTTCCTTATTTTGCCGCTTGAGGCCGGAGTGATTTCCTGTGCTATACGATAGAAGAAAAATTCGTGTACTTTTTTTTGTATGGTGTGGGCTGTGTGGATAATAAATAAATCCACATCCTTAGAAATCTCACTCGTTTCAGTTGAAAAGCTCATACAAGAATACCCCTAAAGGGGTGGGGGTTAGTGGATAAATAAACCTAAACATTTTCGGAAAATTACGAAGTTTCTAGTCGAAATGTCTTTGAATAAAAAAAATCCATACATAATAAGCCCCATTTCACCTCTTTAGGGGTTTAATCATGGCCATTATGTTGGACTTAAAAATAAATACCGTTTTCGTAAACAACATCCCATGAAACCTCAATAACGACATCCATATCGATTTATGAAATAAAGTATAGGTACTTAAGTACCTACTTGTTAATTTTATTTTAAAATAATGTTTGCATGCTGTTAATGGTTGAAGGCAGATCTTTTAAAGACCTCCAGTGTTAAGTAAGGGGTTAATTATCGGAAAATTACAAAATACGGTGTACCCTTATTTACCCCATCTACCCCCTAAGGGGTTAATTATCGTAAAATCACAAAATACGTGTTTGCTATTGTTAGTTTTTAAAAGGAAGTACTCATACGAAGTTACACGTCAAAATGTCTATTTAATATTATTTTTTCATACAAAGCATGAACCCCATTGTACCCGTTTAGGGGTTGAAACAAAGCCACTATGTCGGACTTAAAAATAAATGCCATTTTCGCAATCAATAAAAATATAAATAAAAATAAAACCTCAATAACGACACCCATATCGATGTTGGGCTTTTTTTACCCCGTTTACCACCTAAAGGGTTGAGTTTCGAAAAACCACGAAATACGTGTTTGCGTACTCCTACGAAGTTTCAAGTTGAAATGTCTATTGAATTTTTTTTCTCCATACAAACTTTGTACCCCCATTTCAACCCTTTAGGGGTAGAATTTCCAAATATCCCTTCTTAGTGGGTGTTTACACTGTATAAGGTATCTATGTACAAAATTTCAAGTCTCAAGGTTCAGTGGTTTTGGCTGGGCAATAGTCTGTCAGTCACCCCTTCACTTTTATATAAGAGATTTTGCTGGATGGGCCTGTAATATCTAGATCCGCAGAAGTGATGTTTCTCTTTGTTTTTGCGGCTTTCAATATTTCGTCTCGTTTACTCCGACGTAAAGGTCGGATCAAGGTCGGTCAGTCAAGTCAATATCACGTTCTTCCACTTCTACGCCCACCTTCCGAACAGCTAGTAGGGCTATGTGGTGCAGATTTTCATTATTTTTTTCGGGAATGCCAGCCAGTTCAAGTTCGTTGCGTAAGTGTTGTTGAGCTTGTGTATTCATTTCCATTTGTAGATGGCTCAATTTTTCTTCGAGGAGTCTTACTTCGATATCCCTTTCCTCAAGGCACTTCAAACGTTTGTCATTGATGGCTATAGATGATATCTTCAAGTTTCACCTGGCAGCCAGTGAGTGACGCGGTAGCATCTTCCAGTTTTACTTTTAGAGAAGAAATTTCACGGGTGAGAAGGCGAACTTCCTCCAAAAGCTCTTTTATTTTGGAGTTCGTGCTAATGTCGTTGTTGCTTTGTGGGATGTCAGTCTTCTTACGCTGGGTTATATTATCCTCTGTAGAATGTATGGGGGTGGCGCTGTTGTCACCTCTTTTTTTGTTAGAGGCGCAGCAATCTGAACATTTCCAGGTTTTTTTCTTGTCGGACGACATTGCCGAGATATTTATGCAGAGTGCGCAGAAACTTTTTTCGCATGCGGCGAAAGAGCATTTAATGCAGCTTGTGTCCTTTACAGTTTTTAAGCACCCGTGACACTTCATATTGAGATTCTTGATAATCGTAGTCTACCTCAACTTCGTCACTCGGTGATGACTCAGCGATCGGTCTGATGGAATGCACCCAATGTCATTTGCCGGAAGTGGATGGATGGAGGTTACGTTGTGTATGTGTACTGTATAGTTATACAGATGTGGGTATAATTAACATACCGTTTTACACAATTTATCTTGCAATTATTCAGAATCTTGCAGTTCTTCACTCCACTTTAGATAGCCGGACTGTCCATCACTCGAATTCACTAGGGTTTGAGACAAAACGTCAGCACTTTTGAAGAGAAAATATTTGTTATCTATGATTATCAACACAACGCACCTCACTTGTCAAACGCCGAACGAATGAATGTCTATCATTATGAATGAAGAGTTTCTTGACATACTGTAGGTATGTTAAAATATTTGTGATAGTTTTTAAAAACTGCTTTAGGTAGGTATGTTTACTTTCATCAATGCATGCGAATTTAATATATAAATCATGTAATATTTTCATAAGATGGGGCGCCACTTAGACGGATTATCAGTATTATCACATTAGTTTGAGTCTGTCTAACGAAAGCTGGCGTCCAAATGGGGGCGCCACATTCCGGTTCCCTATGTATTTGCATAAAATTTTAAGGCATAATATGTCATAGCATAATATGATTTCGCCGAATGATGTTTACGCATAATATTACTTAGTCATAACAACTTATGCATAATTTTTTTAGGCATAACTAATTTAGGCATATTCATGTTTAATTTAAGCATAATATTCTTTCGCATAAATTTAAAAGCCGTACGTTTAAAATCACGAAAGCACATTTTAATTAAAATACAAAATCCCGAAGCTTAAAAAACTGAAGGTTGATTGAGAGTTACATGCCAGCAGGTCGGTTCTCGCACTTCACCGGCCGCTGCCGCGGCACGCTCGCTTCGCTCGCTCAGCTCGTGCATTGTAAGTCGAAATGAAACTTAACCTCCTCCTCGCTCGCTACGCTCGCTGGTCGTCGCACCTAACAGACCTGAGGGCCTAGCCAAAGTATCATTCGCTAATCTTCGTTATCGCTTCGCTTTCGAAACATGTATGGGATTGACATAAGCTTTCGTTAACAATCGAATTTTAAAACGTCAAATCCATACATGTTTCGAAGCGAAGAGATAACGAAAATTTGCAAATGTTACTTTGGCTAGGGGGGCTGAACAGACTTTAGGATTTTCGGTATTTTGAAAATAAGTGTTTTATACGTCGATATTTTTGTCGTATATGTTATGAATTTTCGGCTTTTTAATACACACCCCTTTTGCAAGAAAATAAATAATTATTCTGATTGTTTTTTGATTTTTATGTCTAAATAATATTAGGCGAATAGACAATATGCCTAATAACATTATGCGAAAACAAATTAGTCTAAATGATTATTATGCTTACATAAATAGTATGCTAAAATACAATTATGCCAAAGTATTATTATGACAAAAAAAATATGCCATATCCGTTATGCCAAATCAAATTAGGTATAAAAGCATTATGCGAAAACAAGGGATCCCCCACTTTCCCTGTTAAATTAACTTGTCATTGGATACTGACCCTTATAATAAGGCACCAAATTAGTTCATTTTCCAACCACGTTTCAGCTTTCGTTAGACAGACTACATCACAGGAACGATACTCCAGCTATTTTATGTAAATGCATTACAGATCTAAAATGGCTTTACAGCTAAATTCTTTTATAGTCCGTGAGCCCGCGACAGTATTGCCTACGTCATATGACATCACGATGAAACGCATGGCACACGGTCGGAAAAGATGTTCTGAACGAGGATCAGAATATTATCGCAAATAAAATTGGCCGGAAGCTTGAGAAAACCTTCCACTTCCGGTCAAAATTTTAAGATTATATTTACGTCATATGATATCAGTAAGAGACCCGTCTCATCATTTAGTTTTCAATCGTAGAGAGAGTAAACATAACTCTGTCAGTTCTGAAATGGCCGGAATACTTTAAATTGAAATAAACATTTTTGTTTTTTAGTAATTTCAGAACTGAGAGACTTATGTTTACTCTCTCTACGATTGAAAACTAAATAATGACACGGGTCTCTTACTGATGCCACATGACGTAAATATTATCTTAAAATTTTGACCGGAAGTGGAAGATTTTATTAAGCTTCCGGCCAATTTTATTTGCGATAATCTTCTAATCCTCGCTCAGCACAACTTTTTCGACCGTGTGACATGCATTTCATCGTGATGTCATATGACGTAGGCAATACTGTCGCGGGCTCACGGACTATTATCAGAGATCGAGCGAGACAAATAACAACATCAAAATCCTTTAAATCAATGACACACTTTGAACGCTTGGTATATAATTGTATATATTGGTATTTCTCCCTACTGCGATGTTCCAATAGTTAGGTGATTATTATCTGATATCTTAAAAACTAACTGCAATATTTATTAATTTACTAACACTGATTCATTCATTATGGTATTAATTATGTTTCTCACCTTTATGAATTTTTACATGTTTAGCTAAATTACTGCTTTGATTAAAACATTTCGTACAATAACTACATTTAAAAGGTTTCTCTCCTGTATGAGTTCTTACATGTTTAGTTAACTCACTGCTCGTAGTAACACATTTCATACAATGACTACATTTGTATGGTTTCTCTCCTGTATGAATTCTTACATGTGCAGTTAAGTAACTGTTTTTAGTAAACAATTTCCTACAATAACTACATTTGTATGGTTTCTTTCCTGTATGAGTTCTTTCATGTGTAGCTAAAGTACTGCTTTTAGAAAAACATTTAATACAATAACTACATTTGTATGGTTTCTCACCTTTATGAATTTTTACATGTGTAGCTAAACTGCTGCTTTCAGTAAAACATTTCGTGCAATAACTACATTTGTATGGTTTCTCACCTTTTTGAATTTTTACATGTCTAGCTAAATGACTGCTTTGAGTAAAACATTTCGTACAATGACTACATTTGTATGGTTTCTCTCCTGTATGAGTTCTTACATGTATAGCTAAATTACTGCTGTGAGAAAAACATTTTATACAATAACTACATTTGTATGGTTTCTCTCCTGTATGAGTTCTTACATGTGTAGCTAAATTACTGCTGTTAGAAAAACATTTTATACAATAACTACATTTGTATGGTTTCTTTCCTGTATGAGTTCTTTCATGTGTAGCTAAAGTACTGCTGTCAGAAAAACATTTAATACAATAACTACATTTGTATGGTTTCTCTCCTGTATGAGTTCTTACATGTGTAGCTAAATTACTGCTGTTAGAAAAACATTTTATACAATAACTACATTTGTATGGTTTCTTTCCTGTATGAATTCTTACATGTCTAGTTAATACACTTCTATAAGTAAAACATTTCGCACAATAGTTACATTTGTATGGTTTCTCATTACTACAAAAAATTTCCTTAACTTTGTTCTTATTCTTACAAAGTTTTTTTTCTTTCAATTTGTTATTGTTATGTACATCCTTTCCTTTCAATCGATTATTATTTTTACAATTTTGGTTATTTGTATTACAATCCAAATTTATCGTTATGTGCCATTTCTTGATATGATTTTCTAAGAGCCTTTTGCAGAAATATTCTTTTTTGCATACATCGCATATAAAAATATTATTTAAAGCTGTTATCTGATCTTCGGTACTAGCTTCAATTCTAAAATTATTTATGGCACTATTACTATTGGAAGCGGTTGTTTCATCGTTCGGTATTATTGATTTAATGGGAGTTTTAAATTTTTTACTGTATATTTTAAAGTCGGGTATTTTCCTATTATCATCGTTCTGTGCCTTATTTTCCACAATTGTAACGGTTTTTTCTAAGGGTGCTTGAGTTTTCAGTATTTCCTTTTCAGTATCAGTATTTGATTTACGTTTTTTGGGTAAGTGCAGCACCTGTGCAGGGAATGATAACGTTATTTTTAAATATAATGTAATTTCTTACTTTTTTACCGTTAACTTTAAAATTAACGTTATGTCAATAAATAACGTTAATTTAGATAACGATACATTTAAATTAAGGTTATTTCAGTAAATAACGTCAATTTTAACGGTATTTCTTACTTATTACGTTAACTTTAAAATTAACGTTATATGAATAAATAACGTTAATTTAGATAACGTTAAATTGAAATTAACGTTATTTCAGTGAATAACGTTAATTTTAAGGTTATTTCTTACTTTTTTTACCGTTAAACTAGGGAATCATAACGTTATTTTTGAATGTAACGTTTTACTTTTCTTAGCGTTCATTTTAAAATTAACGTTAAGTCAATAAATAACGTTAATTTAGATAACGTTACATTGAAATTAACGTTATTTCAGTAAATAACGCTAATTTTAACGTTATTTCTTACTTTTTTACCGTTAAACTTTAAAATTAACTTTATTCCAATTAATAACGTTATTTTTAGCGATAATTTTACCGGTATATTGTACCGGTAAAGTTTAACGCTATATTTAACGCTAATTTTACCGGTAAAATATTTTTAACGCTATTTTTACCGGTTATACCAATAAAATGTTTTAACGGCATTTTTAACGTCATTTAGTATCGTTATTTTTTAACGGTATTTCAATCCCTGCCTGTGAGGTAATGTTTAAACGATAGATTTAAAATAGCTAGTTGTGGGTTGTGCATAAGCCCGGTACAGCTGATCTGCAACGCGCCACTAGTGACTAGTATAATATGGCCGGCCTCTGCGCGCTACACCTGCGACCGTCTGTTCCCAGCAGTCTACGCGCGCACGCCATGGAGCCGCTTCAGGGGCCCTATTTTGAATCATTAGAATTCCAAATCGTGTATGAAATCGCAAGATTCGTATGCGAATCCCTAAAATCGCTATTTTTGAATATTCATACTCGTGAATTTTGCAACGAGTGGTCAGACCCACTCGTTTTCGATATTCTACCAGTAGAAATGACGAGAGAGAGAGAGAGAGAGAGAGAGAGAAATATCAAAATCAAATGACTGACATTATAACTTTTTAATTTACGTTCCGTTTCCCCGGTAACTCAATACCGGTTTTTAAAATCAACGAGTTATTATTTTTATTTTTTCTGCGTGAAATGAAAAATACTATAAGATTCGAGTTTTAGGGCAACACTCATTTCTATTGTTTCAAAAATATTACGTATTTTTGGAGCAATCGAAATTGATTTCGTATACGTTTTGCTTTCGTGCATGAATTTAAGATTCATTTCGAATGATTCAAAAATGCGTCCCGCGTCTCCTGTACCGTACGAGTAGGTGCTTGTTCGCGGCGCGCACAACCGTTGCGAATGACACTGCGCGCACTCAAACTGTTCCTCGCACAAACCGACGATCGGCGGGAACAACGCGCGCGCTACGAGTGCCCATTCAAGTGTATGGAAAATGTTGTGCATGTTGTGCTGCATGCACATAATCTGTACCGGGCTTAAGAGATTTATCAAAAATCATCCAATATTTTGCAAGCTATAGAATAACTATGAAACCGGCAGGCTGATTATCTAAAATGAGCGACTGAACTCGATTCCTGAATTATTTCGAAATCGTCGTGCGACCGAGTCACTGGTTTGGTATTATGTATGCGATCGCTGATTAGTTTATGCTCGTTAAGATCTTCATAGAAACTAGCGCCACTGCACTGGTAACCGGTGGGAGCGACTGCAAAGTGTATTACCGAAACTACTCTGTGACTGTGTTCTATGAACACAACCTTTTTGTTTTCGCTTCGAATTTGGTTTACATTTTATCGTATACAAAATTGCAAATTCCATATAGGTATTGAAGGAGAAGCCTTTTGTCTTACATTATAGCAATTTTATTTAATTTTGGTTAAATCAAGGCTAAGAATTTATCGAAAACCAACCAGTGATTACGTTATGTCTGGTTTCTGTTTGTTTGACAGATGAAATCACGAAATCGTCGCGGTCGCGTCGCTTCGCGGTTACGGAGCATTTCTTTGCAAGTGCTCGTGTATTTAACCGACTTCGAAAAGGAGGAGGTTATCTATTCGTCGCGTATATTTTTTTTTTATATGTATGTACACCGATTACTCAAAGACGGCTGAACCGATTGAAATGATTCAAACGTTATAACATGAGGTTTGTTCCCAAGTTGGTCCCATTTTTTGAAATTTTGAAATCGGTTCAGTAGTTTTCAAGTAATCTTGAAAATACTGTCGTTTTCATTACCATTTTGTATGAATTGAGACCGATTTTCAACCATTACTTTTTTGTTTTGAACCGATTTAGACAATTCTTTTTTTGTTTGAAAGAAGATACCTTAAGGATGATACCATATCAATTTCATTGGCATTGGACTTTGGATTTTGAAGATACACGAGGGAACTCCTCAAAATCAAATAGGAACTGTACTGTACAGTGATTGAAATATTGGTAGGTTTATTATTGTCAAGGACGTTCTGGACTGAGTTGAACTGCAAAGACCCAACGGAACACCTGTGGACATTGAGTCACTCGGGGTATACCATTGAAAAAACAACTTAACGTTTTATTTTATAAAATCATCGCTTACATACCTACCACAAAAAAGTTTAAAATAAAAAAGCTTTTCAAAAAAGTAAAACCTCCTTCAAAAACCTTAAAAAAACAGCTCTATAAAAAGCAAGAAATAATGTTCAAATCGATTAATCAAAACACGTCTATTGAAGTCGGGTGGAGCTGGAAGTAATTTTTTTACTTATTGTGATGTTTATATTCTAAAAGCCCCACCCGACTTCAATAGATGTGTTTTGATTAATCGATTTGAACATTATTTCTTGCTTTTTATAGAGCTGTTTTACTTTTTTTAAAAGCTTTCTTTTAGTTCTTTAGTTGTTCGTTAGAGGCAGCACTCTTAGAAACTCGATCGGTGGTACGAAATCGAGTTTGACAGCGACGATTTCGTAATTATTACTGCACCTTGATTATGTAAGGCTGTTGCTAACAATTCTCGATTCAAATCGATTGAAAGCGCAGTTGCATTGCTGCTTTTATATTTTATTTTATATTTTATATTTATTTAAACAAACATCTTAAAAGCTTACAGATGAGTCATCCAAGGCGCTTAAAAGATTAAATATTTAAGAAATTTACATTTTTCAATATTACATGTCATTTCATTAAAACAATTATTAATTAAATTAATACAATTCAAAATAAAAGATACAAAATAAAACATTGGAAAAAAAATCGAACAACTAAGTCAGTAAATTATATCATGTCATTACAGTATATACTAAATTTATTAATAAGAATTCCTAAGCTATCAGCAAATATGTCGAGATCGGCGTGCCGAGCAAGTGTGTCCCCGATAGCACGCAGTGCGTGGTTAGAGGGCGCGTGAGCACCACGTTTAGTGCGCGCGAATTCCACGATATATTGTGGGGAACCAAGAGACGGATTCTCTCTACTATCTGCGGGCTGTCGATCATATTATGGACTATTAAAAGATAGTGTTTTATCAATGCCATAAGCCTTCTAAACTTGAGGGTTTCCATGTCAACCATACCCGAAACGAACAGTGATGGATATAAATAGGGATAATATCCGTACCGTTTTTTATAAAGCCAGCGAGCAAATTTGCGTTGTATTTTTTCAATCATAAGAGCATATTTCTCTTCGCATGGATCCCAAATGACGGCACCATACTCAAGCTTGCTGCGAATGTATGCATTGTACAATACCTTTGCTACCCCTATACTGTCAAACTGTGCAGCTGTTCTCATAACGAAACCTAATATTCGATGCGCTATCTTACAGATACTTGTCACGTGCTCATGAAAGTCCAATTTAGAATCTAACACTAAACCTAAGTCCCGAATATTATTAACTCTTTCCAAAGGAGCGTCCGATAATTTATACGTGATATTTAATGGTATTTGCTTTCGAGAGAAAGTAACCGTCTTACATTTACTAATATTAAGAGGTAGATTATTGTCGCGGCTCCATTGGGATACAGCATCGATATCCTTTTGCAGGGCTAACGCCTCGGTTTCAGTTTTGATACCCAGGCTCAGCTTGAGGTCATCCGCAAACAAAAGACACTCAGAAGCAGCGACAACTTCAACTAAGTCATTAATAAAAATGACGAAAAGTGTTGGTCCTAACGTACTACCTTGACTCACACCGGATCTCGTAAAGTAGCTACCCGATTCGTATCCGTTTAGGCGTACATATTGACAGCGGTCTTTAAGATAACAGGAAAAGAACTTGAGGAGTCCCGGCGTAAAGCCAATCATTGCTAATTTCTGCAACAGTTTATCGTTGTCAATCAGGTCAAACGCTTTTTGGAAACCGAAGTAAGCCGCATCTACTTGCCGATGATTATCCATTTCCGCGTACACATAATCGACATGTGCGACCAAGTTCGTAGTGGTGGATCGAGCCTCACGAAACCCATGTTGGCTGCTGTTTAACGAATGACTGATTTGGTTCCTAATATATTTATTAAGAATTGTCTCAAAGATCTTTGCAAAAACCGACAGCACCGCAATTGGCCTAAAGGCCGAAACATCCATTCCCCCTTCACCCTTTGGTATAGGTGTGACTCTGGATAACTTCCAAGTTTCGGGATACTAATCGGGCTTTAAGTAAGATAGTTGTCACATTGGTTCTTAACTAAAGCAGCAATGTAACTGCGATTTGTGTCAGAGTTGATTGCGACAAAGTTAGATAATTACCCCCCTGGTGCAACAACTCACAATTTCACCAATATTTTTCAAAAAAATCTAGTTATTAATAATAGCAGGGATAGCAGGGATTGAAATACCGTTAAAAATACCGTTAAAACATTTTATCGGTAAATTTACCGGTAAAAATAACGTTAAAAATATTTTACCGGTAAAATTAGCGTTAAATATAGCAAAATCGACTCACCCGTAGCAACTCAGACGGGACTCGAACCCGCACCCTTAGGATTCCGGCCCAATGCACTACCAATTATGCTACCGAGCCACTTAATGGGAATGGCGAAATTTTCTAATACATTTTACGTTTATGCGCGCCATCTCACCAATGTGAAGAGAATCAACTTCGACATTCGAAAGCAGCATTTATTAATCATCTTAATATAAAAATAGCATTGTGAATGCAAAAATCTAAAAAGTTTAAAGTTAAATATAGCGTTAAACCGGTAAAGTTATCGCAAAAAAATAACGTTATTAATTGTAATAACGTTAATTTTAAAGTTTAACGGTAAAAAGAGAAAGAAATAACGTTAAAATTAACGTTATTTACTGAAATATCGTTAATTTCAAAGTAACGTTATCTAAATTAACGTTATTTATTAACATAACGTTAATGTTAAAATTAACGGTAAAAAAGTAAGAAATAACGTTATATTTAAAAATAACGTTATCATTCCCTGAATATAAGAGACTTACCTCGTCATGTATTTCCTGATGGATTTCAAAAGCCTTTATGTCCTCAAATCCTTTATAGCACAAATCACATTTAAACGGTGAGTTTTGATAGTTTAGTGACTCCGATCTCTCCAGCATTACTTGTATTTGTTCCTCTCTAGACAGAATTATCTCTCGTGCGTCTGGCTCCAAAACTACAAGCAAATAACATCATAAATGTATAAATTTTACGCGACGCAACGAAAAGTATTTATTCTGACGCGTTCATAGAGTACATTGTTGGACGCGCCCAGATCAGTGTACGTGGCCCATGTGAGCCTAATGTAGTTCCCGCTTTAGGCCGTTTGTCTGTCACTGCCGTCACCGATATAGCGGTACATACATTCACTATGACAGCCTGTCCACCGACAACCCGTCCCGTCTTCTTGATCTCAAAATTTAACTTCGGCGCCGTCATCCCGTCCCGGCAGAATTGCCATATATACGGATTTGTCCGAATCCACACGGAATTACAATATTCAAACCAGATAATAAGAGCATACGGATTTTTATACGGAATTGTCAGCGAAATGCAAAGAGTAGTTAAAACGAAACGGATGCTGCTTATACTAGCGATTAGTATTTTTTCAGCAAATTTAACAAAACTTATTATTATATTATTGCGTTATTAACATGAAAGCAATGTTACATTACAGCTTAGAAATTGAATCAAAAATGATTGGAAAAATGACTCAATATATTTACAAATAAAACTTACTAGTTTTTGTTTTATAATTTAATTTAATAATAAATATAATATCAATGTCAGGCTTTATTTAGTTTTTTTTTTCATTTCGTGAAAAATTTCCCTCAAAATTGTTCATAAAAGTGTTCTGAATTATATTAATCAAAGGTGAGTGTAAATTTTTATACGGATTTGATTAGAAACTTTCCATACGGATTTCATACGGAATTTGGTAATGAAAATTACGGAATACCGGTTTAAAGATCTGGCAACACTGCGTCCCGGTGACGGCGGGCGGTGGACAGGCGGCGTTAGAGAACAACTCTGCATAGAATAGCTGTCATGATTATTATCTTTTAGATTAATGTAAATAATTATAGATGTCCATCAGCCATTTTTAATGTCCCCACTGCTGGGGCACAGGCCTTCCTTACGGGTGGTAAGGAGGATGGGCCACAACCCACCACGCGGGCAAAATGCGGATTGGTGGGTGTTAACGACTGCAAATGCAGCCGGGACCAACGGCTTGCGTGCCTTCCGAAGCACGGAGGAGCTCGAGATAATAAAATTTTGGTCACCCATCCCATGACCGACCATTGCGAACGTTGCCTAACCTCCGCAATCGCTGTGCCAGGCGCTTAACTACTGCGCCACCGAGCTCCATATCAAAAATTATAGATAATTTCAATAAATTCATGAAAGTCAGGGTGAATTTTTTTTCTTAAATTATTACTCATTTATTCGCTAGCAACATGTGGTCTTTGAGTAGTCAAGTGTTGCCATAATAATAACACTTTATGAATAAACAAAGTGGCTCCCCTATTATTTTTAACTCTTTTAAGACAGACTATCTTAATATATAAAATCGTAAACTGAATGAATGACTGACTGACTGACTGACTGACTGATCTATCAACGCACAGCCCAAACCGCTGGACCTAGAGACTTGAAATTTTGCACACAGATACTTTATACAGTGTAGGCATCCACTAAGGAAGGATTTTTGAAAATTCCATCCCTAAGGGGATGAAATAAGGGATGAAAGTTTGTATGAAAGTTCCTCAGTTTTGAAGCTAGAATCTTTAAATTTTGTGTTTAGGCTGACGATTGAAAATTAATAAATACGGGTCTCAGCGTTTTTCAAAATTCTACCCCCGAAGGGGTCAAAAGGGGGATGAAGTTGTGTATTAAAGAAAATCCTTCATTTTCGAAGTAAAAATCGCTAAATTTATAATTTAGGCTTATGGATAGAAATCTAAAGCAACGTTTATTGTTTTTGTTAGGATTTCAACTCCAAAGGGGATGAAATGGGGGTGAAAAGGGTTAAAAAAAACCTAAAAATAGATATGGATGTCGTTATCGGGGTTTTGTGGGATGACGATTGCAAAAATGACATTTACTTTGAAGTCCAACCACGGTGGACATGATTTAACCCCTAAAGGGGTGAAAATGGGGTCCAAATTTTGTACGGAAAAATAATATAAAATAGACATTACAACTTTAAGCTTCGTAGAAGTACATCTAAAAATAAATAGGCAAATATATATTTTGTTATTTTGAAAATCAACCCCTTAGGGGGTAAATGGGGTAAGTAAACATAAAATTCGATATAGATGTCGTTATTGGGGTTTTCTGGGATGACGATTGCAAAAATGACATTTACTTTGAAGTCCAACACGGTGGACATGATTTAACCCCTAAAGGGGTGAAAATGGGGTCCAAATTTTGTATGGAAAAATAATATAAAATAGACATTACAACTTTAAACTTCGTAGGAGCACATCTAAAAATAAATAAGCAAATATATATTTTGTTATTTTGAAAATCAACCCCTTAGGGGGTAAATGGGGTAAGTATACATAAATATCGATATAGATGTCGTTATTGGGGTTTTCTGGGATGACGATTGCAAAAATGTCATTTATTTTGAAGTCCAACACGGTGATACAGTCACACATGATTTAACCCCTAAAGGGGTAAAAATGGGGTTCAAATTTTGTATGGAAAAAGAATACAAAATCTTAATTACAACTTAAAAATTCGTAGGAGCACGTCTAAATATATATTTTGGGATTTTGAAAATCAACCCTTAGAGGGTAAGTGGGGTGAGTAACATAAAAATCGATATGGATGTCGTTCTAGAGGTTTTATGGGATGGTGATTGAGAAAATGAGATTTATTTTGAAGTCCAACGCGGTGGACATGACACATATGGACCTGGACCTGGACATGCACATCCAGGGAACGGGAACGGGAACCGGAACGGGCACGGGCACGGGAGCGGGAACGGGAACGGGACGGGATCGGACGGGAACGGAACGGGAACGGGAATGAAACAGGAACGTAACGGGAACGAAACTGGAATGAAACGGGAACGGAACGGGAATAGAACAGGATGGGAATGGGAACAAGAACCGGACGGGAACGGAACGGGAACAAGAACGGGAACGTAAGGCGTACGGTACGGTTAGGGGACGTTTACGGGACGGGAACGCAGCGGGAACGGAACGGGAATGTGAACGGGAACGAAACGTGAACGGAACGGGAACGGAACGGGAATATAACGGGACGGGAACGGGAACGAGAACAGGATTGGAACGGGACAGGAACGGGATGGGAACGGGAACGAAAACGGAAGGGGTACGGGACGGTTACGGGACGGGAACGCAAACGGGACGGGAACGGAACGGGAACGGGGAACGGGAGCGGGAACGGGAACTGGAAGCCTTGTGCGAGGCCCGCCACACGCGGCAAATGTCTTGCCTCGCGAGGCAGCGCGCTTGATGGGGACTCGCCTAATCGCGTAAAAATGGCTGGCCGGATCCTGGTTGAAGGTTCCTTAAAAGGATTTCGTCTAATATCCACGCGGACGAAGTCGCGGGCAGAAGCTAGTATTATTATATTAGTTAAATTTTTCTACTCACTTTTAGAAGCTGTAATTTCAGATACATTGCTTCTTATCAGACAAACTTTTGATTTTTGCTTGTGAGGGTCCGCTTTCCACTGTTTAATATCTTGCAGGGGCATGTTGTCTTCGGATTCGGAAGATGACTCCTGGTTGGTAACTTCTTCTAAAGGAATGCCATCTTCATCATCTAAAACGTGAAAGAACAATAATCATTATATTATAATGTAATAATATTGAGTTAAAAAACTTAATAGCGTCAACAAGCGCCGCGAAAACAATTAAATTTATTACAATTAAACCAGGTCCATATTTAAAAATATGTAAAAGGGGTTTTTCACCTGTGACCAGATAAAATGCTAAAAGTAAATGGACTTTTTGAAAATGGGACCATCTGGGAATTGAAATGGGACCATCTTTTTTAATCCAAAACGGGATATAGCTTTGTTAAGTATCAATAAGGCCGAAAGTGTAAGCACACTACTTCCGGAATCCTCACCACTGAGGAACGGGCTGTATCTTACCTCTAAACTGGTGGAACACAACAGTTTGAAATTGTTGTTATGGCGTCAGACTTAGGTGAGATGGTGGTAGCTAGCCAGGTGGACTTGAAATAAGCCCTACCACCAGCCAAACCGAATATAAATATAGCCCCGTCCTGGGAATCGAACCCCAGACCCCTGTCTTACATGTGTGGGCGAACCACTGCACCACAGATAATTCAAACGGCTTGGAACCAAGTGTGGATAAGAGCATTTTCATAAAAGCTGTGGATATGAGTACTACAAGGTTTGGCAGTGAGTGATCTTTCATGTGATCAGTGATGACTTACGGCAGTGAAACGTGGTCGCTAACTATGGGTCTAATAAGGAGGCTCAAGGTCACCCAGCGTGCAATGGAGAGAGCCATGTTTGGCGTTTCCCTGCGTGATTGAATCAGAAATAAAGAGATCTGCAGGCGAACTAAAGTAACCGATGTAATGTTTTTTAGTTATTTAAATGTGATGTGGAAAGAAACAAAATGACTCGGGCGCCAGGCAGAGGTTGCTCCGCCAAATAAAGAACCAAATGATAAAAAATAATAACCTCGGATAGGTCTGCGGTAGAGATGAACTTTTAATCTGCCGGGGAGTGGCTAAAAATAAAATACACTTGTAACAAAACTGTGGTTTTATTTAAATTCCCTTGCTTTTAATAGTTATTATAGTTACATTGAATTTTAGAGGAAGTTAAACTTATATTAAATACATGTTGTTGAGACCAAATGTGGATACAGCATTTTACTGAGTTAAAGGTGTAATGTTTTTAAACAAACAACATAAGCTTAATGCATTTTAAGATGACAAAATTTTGAATATAAAGGTTTGACGTACAAAGATTTAAATATAGGATATGAATATAAAGATTTGGAATATAGCACCAGGACTAAGTGAAATTAAATAGGTACATAAAAAATCTGACCTTGTTGTGGTAGTTAAATACCTCTATAAGACCATCACGGCGTCATGTCGACGGCGTGGTTCTACCAACTTGCGCCCACCAGAAATTTTCGCATGATGAAGCACGAGGAAATTATGATTCAAATTGATACATAAAAAAAAAACGCAATTTTGCTGGAAACAAAAAAACATCTATTAGCAAAAAATAAATGGACAGGAGTCGCGAATCTGTTAAATTTCACAAGGAAATATCTTACCGTTTTTAAAAAAAAGGTGTCAAATATGACAGTGCATAATGCTTAAATGCATTATAACACAATATAAACTATGCTGAAACAAGAAGATAAGGTTATTAAAATGCGGTTCGCCATTTTACAACAAATTTATAAAAAATCATCGAAATAATACCAAACTTACCAATTATAAGAAAAGAAGAGGCATTCTAAGCCTATTTAAAGGTAGGATTTACCGTATTTTAACGGCATTATTCGGATTTTCGTCCGAATAAAAGACAGCCATTATTTTTGCTTCCAATCGCAAAGAATAAAAAAAAAGAATGAGCTCTGACAGCTCGTGTCACACGTCAATGCGACATTGGATGCATTCTAGTGGAACAATCGCTGAGTCATCGATAGCCACAGATTACCGATGAGTGCCAATCAGTAATGGACGACATTACACCCGTCCCCTCCTAAAAAAATAAAAGAAAAGAATTTTCTTTTATGACAAACTCTACCAAAACTTTCCCGAAAGACTCTACAAAACTTTCCAAAAGACTCTACAAAACTTTCCAAAAGACTCTACAAAACTTTCCAAAAGACTCTACAAAACTTAAAACCAACCAAGGTAATGCAAGGGATTTGCAAAACACAAATACAACACAAGACCCCAAAACCTATCAGGTTTATGAAACATTCAAACCCAACACCAATCTATTTCCCAAAGAAATAAACAACAATGTGTTTATAAACCAACAGCAAAACTAATCATTATCAACAATGAGATCCACATAAAAATATGGTCAGACTCTAAGGTCAACACAAACTACTAATGAAATTGTCAAAATAAACAAAATATTTTAAAAGAAAACTCTACCATCTTTGAATTGGTTGGACAGACTATGTCACCAAATCAAATAACTCTCTACAACTCACCTACAAAAAAGCTCTACCACTGTTGAATTGGTTAGACAAACTATGTCACCAAATCTAACAACTCTACAAACCAAGAGGCATCGGTTAGACAACTAAGGTCACCGAGTCTAAAATATATTCCACTTGACCAACAAAAGCACTATTGAAATCGACTGGACAACAACGGTCACCGACTCAAAGCTTTCGCGATCGACCACGATCACTAAACCGCACACAACGCACACTTACGTCGTACCACAACGCATAGCGTCCAAAATAGACACCGAATGCCCCAAACGAAGCAGAAACGCCCCAAAACAGAAACGCCCTAAAAAGCAGAACCAAAATGCCCCAAAGAAGCAAAACGCCCCAAAAGCAGAACGCCCTAAAAAAACAAGGCAACGTCGAACAAAACGACAAAAAATTAGACAAATGTCTATCTAAAGCTTCATCTGTGATCAGCACAACACCACTGACTTACTGGGCACAGAGTCAACAAAAAAATATAATTCTTTAAAAGAATTCAAAAAAGCAAAATGGTCAAGAAAAACCAACCAAAGTTTTCCAAAACGGCAAAACTAAAGATAACCAACAAAGGTATCAAAAGAGAAAAAGTCAAGGACAACTAAAATAGTGTCCAAAAGGGAACAAAATGTCAGGGATGAACAAAATGTCATCCAAAAGAGAAAAAAACTGTACCAAGGAGCAATTTCCTGAAAAGAATAAATTGTCTGGTCAGAATTAAATGTCATGTCCGGGTATGGATCCAGAACTTACAAAATAAATTAAATTAAGACCTACAAATAACTAAACCAACTTAGTCTTAAGTGTAGACAACAAAGTGCAAACAACAAAAATGTACAAACAAACAAAGTACACTATATTTATACAAAATGTACAAACAAACAAGAGGATATCATTTACTATGGGCAAACAAACCTCTTTATATCCAAATTGACCTAAGTAAACTTTAGAACAAACCCTATCAACATCCGTTCTGAAGTTTCCTTATCATACATCATCTAAACTTCACAAAGCGCAATCTCCACACATACATCTATCTCATTCCTCTCTAACAAATGCGCAATCTCCAAAACGAGACATCAACGGCGAGCCTGAAAGATTCCAAAACAAATAATTTAATATTTAATTATATCCTTAACATGGTAACGTCCAACGTAACCCTTTTCCAAATCCTTCAAAACATAAACATTATCTGAAACTTTTTCTATAATTTTACATTTTACAAACTTAGGTGCAAGTTTAGCCGAAAAATAAGCCGGAGCATTAGATTGAACAAAACTTCGCCTCCAAACAATATCACCCACAGCAAACGAAATAACTTTGCGACCTTTATTATAATAAGACGCATTCCGCTTATAAGCCTTTAACAATTGAGTCTGAACTCTAACAAAAATATCACTAAGTGAATTCAAAGAATAAGCAAAAGAATTTCTTTCGCCCAAACCAATTTCATCTAAATTATCAAAAGAATTACTAAATCTATGCAACGAGGCATCAACAATTAATTCTCTACCAAACATGAGAAAATTAGGAGTAAAATCAGTAGCAAGACTAACGCTACTATTCAAAGCTAACTGAACATGAGGCAACAACTTTGACCATGTTCTTTGATCATCTCTAACAAAACATGATATACAAGTTTCAATGGTTTTATTATATCTCTCTACTGGGTTATTTTGAGGTGTATACAAAGTATTATAAAATATTTTAGTAATGTTATAACTCTTCATGAAATCTACAAAATGTTTAGAAGTAAACTGAGTACCATTATCGCAGACTATAATTTTAGGAACACCAAACTTAAGAAAAATATCCTTTTCAAAAATCTTACAAATTGCCAAAGTAGTAGCTTTAGCTAGAGGAAATATCCAACAATATTTAGTAAAAACATCTACGACAGAAAGAATATATTTATGACCAGAATAACTTTTAGGTAAAATTCCTATTATATCAACCGAAAGCATAACCATGGGGAAATCTACTTTTTTAGGATTTATCATATGGCCAAAAGGTAGAGAAGTACTATGTTTGTAAGCTGTGCAAACATCACAAGACTTAATGTACAAATGAACGTCTTTAAACATCCCATTCCAAAAATAATGTTGTTTAAGCTTTTTCAAAGTTTTATGAACCCCAAGATGACCTGAATTAACATCATCATGATTAGAACGAATAGTATCTAAAATATTTTCTTTTGGAATAACAATTTTCCAATCTAAACGATTACTATAACCAAATTTACTCTTACAATATCGATATAAGGTATTATTCTCAACTCTAAAATTTTTAAACTTAGTAGGAAACTTTTGACAATTAACAAAAATTCTTTTATACCAGGGATCGTCAATATCATCCTCAGGCAAAACAATATCCACAGGGGACGAAAGAATAGCAGCCATTTCAATACGAGACAGCGCATCTGGAACATTATGCAAAATACCTTTTTTATGAACAATATTAAATGTAAATTGAGAAATTCTGGTAGCCCATCTAGCTAATCTACCAGTAGGATTACTTAAATTTATTAACCATTTTAGACAAGCATGGTCTGTAACCACAGTAAATTCCATACCTTCAACATAAGGTCTAAAACGTTCTATAGAATCTAAAACAGCAAGCAATTCGCGCTCTGTTGTACAATAATTACGTTCGCATTTACTCAAAGATCTAGAATAGAAAGCAATGGGATGTTGTTCTCCTTCATCATCCTCTTGACACAATACGCTACCAATACCAACCGAACTAGCATCACAATGTAAAAAGAAAGGTTTCTCAAAATTTGGATGTTGCAAAACTGGTGAAGAAATTAACGCTTCTTTTAAATTTTCGAAAGCAGTTTCAGCCTCATCATTCCAAATTAAAGGTTTCTTAGAATTTCTAGAACCAGAAGTAAGTTTAGTAAGAGGAGAAGCTATATCAGCAAATTTGAAAATAAACCTTCTATAATAGGAACATAGCCCAAGAAAACTTCTTAATTGTTTTACAGTTACAGGACGAGGAAAATCCTTTATTGAATCTAATTTAGAGGGATCAGTGTGCAACCCATCTCTATCAACTACATAACCAAGATAGCGGAGTCTCTCCTTACAAAATTCACACTTTTTCAAATTGACGGTCAAACCGGCATCTTTTAAAACTTTATATACTCTGCGCAGGTCCTCAATATGCTCAGAAAACTCAAAATTTATCAAAATTAAATCATCAAGATATCTAAATAATTTACCATCAAATTCAGGTCCAAACATCTTATCTACCAATCGCTGTAGCTCAGCTGGTGCGTTAGTAAGACCAAACGGCATTCTAACGAACTCGAACAGTCCTTTTCCCGGGACGGCAAAAGCAGTCTTTTCACGAGAAGGTTCATCTAAAGAAATTTGTAAAAATGCTTTTGAAAGATCAATAGCAGTAATAAAACGAGCACCACGAAGGCTATCCAAAATTTTCGAAGTATACGGCAAAGGATATGAATCTTTAACAGTTATAGAATTTAAACGACGAGAATCTAAACAAAGTCTGGGACTACCATCTTTTTTCTTTACAATAACAATAGGAGAACACCAAGGAGATTTAGAAGGTTGAATAATTCCTTCTCGAAGCAAAATATCAATTTCATCATTTACAATTTTCTGCATAGCGGGGCTCAAAGACCAACACTTTTGCTTAAAAGGTTCACCGACAACGTTAATTTTATGTTCAGTTAAATGAGTAAGACCTAAGCCTCTCTTTTCATAAGAAATATCTTCAAAAAGTTTAATAGTTTCAACTAATAATTTATTTTCGGAAGATGCAAGCTCAGCAGCAGCCGTAACTGTACAAGTTCCAAGTTTAAAATTTCTATCTTCAACAAAAGTAATATTTTTCCAAAGTTCCTTAGCAAGATCAAATTTCAACCAAAAGTCAAATCCCAAAATAACAGAATACTCAACAGAAGGTATAATCAAAAAATTTATAATTTTAGTACTATTATCACAAGTAATAGGAATATCAATAGTGCCTATAGCTTTCTGTGCAGAACCATCAGCTGTGTAAGTATAGTTTGAAATAATTTCCGAAAATGGTTTAATTTTAAATCCTAATTTTAAAAATTCACGGTGACTATTACGTCCCAAAATACATCTATTCGAACCGTTTTAACAAAGCAACCTTTAAATCATTCCACGAACTAATAAAATATCTATTTGCCCTAAACCACTTGGCAGCAGTTCCAGAAAGAAGTTCCGAAAAAGCTCCGACCAAAACAGACTCATCAAAATTTCTATATAAAAAATAATCCTCAACTTGCACTATGAATTCTCGCACACAGGACTTACCTTCGAACAAAATTCCACTACGCTTCAAATCAGGTAACTTAGTCGAACACTTAGGTAATTTTTTCCTAACAGTTTCATTTATTATGTTAAATGACGAAGAATGAGCAGGCTTCTCCTTAACGACGTTGTTAAACTGTTCATACTCCATACCGTCATCACCAGTACAGGTACCAGCTGATTTAAGAATAACACTATCACCAGGCAAAATATTTTCAGGCGGACACTGAATCGCTTTATCCATTTTAAAGTTTTATAAAAATTACTGTCAATGTTAAATTTATCAAAATTGTTAAAGTTATTTAGCTGTAAATTACTATATCAAATGTCAAAATCAAGTGCTTTACCCACTCACAAAAGGTAGCTGTTGCTTAAAGTAAAGTATTAAATTTTAAGTTTAAGTAAATTAATTTTAAGTTTAAGTAAACAATATTAAGTTTTAAACAATTAATTTTAAGTTCTTAATATAACCTTTAAGAGATACAACTCGACACATAAAACCCGTTTCTGTATAGTTAAGTTAGACAAAAACAAATAAATTACTAATTGTTAAAGTTAACAATAGCTTAACAAAAAATTAAAGAAATAAGTATTTCTTTACAAACAAAATTATTAAAGATTAATTCTTTAAACAAACAAACAAAATGTTTATCGACACAACATTGTCAATATTAAAGTTAACATACAAAGTCATAACGGATTATGGAAATTTCCATACAAAATTATAAAACAAAAAACAAATGGTGCTATATTCATCCAAACTAACAAAATAGCAACCCCATCACAGCAGATAAAAGTCGATCTCAACAAATCAAAACAAAAAGCAAGTCAGGTCCCTGGTCGCAGGCGACAATTGTAATGTTTTTTAGTTATTTAAATGTGATGTGGAAAGAAACAAAATGACTCGGGCGCCAGGCAGAGGTTGCTCCGCCAAATAAAGAACCAAATGATAAAAAATAATAACCTCGGATAGGTCTGCGGTAGAGATGAACTTTTAATCTGCCGGGGAGTGGCTAAAAATAAAATACACTTGTAACAAAACTGTGGTTTTATTTAAATTCCCTTGCTTTTAATAGTTATTATAGTTACATTGAATTTTAGAGGAAGTTAAACTTATATTAAATACATGTTGTTGAGACCAAATGTGGATACAGCATTTTACTGAGTTAAAGGTGTAATGTTTTTAAACAAACAACATAAGCTTAATGCATTTTAAGATGACAAAATTTTGAATTTAAAGGTTTGACGTACAAAGATTTAAATATAGGATATGAATATAAAGATTTGGAATATAGCACCAGGACTAAGTGAAATTAAATAGGTACATAAAAAATCTGACCTTGTTGTGGTAGTTAAATACCTCTATAAGACCATCACGGCGTCATGTCGACGGCGTGGTTCTACCAACTTGCGCCCACCAGAAATTTTCGCATGATGAAGCACGAGGAAATTATGATTCAAATTGATACATAAAAAAAAAACGCAATTTTGCTGGAAACAAAAAAACATCTATTAGCAAAAAATAAATGGACAGGAGTCGCGAATCTGTTAAATTTCACAAGGAAATATCTTACCGTTTTTAAAAAAAAGGTGTCAAATATGACAGTGCATAATGCTTAAATGCATTATAACACAATATAAACTATGCTGAAACAAGAAGATAAGGTTATTAAAATGCGGTTCGCCATTTTACAACAAATTTATAAAAAATCATCGAAATAATACCAAACTTACCAATTATAAGAAAAGAAGAGGCATTCTAAGCCTATTTAAAGGTAGGATTTACCGTATTTTAACGGCATTATTCGGAT
Organism: Agriphila tristella; assembly: GCA_928269145.1. Lineage (NCBI taxonomy): Eukaryota > Metazoa > Arthropoda > Insecta > Lepidoptera > Crambidae > Agriphila > Agriphila tristella. The sequence continues at coordinate 17,997,046 of OV743447.1, read as the reverse complement.
TTTCGTCCGAATAAAAGACAGCCATTATTTTTGCTTCCAATCGCAAAGAATAAAAAAAAAGAATGAGCTCTGACAGCTCGTGTCACACGTCAATGCGACATTGGATGCATTCTAGTGGAACAATCGCTGAGTCATCGATAGCCACAGATTACCGATGAGTGCCAATCAGTAATGGACGACATTACACCGACATCGCTCGAAGGATTGCTCAGCTAAAGTGGTAATGGGCGGGACACATAGCGAGAAGAACTGATGGCCGTTGGGGCGGAAAGTTTCTTGAATGGCGACCGCGCACCGGACGGCGCTTCATGGGTAGGCCCCCGACAAGGTGGACCGACGATCTGGTGAAGGTTGCCGGAAGCCATCGGATGTGGGAAGCGCAGGACTAATCATTGTGGAGATCCTTGGGAGAGGCCTATACCCAGCAGTGGGTGTCGTGCGGCTGATATGATGAGGATGATGATGATCTTTTATTATTATTATTTAGGCAAAATATTAAGTTACTAAAGTAATCAATAAAAATAATACCTTCATTCTGATCCCCCACGTCCATTTCCGAATTCACATATTCTGTCTTAATAGGAGTTTCCATATTGTCTTCTTCCTCATTTGCAGATATGACTGTAACCATCGGAGACTTGCCAAATGTCCAAGGGATTCCAGTTTGTTGTTTACGAAACAATTCCAATGAGTTTACTGACAGCTAAAAGCAAAATTTATAAATATGATGTAAATCTGTGTGCTCATCGCATTATGATTTAAAGATCATTGTTATGTCAGTGCTATGAATATTCCACTAATGTTTGCACTTTTTTATGAACGAAGTAGGTAGGTACAGATAGGATATAACTTGGCAAGAGAAAGTTGAGACAAAAGATGCGCAGTAGCTACAAACACTAAACTCCGTGCATCTTCTGTCTCATCTTTGTGATGCCAAATTACGTTGCCCGGCGGTATATTAGGTGATATAACTGACACCTGTTTTAAAGTAGGTAGGTAGGTATGTAGGCATTATATATTTATACTCCGGTATACTATTACAAGCGGCCGCCCGCAACTTCGTCTGGGTGAAAAGTTTTTTTTCTATCCCTCGGGAACAATACTTTTTTTCGGGATGAAAGGTACCGAAATGTCCGTTTCTGTACCCCTGACAACGTGTATGCAAAATTTCATGATGATCGGTTCAGTAGTTAAGAGCCAAATTCACCATTGATTTTAAACGCGCTTAAGATCACGTTTTACATAATGTAGTTTAACTGTCGAGTTTGATACCCCGTTCCCCGTTTATTCCAAAAATCAATTTCACCAGGTCATTAAAAAAATTGAATCAAGATTTAACAAGGCATTGTTTATAACATAATTGTACATTTTTGTAACAAATTTTACTTTGTTGTTATGACAGTGACAGCCTTAAACTTGTTTTTTGACAAAGCACGTTTAAACTCAATGGTGAAATTGGCTCTAAGACATAAAGGCGTAACAAACAAACAAACAAATGGACTTTCGCATTTATAATATTAGTAAGGACTATTATTTGTCTGTAGACTTTATTCAACTTACCTCCAAACCAAAATTTAACATCTCTTCTAGTAGCCGATTTGATTGTTTTGATTTCTCTATAAACTTCTGAAACTTTTGCAACAAACTGAAGCAAATATAACAGACACATGTTGGCTTCGTATCACCCGTTTCAAGCTGGAAAAAAGGTCAAAATTTATTAAAACCTCTAAATATTAGCAGTGTACATGTGTGCCATTTGGGGCCAGGGCCTGATTTTCCCACTTATATTATACCTCCCCATCCAGTAGGGGAGGGGGGGTTATATAGGGTTGCCAGATTTGCCTAAATCGACTTCATCCGCCCTAGCATGAACTTAACGAGATCGACCTCGACGTCTTGATGACTTTTTTTACGTGCGAAATTTTGTATGTACGTCCCCTCCCCTCTCCCTACCTCCTTTTAGCCTCCCCTGCTTAATTTCAATATTTTTTGTTTTGAGGTTATGTTTACACAAAAAAATAGGTAGGTATTAGTTCGGTACCTTTAAATTTAACGTCAACTAATGGAAATTGGAAAGTCGTAGGTAGGTACCGAAGTAATATTATTATAGTTAGCTTACCGATGTTTCAGTGAATTTCTCGTAAATATCCCGAAGCTGACCACTCGATATTGAATGCATGCGGATATTGTACGCCAAGCATACTCTGCACGCTATTAAGTGGTTCATTTTTAGTAAATACACTTTGAAACTATTGAAACTACAAAAGTTGTTTCAAAAAGAAATCCATTATTTTACTCTTTGTCCAAACGAACGAAACTAGACTTAGGCCCAGTGGGTCGACGAAACAATCCTACCAATGAAAAAAGGTAGTTAATCGTTTTGTCTTATTGTACCAGCCATGACATGACTCGTTAATTTAGCCGCATTATACGTCAAGTTATGTTGTGGTCATGTTGGCCAGCATGTCACGCGCCGCCAAAAATTAATTTTTTGCAGAAGTTTTAGTAAAATTAATTTACGCATTTTAATAAAACAAAATTGTAATAAAAACGTGTTATAAAGACATAATGGGTGGCAAATCTTTGCAAGAGTGTGAAATTTGTGGTGTCCGAAGAGTGAGAGGGTCGAGTAAGGATATAATTTTGACTAGAATTCCCGCTTGATCCGAGCAGGTAATTTTATTAACTTTTTCTAAGTTTTAAGTTAATTCGAGAAAAAAATATTGTTAATAATAGTAGTAATATCGGTAAATATATAGGTTTTAAGTGACATTTCAACGAAATTAGCGATAAATCACGTTATCATTACATTGTCATAGTGCTGTGCTAAAGTTATCGATATTATTTTATTTTAGATGTTGATTATGGGTTGAATACTACCTAGGTACTGTATTTATGACTATATAGTAGGTAGTTAATAATGTCACAGCGGCGGCACTCCCTGTAAGTGAGAGCTTGGCGCCAATTTGGCGGCGGCTGCGTCGGAAGCGTGACGAGTAGTCACGACTTGTGATAGGGTTGGCTATTAGCATCATTAACCCAAGGAAATTATACTTAAAACGATAGTTTGGTGAAGTAAAGTATTGATTTTATATTAATTTTAATATTAATACATTTTACTATATTACGTTTAAATATATACAAGGTGATTGGTAAGAGCCTTATAAAGCCGAATATGGCAGATAGGGATCATCAAACTGAACAACTTTTACTATGGGACCAACTCTGAAATCGCGAAAAAAAATAACAGCTGTTTCATACATTTTGATATTTTCATTATTTTTTTTTGTATGAAACAGCTGATATGTTTTCCGCGATTTCAGAGTAGGTCCCATAAGAAAAGTTGTTCAGTTTGATGGTCCCTATCTACCATATTCGGCTTTATAAGGCTATTACCACACATTCTGTAGATCAATAAATTAATACAATTTCTTGATTTGCGCCATTTCCTACGTTTATTCTTCGTTTGCCCAAATAGAATTAATATCAACTTATATTCTTGTTAATTACAACTTAAATAGTGTGTGGGTACTACATTTTAAAGAACACTATTTATTTTAACCTAATCGCTAAATAAAATTACAAAAATGCAAATATCTCGGACACGGTGCGTCGGAGCCAAAAAATTAAGTTTTTTGACCCCCCCTTAAAACTACGGAGGTAATAGATGAGAGGTATAAGTAAAATTTCAAAAAACGGTCAAGTGCGAGTTTTTAATATTTTTCTATACTTACAAAAGTACAAAAACTTTTTAGTGTCTGTGTAATAGATTTATAGTTCGGGGTGAAAGGCAAGACACCATAATTAAATTATTGTAGCTATTTTAATTCAATTAAATATAATTTTAAGTACTTATTTAGTAATTTTTCTGTAGTATAAAGCACTATGTATTACTCTGAAGAAAGTGCAATTATTACCACTTCACCCCTCAATGTACAATATACTATTGATTTCCTCACATTTCTTGAGAAAAGCAATAATAATGCCCTGTATTGTACTTATAATACGAAAAGCAAATTACATTGCCTGCTCTCGCATGCGGCTAGACACGTATCACTTTAGTTTGTCGTACTTGCCTGTACTATTGCGCGGTGCGAGCGAACTAGGCAAGCCTGATAGCGCGTGCCTCCGCGGAGGAGATTCCTCGCCCCGATGGCGTCGCGGCACCCCCGCGCTCGCCCGGCGCACTCACACATAGCCGCGAGCAATTTTACAGCACCCATGCGCAAGTGTCGCTTCTTTTCACGTTAGTGTATATTTTCTTTGATAATGTTATATAATTTTTGTTGCAGCCTCCAGCAAAGGACTGAAATTCAGGCAAAACTAAAGTGCAGTTTTAACAGCGAGTCATTCTTGTCACAATAGAAAAAAATGAACTTGCTGCTGAATAAATTACTTGATTCTTACCTTTCTTTTATTTAAGAAAGTAAGCGATATTCCATTCACGGCATGTCATCAAGACAGAAATTCCAGATTTTTATTAGACAAATATGTACCTATACATATCATTTAATGTCGACAAATTATTACGAGTATAATATTATTATGGATTTTGCTGTCGTGTTGTGTTGGGATTTATCGCCTGCTTTTATTTCCAATATATGAAATATTATGAGGTTTATGAGTATAGACGCCTGGAAGCATTTTTTATCGATATCGATGTCCTTTCAAGTTGGTAAGGTACTTCACTATTCTTTTGACATTTCCCCTGTTTATGTTGGTAGTACGATTCTATTTATTAAGAGCGCTCCACATTCGCGGCGTGAACACCCGTGAAAGGCGTGAAGCGCGAATGTGGATGGTTTTCGCGCCCGTTCACGGGCTTCGCGCCTGTTCACGCCTTGTTCCCCGTTCGGTGTCGGTATTTGCGCCCGCTTCAAAGGGTTCGCGGTGCGCGAACCTCCCGTGAACGCAAGCGCATCCACACTCGCGCGTGAAAACAGTACCGTGCCTTGAGGTTTTTATTTATTTGCGGAGTACGGTGCGTCACAATGACCGTCATTTGGACGAACGAGCAGGAACTTGTGATGATTGAGTGTTATCATGCCGAAACCATTTTATGGGATGCTAAAAAACAAAGATAGCAGTGCATAACTCGGCGTCCATTCTCGACGAGCGCGCGAACTAAACTGTGAACGATAGCGAGTGTGGAGGGTCATGCTTTTCACGCCGACTTCGCGGCAAAATTACGTCGTGAATTCACGCCGTGAATCACGCAGGAATCTGGAGCCTGCTTTAGGTTGGTAGAAACTACGTTCATAATGAGGGCTTTTCCAAAGGTCTAAAAACTGTAGGATCGATAGATGGCGTTGATAAATTAAAGCCTCGATTACATACGCCGATTTAGCTTCCTTACTGGGGATCCAATCTAGGAACCCAAATTGGATGTAGCGATCACACTATGCCCCAATTAGGACATGATTTCACTGATTAGGGTTGTCACCAGTACTTGACAATAATATTATTGTACATATATTAAACAATGAGTTTTCACTATTAACGGAAATGTAAAGGTAGGTTTTGATGAGTACTCTGATAGGAAATGGTTTGATGATGAAGCCGGACGGAAAAAGGCCACTAGAACTCTGTAATAAAAAAGATGGCGGCCAAAATTTTTTTTGTGGGCCGATTTCGATGAAACTCGATTTTTGGTACTATTTTAACAAGAAAATAACAACACAATTTTTTAAATACTAAAAATCCAAGATGGCGGTCAACTTTTTTGTTTTTGGGCCGATTTCGATTAAACTCGGTTTTTGGTCCTATTTTGACAAGAAAATAACAACGCAATATTGAAAATATTAAGAAATCCAAGATGGCGGCCAACATTTTTTTGTGGGCCGATTTCGATAAAACTCTGTTTTTGGTACCTATATTAACAAGAAAATAACAACTCAATTTTTTAAATACTAAAAATCCAAGATGGCGGTCACCTTTTTTGTTTTTGGGCCGATTTTGATAAAACTCGGTTTTTGGTCCTATTTTGACAAGAAAATAACAACGCAATGTTTATATAAATTGTAATAATTGAAATTAGAATATTATTATTATTAATTGAAATCAGATTAATTATGAACTATATAAATTAAGTTTTTATTAAATTTTGGTACCGCAATCTCGTTTTAAGTTAATATTGTAAAAAGACCTTCCACAGGACAGGCATAGCCTAGTGTGGAAGACTTGTAAATGTTACACCAAATAATGTATTTTTTGGAAATGGAAATAAATTAAAAATTAAAAAAAAAATTCAAGATGACGGCCAACGTTTTTGCTATTGGGCCGATTTCGATTAAACTCGGTTGTTGGTACTATTTTGACAAGAAAATAACAAGGCAATGTTAAAAATATTAAAAATCCAAGATGGTGGCCTATTTTTTTGTTCGTGGTCCGATTTTAATAAAACTTGAGTTTTGGTACTAACTACTTAAAAAGTAACAATAATCATCATCATCTAAATCGAAAAATTGAGAAATCGGCCCACAAATAAAAGAGTTGGCTGGTATATTGATTTTATTATTATTTTCAACATTTCGTTGTTATTTTTTCGTCAAAGTAGTAACAAAACCGAGTTTCTTTGAAATCGGCCCATAAACAAAAAAGTTGGCCGCACTCTTGGATTTTTATATTTGAAAAATTGTGTTGTCATTTTCTTGTCAACATAGTAGCGAAAACTGAGTTTCATCGAAATCGGCCCACAAACAAAAAAGATGGTCGCCATCTTGGATTTTTAGTATTTGAAAAATTGTGTTGTTATTTTCTTGTCAAAATAGTAGCAAAAGCTGAGTTTCATCGAAATCAGCCCACAAACAAAAAAGATGGCCGCCATCTTGGATTTTTATTATTTGAAAAATTGAGTTGTTATTTTCTTGCCAAAATAGTACCAAAAACCGAGTTTCATCGAAATCAGGCCAAAAACAAAAAAGTTGGCCCCCATCTTGAATTTTTGGTACGCACTCAAATGGTAGTGGTGGTGGTAATGCAATGTAAATTATTGACAAACCATGCTTGATCATCTAGGGGTTACTTATAATGTGATATAGGTACCGGCATAAATAACTTGGTAAAACAAAGATGAGACAAAAGATGCACCGAGTTTAGTGTTTGTAGCTGCTGCGCATCTTTTGTCTTGCCAAATTACGTGCCCGTAATAATACACCCGCAGAAATGCAAACTAAAGAAAAAAATATGACTGAAGACTTGGCTGCATGATCAAAGTTTCATTTGCCTTACCTATATAGCCTTGGCTAGGGAGGCAACCCTTAAATTCCCCAACTAGGATCCAATTCGGGGCATCGTTTCCAATCTGAAATTGGATCCCCAGTAAGGAAGCTAAATCGGCGAATGTAATCGAGGCTTAAGCACTGTCAACTGAGGCGCGTTCAGAACCTACGCTCCGAGTGGAAACATTGCTCTAACGGCGTCGTATCAAACATTAGAGCGTGACGTTCGGTGGACACAACTTTGGTTGCACTCAGAGCGTAGGTACTGCACGCGCCTCAGTTGACAGTGCTTAATTTATCAACGCCATCTATCGATCCTACAGTTTTTAGTCCTTTGGAAAAGCCCTCATTGTGAAGTGCCTACTCTTAAAGCCTCGATTACATACGCCGATTTAGCTTCCTTACTGGGGATCCAATCTAGGAACCCAAATTGGATGTAGCGATCACACTATGCCCCAATTAGGACATGATTTCACTGATTAGGGTTGTCACCAGTACTTGACAATAACATTATTGTACATAGATTAAACAATGAGTTTTCACTATTAACGGAAATGTAAAGGTAGGTTTTGATGAGTACTCTGATAGGATATGGTTTGATGATGAAGCCGGACGGAAAAAGGCCACTAGAACTCTGTAATAAAAAAGATGGCGGTCAACTTTATTGTTTGTGGGCCGATTTCAATGAAGCACGGTTTTGTTACTATTTTGACAAAAAATAACAACGAAATGTTGAAAATATCAAAAATCCAAGATGGCGGCCAACATTTTTGTTTGTGGGCCGATTTCGACGAAACTAGGTTTTTGTACTATTTTAACAAGAAAATAACATCACAATTTTTTAAATACTAAAAATCCAAGATGGCGGTCAACTATTTTGTTTTTGGGCTGATTCCGATTAAACTCGGTTTTTGGTCCTATTTTGACAAGAAAATAACAACGCAATAAGATGGCGGCAAACATTTTTTTTGTGGGCCGATTTCGATGAAACTCGGTTTTTGGTACTATTTTAACAAGAAAATAACAACACAATTTTTTAAATACTAAAAATCGAAGATGGCGGTCAACTTTTTTGTTTTTGGGCCGATTTTGATAAAACTCGGTTTTTGGTCCTATTTTGACAAGAAAATAACAACGCAATGTTAAAAATATTCAAAAATTCAAGATGACGGCCAACGTTTTTGCTATTGGGCCGATTTCGATTAAACTCGGTTGCTGGTACTATTTCGACAAGAAAACAACAAGGCAATGTTAAAAATATTAAAAATCCAAGATGGTGGCCTATTTTTTTGTTCGTGGTTCGATTTTAATAATACTTGGGTTTTGGTACTAACTACTTAAATAGTAACAATAATCATCATCATCGAAATCGAAAAATTGAGAAATCGGCCCATAAATAAAAGAGTTGGCTGGTACATTGATTTTATTATTATTTTCAACATTTCGTTGTTATTTTTTCGTCAAAGTAGTAACAAAACCGAGTTTCTTTGAAATCGTCCCATAAACAAAAAAGTTGGCCACCATCTTGGATTTTTATATTTGAAAAATTGTGTTGTCATTATCTTGTCAACATAGTAGCGAAAACTGAGTTTATTATTTATTATCCTAAAATCAGAGCTGAGCTAGGCTGTCAGGATTGGTCATGCTTAGAGTGTAATGGCAACATAGATGAGTCTGTTTCTAGGTTATATGAGGTTATTAATAACTTAATTATTAAATATGTTCCTTGTGTAAGTAAGAAAAATAACGAATTCCCTTCTTGGTATTCTAATCAATTGAAAGAGTCTGAAAAAGAAAAAGAAATATCATACTAGGTATAAAAAATTTAAAAATCCTAAAGATTATGACAGCTTTGCGTCTTGGAGAACTCGCTGCAAAAGTCTCACTCATTCATGTTACAATTCTCATCTGATCTCAGTAGAAGACTCAATAAAGGGTGATGTAAAACAGTTCTGGAAATATGTCAATAGCAAAAAATCTAACCACAGCATACCTCAGACGATGTATCTCGATGGGGATTCAGCGTCGGATGGCCCCGGTGTCGCCGAGCTTTTCTCTAGATTCTTCAGCTCTGTCTTTGATGATAACTCTCAATCATCAACTAATACCACATTTCCATACATAGATTGCATACCGTTGTCTAACGTGCACATAACTATAGACGAGGTTCTCTCAAAGCTGAAGACTCTGGATGGCAGCAAGGGGCCTGGTCCGGACGGGATACCGCCTTCATTTCTGAAGGAATGTGCGAAAGAACTGAGCTTTCCACTCACGATGTTATTTAATGTATCTTTGAGATCGGGCAAGTTTCCTACAGAATGGAAGACTGCTCATGTGGTGCCCATTCATAAGTCTGGGGACAAAGCTAATTGCTCCAATTACAGGCCTATTAGCATTCTCTCTAGTCTGGCTAAGTTATTTGAGAAGGTTGTTTACGATCATATTTATCATCATGTTCAATCACTGTTAGCACCGAACCAACATGGTTTTATCAAACACAGATCTACGGTATCGAATCTCCTTGAATATAAAAACTATATTTGTACAATTTTTGCTGCGGGGGGTCAAGTTGATTCGATTTACACAGACTTTCAAAAAGCATTTGATAAGGTGAATCATTTTGTACTATGTCAAAAACTTAGCTCTCAATTTGGCTTTCACGGTAGCTTACTTCGGTGGATTTCTTCTTACTTAGACAATAGGAGTCAATTAGTGGCTTTAAAGGGATACAAATCCTTACCAGTTTCTGTCACCTCTGGGGTACCACAGGGATCACATCTTGGTCCGCTTTTATTCGTTATGTTCATCAACGACTTAGCTGCACAACTCGAAAGTATGTCTTTGCTGTACGCAGACGATTTGAAGGTGTTCGCAGAGATTAAAAAAACAGAAGACTGTCTAAGGCTGCAACATGATTTAGATAAAGTCTCCATGTGGTGTCAAAATAATAAAATGTGTCTTAATATAAAGAAATGTCACATGATTTCCTTCACAAATAAGAAACATAAAATCTTATTTGATTACCGGTTGGATGGACAGTCGTTGGATCGTGTTAAGTCTATTAGGGACCTGGGTGTGGTTTTTGACGAGAAAATGTCCTTTAGAGATCATTACAATCAAATTGTAGCAAAAGGCTACCAACTTCTAGGGTTTGTGGCCAGGAATACCAAGCATTTCAGGAGTCCAGTAACGTTCCTTTGTCTTTACGATGGCTTGGTTAGGAGCATCTTGGAATATTGTTTAGTGATTTGGTCCCCGTATTACTCTGTGCATTCACAGAGTATAGAAGGTGTACAGAGGAAATGCTTGAAAATATTAGGATATAGATGTGGTCTCAACCGGTCTCTTACCTCGTACTCAGACAGGCTCCGACATTTTAAAATTGTTGCTTTGGATGTGCGACGACGACAGCAGGACCTTTTGCACTTGGTTTGATTGATTCCCCTAAATTATTATCCATGATTAACTTTAATACCAGGCTATTAATTAGAAACAGACGTAAAAACATTTTTGTATTGCAAACATTTAAAAATAACACTTCGTACTATAACCCCATAGTAAGAATGTGCCGGCAATATAATGATCTAAATAATGATTTAATAAAGTCAGATAAGCAACTCGATATCTACACTACAAAGCATATTGTTTTTAAGTCCCACGTCAAAAAAATTGTATGTTGATGTCTTTTTCTATTATATTTTTGATAATTAGTATTCAAATAATTATAATTCAATCATTAATTTTATAAGTAATAATTCAATAATTTTATTTATGTCAAATTAATAACTCTGATCACTGTAATAATTTCAATAATTAATTCAATATTTTTCCCATAATAATTATGTAAACTAAACAATATTAATTAATTCAACTTTTATAGTACCAATTTATGATAATTGTAATAATTTAAATGTTTCCGCATCGCATGTATTTCTGTGTGTGCACGTGTTTGGATGTCAGTTTGGTTCAAGACATATCTAGCTGTTATTGTGTGCTATTGTTACTGTCATCTGTTGTGTATGCCATATGAATAAATAAATAAAATAAAAAGACAAATCGTTTGACATCTCAATCATTGAAATCGGTGCAACCGTTGGGCTTGTAGAATTTTCTGAAAAAAATTTTGAAGTGGCGCCATCTCTTATCCTAAGGGGTGAAACGTTTGCTGCTGCGGGCAGAAATGCTTATATTTGCCTCCCCTATCACTGTGCAAAGCGGCATGCTTTCTTTATGATTTGCAGCTTTTCGTCAAAAAGTGTGCATAAGACCTATGACAGAATTTTTAAGAACTGCGGGTCCAAAATTTTGTTTTTACCTCAAGTATACGTGTACCAAAGAGCTTTGCGGTACATCGATTTGCGGTTTTTTTTTGCGTACGCGTAGGTCTACAGGGCCCTCTCCTGGATCTTCTTAAAAACTATCACACTAACCGGAAAACTACCGTAAAGATACATATAATAGTAGGTAACGTACATAGTCAGTTTATGCCAACCGAAGAAGGCACAGCTCAAGGCAAAAAAAAAAAAAAAAAAATTTTTTTTGGTCCAATTAAAGTAAAATAGAAACAATAATTTCGTTTTTCTTTCACCATTTTTATTCCGTACACAAGACAACCATAAACATAGACAAGGAGGAGATGTTCTTAAAAACAATTACAGCTTTGGACTCAATGCCCATAGATTAAAATATAATACTCAACACCCCCCCTCGAATTAAAGTTATTCTAACTTTACGTCGACTTATCACTACATTTTGCCTTACTTACTACCCAGTAACTATGGTTATAATGAAATTCACTTACATAACTACTTTATTTTAAAATTAACTTGGCAATTACCTACATATCTTTGACTGTTTAAGTGAATTTCATTTACCTAACTACAACATCACATAAGAAGAAAATCTTATTTTACTTACTTTAACACAATGTTTTTGTTATACAATAGTTAAATTATGTTCAAACTCTTTCTCAATATACACAGTTTATCATTACTTAATGGTTTAGTACACAAATCAGCAAAATTATTTTCAGTTGGAACATACTGAACGTTAATCTTTTTAGACATTACAATATCTTTCAAAAAATGATTTTTAGTATCTATATGCTTTGCTCGCTTACTATTTTCAAAAGATTTAGCTAACTGTATAGCACCAATATTGTCCATATACAAAATTCACTTTCATCATTTTTATATCCACAAAAGTCACTAGTAAGTCCTTTCAGGTAAATTAATTCACATGCACTGGTGGCTGCTGCAATGTACTCAGCCTCTACTGTCGACAATGCTACGCAGGTTTGTTTTCTTGATAACCAGGCCACAGTATTACCATTGTGTTGAGATATTGATCCAGTCATGCTTTTTCTATCGGTTACATTTCCAGCCCAGTCTGCATCTGAATAGGTTTCAATCATCATACCTTCATTTCTCTTGGTGTAAGCCAAACCTAGGTCAATAGTCTCTTTCAGGTAGCGCAAGGTTCTTTTAGCTTGAATCCACAGGCTCTTTGTTGGTTTGTCTAAGTATTGACTCAAATAGGAAGTTGAATAAGTTATGTCTGGTCTTGACACAGTTGCTACAAACATAAGGCTGCCGATAATTTGTCTATATGGTATGTCATTGGATATTTCTTCGTTGCAATCAAATTGAAATCCTTTTACTATTGGAGTATTTGTTCCTTTACAATCTGTCAATCCAAATTTCTGTAACATTTTGTTTATCTGTCTCTTCTGAGTTATTTTCAATGTGTTTTCTGATCTTTCTATTTCCATTCCTAAGAATAATTTTAGCTCTCCAAAATCTTTAACATCAAATTCTTTCTTTAATTCTTTTACTATTTCTTCTACTTCTTTTTTCAATCCAGTTGCAATGATATCGTCAACATAAATTAAAATGAACACTTTGTCATCTTTATGATACAAGCAAAAATCATGAAGTGACCTTTTAAATCCTAAATTCAACATGAATGTATCAAAGCGTTGATTCCAGCACTTTGGGCTTTCTCTTAAACCATACAAGCCTTTGTTTAATTTTAGTACTTTATCTGATCCAATTTTCACACCTTCGGGTGCCTTAATGTACACTTCTGATTCTAATTTTCCATTTAGGAATGCCGTTGGCACGTCCAACTGTCTTAGAGGCCAGCTGTTTTGTACAGCATGGGCAAATAAAGCTCTAACAGTTGTTGTTCTTGCTACTGGTGCATAGTTTTTCCCAAAATCTTCGTTTTCTTTTATTTGAAAGCCTTTGGCTACTAATCTTGCCTTTTTTACATTGTTTTCTTTTAACTTGAATATCCATTTTACATCTATGGCCTTCTTGTTTTCGGGTAAAGTACTTACTGTCCATGTATTCATCTTTTCATGTGCCTTTAGTTCATTACTTATTGCTTCTTGCCAACCTTTATGTATTGCTTCATTATAAGTCTCTGGTTCTTCATCTATACTTATTAAACAATATGCTTGGTGTAGTTCATAATCATTTAGATGTCTTGGCTCGTTTATAACCTTGGACGAATCAACCACTGGACACGTAACGTAAGAAAAATGTATGAAATCACGATCGACCAATTTTTGCGGGGTGAGGGGGGATTAACTTGTCAAATAATGACAATATTATAGGGTGATTTAGCCGGTTTCCGGCCATAATTGCCGGCCAAATATTATGGATTGTGAAACTTATACACTAGTTCTCGGCCAGGCGGCCGAAAAGCAAATGACCTCCCAAAAATGCATTTAGTGACCCGGCCATCACCCGGCCATCAAATTTAAATGTATCACACCGAAAACTTTACGCGTTTAAGTTAAACAGCTAACTAATTTACCATACTCACACTCAATTGCAAGAAGCTTCACTTTAAATCTTCTTTAGCTAATGCCACTTTATAGCTAATGAAATCATTAAAATATTGATTTCATTAGTTTGTTGCATCAAACTACTTTAGGCTAAAAACTTTAACTAATGAGAGCCCTAAACATTGTTGCCAATAATAAATATTTTTATTATTTCGGTATTATTTTCTTTGTGAGTAAAAATCTCAAAACGAAAACAAAAACGTGAACGAACGTGAACAAATAATTAATTTAACAATTATTTCGCCATTGTTCTTTGAAAAAATGGTCAGGGAAAGTCAGGGAAAAGTCAGGGAATTTATTTGGACTTTAACAGTGGACACTCTGGTAAACAATATTGTAACTTACGTTCCAAATAACTCACATGCACATTTTTGCTACTTTTAACGACACACCTACCCTGTTCAATTTTCGCCCTTCTTCCCCACGACACTACCAAGGCGCACCACTGGTAGTGTCGCGGGTATTTTTTTCCCTTCTACACTATCGGCCCAGTAGTGTCGTAGGTAAATGAAAAATTCCACACATATGCATTCCCCACAATACTACCATTAAAAACTTAATTATTGTTAATTAAACTTAATTAATAAATTGTTAAAGTCCTTGTCCGCGCGACCTTGAGCAAGAGAAGGAGGCCTGCCCCCCTACTCAAATGGCCACTTTTCTATTCGTTCGCTAACTTAACGATTAAAAATAAGCCATAAACCCTAAAATTGCGTGTTGGAGGCCTGACACTTCCATACAATACTACATTGTCTACTTGCGACGTGTTACTTGATCGTTTAATTGCTTATTTTCAAGCTTTAAGTTAGCGAACGAATAGAAAAGCCCCCCTGGTTATATTTCCGAAATGGCCGAAAACCATAGGGGGCCGGCAAACCGGCTAGCTCACCTTACTTTGTTTACATACCAAATTTTATTTATTTTACGAAAAATAGCTACTATAATAGGTTGAAATTGTGCTTACGTGTGAAAAGAAACATTTCTAGATTGCCCGCAATTTTTTTTGCTGAACAATACGGAGCATTTTGCCCATTTTTGAACCAATGTTTCGCCACGAGCTCTAGCATCACACTGACAACGCGATATCGTTTACTGAGGCTATCGGTCACAGTAAGTGGCTAAGGGGTAAAGGCGAATATGGCTGTCATTTCGCGTCCAGTGGTTGATTCGTCCAAGTTTATAACTCTTCCTGATCTTGTTTGTTTTTGTACCGGTTCAATTTCATTTATATTTTCTTCAATTTCTTGAGTTACAAATTTTTCTCTTTATTCAATTTCTCTGTTCTCTATTTCTTCTTGTACTTTTTCTTTATTCTTACTATTTTTGTCATCTTTCTCTTTATTAAGTTTATATTGGTATTCTTCAATATATTGATCTTGTTCTTCATTTTTATACTTTATATCTCTTTCATTGAATCTAACGTCTCTTGTTATGTAGATTTTATTTGTCTTAAAGTCCCATACTTTGTAACCCGTTCTTGCATATCCTATCATTCTCACTGGTATTGCTCGTTCATCAAACTTATCTCTTTTCGGCATAACTACCATCCAGCCTTTTGAACCAAATACTACTAATTTCTGTAAATTCATTTCTTTTCCATATAATATTGCAGGTATCTGAAACTCTATGGCTCTTGAAGGGCATCTATTGATCATATAAGTGGCCGCTAAAACTGCTTCTCCCCAAAGTTCTCTTGGTAAGTTTGACTGATCTAATATTGTTCGTGCTTTATCAAAAATAGTTCTATTGAAGCGTTCACTTTTGCCATTCATTTGAGGACTGTACGGCATGGTGTACTCAATACTAATACCTTTACTGTTACAAAACTTCTTGAGGTACTCTGAAGTGTACTCGCCTCCATTGTCACATCTAATTCTTTTCACTCTTGTCTCTTTTTCTGTTTCTAGCATGTTAATGTAATTTATTAAGTTGCTTGCTGCTTCAGACTTATTTTTCAAAAGGTAAGTTTGACAAAAATGTGAATAGTCATCTAATATTGTTTGAAAATACCTATGACCATCTTTTGTGACAGTTCGCATAGGTCCGGCCACATCTGAATGTATCAAGTCACCTATTTTATGTGACTGCCTCTTTGTAATCAATTTAAAGGGAAGTCTGGTACCTTTATTGCGCATGCATGTATCACATACTTCATCACTGCAAGGCAATTTCATTAT
The DNA here is from genome assembly GCA_928269145.1 of Agriphila tristella. Lineage (NCBI taxonomy): Eukaryota > Metazoa > Arthropoda > Insecta > Lepidoptera > Crambidae > Agriphila > Agriphila tristella. The sequence goes on along the minus strand of OV743447.1, from coordinate 17,980,796 downwards.
TTTTAACCCTTTTCTATTTAAGTGACCAAGTCGTTCATGCCAAATGTTTTCTTCGCTTGCTTTTTCACAATATTCTGTATTTTCTATACTCATTTTCAGTGTGTATAACTTGCCATATTTTTCTCCATAGATTACTCTGCTTTGATTATATATTTTTATCATTTTTTCTTTAAATAATATCTGAAATCCTTTTTCTGTCAATCTATTCACCGAAATCAGGTTATGAGTTAATCCATTTACTATCAAACCATCTATTGTGATCTCCTCATTCTTATAATAGACTTTCAGGATACCTCTTCTTTCACTTTGCAATATCTGTCCATTTGCTATTTTTATATTTATTTTTGTATCTAATTTTGTTATATTTGTCATGTACTTCTCATATTTCGATTGGATAAAGTGGTGAGTTGCTCCAGAATCAATCACAAACATTATTGTATTATTATTATTTTCTTGTGTGTACTCGACGAGTTGTGCCGCAGCAACAAATATAGAACTTTCACTTATCTGTGCTTCTCCTGGTATTTGTTGCTTTCCTCTGGTTGATCCTCTTCTGCCTCTATGCATTCTAAAGCTACTTCTGCCTCTACTGAATCCTCTTCCTCTCATAGTATTATTATTATGTTTCCGGGGGCACTTGAACGCTATGTGTCCACTTTGACCACAAGAATAGCATGTAATAAAACTGTTTTCTATGTTACTTTCTTCGCCATCAGTTTTTCCTTTAATTTTCAGTTCGGCATCTAATAATCTGGCTTTCACAAATTCAACGGAAAGTTCTTTCTCATTCATAGTCTCCATTGCTGTGATTTGTGTGTCAAATGCTTGTGGCAATGATAACAACAGGTGACATACTTTGTCAGCTTCATCCATGTTTACTCCTGCTGCCTCCAATTCACTTAAAATAGCATCAAAATGCAAAAAGTGGTCTTGCATACTTTCATTTTCTTTATGTTTCAAACTTAATAATTTCTTTCTCAGGTATAATTTGTTGAATACACTTTTGCGTTCAAAGATCTGTTCTAAATTACTCATCATTTCTTCTGCCGTTTTGCACTTCTTTACATATTCCAAGTACTTGTCTGATAAGCATTGGACGATTACTGAACGCGCCTTCGTATCTTTTGTCATGTCTTTGCAGTCTTTTACCAACGCATCCTGCGCCCCACGCTCTTCTAGCAGGACGCCTACTCTGAATTTCCAGTTTGAAAAACTAAGCCCATCATTGAGCTTTGGGAACAACGACATTGCCCCACTTGTTCCCGCCATCATCTCTTCAATCATTTATCACTTTCCTTTTTCTATTGTTTCTTACTATTTACCTTTATGAAAACTACGCTCTGCTGTTGTTTATTGTGCATTTTTAGGTCCAATTAAAGTAAAATAGAAACAATAATTTCGTTTTGCTTTCACCATTTTTATTCCGTACAAAAGACAACCATAAACATAGACAAGGAGGAGATGTTCTTAAAAACAATTACAGCTTTGGACTCAATGCCCATAGATTAAAATATAATACTCAACATTCCTCGCCGATCAAAACTTTTACACATTTTAATCCTTCACAATCACAAGGAACAACATTAGCCGTCGATCTGAACTCTGACATCTTTTTGTACAACGAAAAACACTAATTTATGCAAAACAGAACACTTTATCAAACAAACATTCGCTCAAACTGACAAAACACCTGTCAAAAGTTACTACTCGACACATGTGAATACGTGCCGCGCGCCAAACTAGATATCGCTGCTTAGCCCGTTTGTATGCGCTACGCAGCCATTGGCCGGATTGCACAAAATCCGCGCAGGGATTGGCCCGATCGTGAGCTGGCTGCTGTATCCGCGGCAGCCGGGCGGCCAGGCCGGCACTCTGATTATCTAAAAAGAAACTATTTAGCGACCGGTTGCATTTGACATACATTGCCACTTTTCTTTGGTAGGTTTTTTTTAACCCAAAAAGAAGTAGCAATGAATCACGATCACCTGTGAACTGCAACCAGTCGCTAGGTGGTTTTTAATTAGATAATCAGCCCGCGGGTCATCGTACGCACTTGTAGCTATGTTCAATAGCAAGCAATGCTTTGGCTCGGATTGATAATTTTTCATAGAATCTATCGACACTTACAGTAGTATGTATGTAGTGGTGTACCAGTTTCGCTAACGTGAGAAGAGTAGATATATGAATTCGCGAAGCCCGGTTGCAAGCCAACGAGTGCGAGGGAGATGTAGTGTATTGTTCGATTAATACGCTATATTATGCAGTTTAACGACTTGACTGTCGATCGGTTGTTTGAAAAATTGAATCTTTGGTTGATTTTGATTGAAAAACGTTCGCGAATATAATTTTGTTGTTGTCATTAAATGAGATTAATTAGTAGTGTTAATAAGATTTTCACACCACATGCTCGACAATGCCGAATTATATGTCATGTAAACCTTACCGAAAGCAAGACATTATATCTCTTGGCTTTAGCCGGGTTATAATGTTATATTATAACCCGCTGGTCAATAATGTGATTTTCACTTTCATAATTCTTATTGCTATGTACATAAAGTCTAATTTCACTGAAGAAAGAATGTGTCCTCAGCGGGCGCGGCCAACTCGATTTTCGAAGACCGAGGCCGTGGCCCACTAGATTCGCATGAGACGTTTGTTTGTCAAATCGACATTTGTTTGTCAAATCGAGTAGGCCACGCCAGCTGAAAGAAGTTGCTATAGCCGTAGCTAGTAGTACTACTAGCTTTAGAAGATTCTATAAATATTTCAAAGAAAAAATAAAAAATTTCAAGTGATGAAAGTATTTTGTCTCCAGAAGCTATTAAATTAGATGCCATAGGCATTGTCAATAATCTACTCCCAGAAAAGTCAAAGGAAAAATACCTGAAAGCCTATAAAGATTTTGACACATGGAAAACTGCAAAAGACGCAAAGTCTGTGTCTGAATCAGTGCTTCTGGTCTATTTTGAATATTTATCAGCTACAAAGAAGTCAAGCAGCCTGTGGTGTATCTATATTATCTTTCCATAATTGGACTAATGTCTCCAATATCAATTTGCACTTTTAATATGCTGTAATAAACACTATCTAATAAGCCTGGTTTTTTATTGTCTCGCATAAAGTGAGAAAAGTAGAGTATACACCACCGGGATAAAACTGTTTTTTTCTTGGGCGCTTGAATCCCTCACTGCACTCAGGACTCAATCTTAATTCCTTCGCTTTGCTCGGGAATTACCTTGTAACACCCTCGCTGCGCTCGGGAGTTAAATTTGGAGTCCTTCGTTACGTTAATGATTCAATGTAGCGCCCGTGACATAAAACACTGCTTTATCCCCTTGGTGTATAATCTACTATTTGTTAGGGCAAGCCGGGCTTTTAGGCTTCTATGGAAGTACCGCCACTGCGCAGATGTCTATGCACTAATTTTTTTAGATGGACTCAAGAAACACGGCTCTCTTATCGCACAAAATTCAAGATTAGGCTGGCTTGTTTCAGATTGATTTGCCTTCCAACACAATTTTAGTTTCGTCAACACAAGTGGAAGTCGATCAGTTGCTTAGAAAGTTTTGGGAGACCGAGGAGTACCAAACCAACGAAAGATCGTTAACATTGGCTGAGAAAAAATGTGAAGAACATTATAAAAACACTTATACCAGAAACCATGACGGTCGGTATGTGGTTGGATTACCTTTTAAAGACGAGTTTGAGGAAAGATTAGGTGACTCGTAATAAAATCGCACTAAATAAGTAGATTAAATCAAATGGAAAGGAGATTCGTTCGCAACCCTAAGTTTCGAGAAGGTTATAAAGATTTTTTGGAAGAGTACAAAAGTAAAAATCACCTCGAAGATATCGATACCAATGATGATAACTCTGCGCATAAAGTTTACTACTTACCACACCACGCTGTGATCCGAGAATCTAGTACGACGACAAAACTCCGAGTTGTCTTCGATGGGTCAGCGCAGCCTTCAGGTGGTACAGCGTTAAACGACGAGCTACTTATTGGGCCATCTCTACTAGAAGATCTAAGAGATCTTACACTTCGGTGGCGTACTCATAAAATTTGTCTTTTAGCGGATGTCAAGCAGATGTATCGCCAAATACTAGTCTCTGGAGAGGATGCAGACTATCAGCGGATTTTATGGCGACCTTCACCCAATGATGACATCGTGGAAAAACGCCTTTTAACCGTAACGTATGGAACATCTTGTGCTCCTTTTTTAGCAATTAGAACTATTACTAACTATTAAACACTTAGCTTTAGATGAAATTACTGATTTTCCTGACATGTTTCATATTGTGGGGACAGGGGATTCACCTCGTGTACATCAAATAAAATACTGTTGGAATTTTTATTATTTATTTGCGTCAGCGACCGATACGTGTCACTGCGCATACACGACAGAAACTTAAATACAAAAATGCTTGTTCTCTACATAGGTACTTAACGTACGTAACTTGAAACACGCACGACCCCACAATATTCCCCCCCTTTTTTAAAAAAAATACAGTTAAATTTGAGAAAAAAAAAAGATCATACAATTTTAAAATAGGTAGAGCATCTTAAACGTTTTATCGCTATCTATTAAATTAACTTATACATTATATTTGTTTATACTTTTTAGTCAATTAATACGTACTTATATTTTTACTTAAACATTACAAAAATACGTTACAAACAGAATAGGTACATAAACGTTACTAAGCTAGGGAATCTATAATAATTACATAGAGATTTTTCATCATAACTAAAACAAACATATTACTTATTAGGTACTACATTCAGTGGCGGTACCCCCATACAAGCCGAAAAGCCCGGCTTGCCTTAACAATAACTTACTTACACTACTAATGAATCGTAATTAATAACAAAACAATATTATTAACGAATGTTAATTTTCAATAATCAATACCCACAAATTATTTTTTACAACAACTGATCGATAGATAAGTCGCTAAACTGCGTTACTTTCCTCAATAGTGTGCATCGTTCTGGCAGCGCCACGGTCTCCGATTTGCGTGAAAAAAATTCACCATGTAGTGTAGGCCGATTTTTTCCCAGTCGGGAAAAAATACGTTTGATTTTTTCCCTCCACTGGATCCGAAGATATACGAGGTTTTTTGTGGCGCTGTCAGAACGACGTCGTTCTGGCAGCGCCACGGCTATATCTCATTAATTACAAATGCTAGAATAAATCCGATTACATACAGATTTTTGGCTTTTTTTTCCATTTCACACAAGCTAACATCAACCCGTGAATGTCAACAGATTCAGGAGTAATCGTGGGTCATTTGTGGCGCTGCCAGAACGACGTCGTTCTGGCAGCGCCACGGCTGTATCTCAGCAATTCGTTTTTTTTCCTGGAAACGGTGTGGGTATATATTTAATACCTTCGTCATAAGGCACGGCAAAAAACGAATTTCTACATTTCATCGTGGATTAAGGATTTTATAGGCTTTGAGAAATTCTAACCTCAAAAAATTTTTTTTTCGCTCTAACGCCTTTAATTGATGTATTAAATAACATTCGCGCATTCCCTTATCTTCCTATAAAGGGAAAAAAATAAACCACCATCGCAGCATTAGCCGTTCCAGAGAAATCATAGGTTTAGATTTGGTTCATACATTAGGCATCGTTCCCGCAGCGCCACACCCAGTACACCATGATCCAGGGCACCTGTCGCCAAACTGAGTATGCCAATATTTAGTACCACCATAGCGAACACGGAAAAAAATCTGATAACGTGTATAACACAGCTACTTTCCGAGAAATAAGCCATTGATTCAATATGCCATACAATTGGTACATTCGAGTAGAAAAGTTTTAAATTGCTTTTTATTTTAGCATTTTAAGTATCGGATCCGGTGCCCAAAACCATTTTTTACTATACACGGTGTTTGGTAATAGCCTTATAAAGCCGAATATGGTACATTTAAATATTTTGTTTATTAATTTTTGTATAAAAAAACAGCAGATTTTTTTTCGCGATTTCAGAGTTGGACCCATAGTAAAAGTTGTTCAGTTTGATGGCCTCTATCTACAATATTCGGCTTTATAAGACTATATTACCAAACACCCTGTAAAGATAAACTAAACGATCGTTCAGACAATGCTTGATAAGCTTGTAAACGGTAACTGTAACTGCTCAAACATCGCTTCTAGACTATAAGAAAGGCTTGCAGAAACATTTTTATTATAACGGTTAAACCGGTTTTATCGAATAATTGCGTTCCGGTGCGAAACGAAATAGAAGCGATACTTTAAACCTAAATAAACCGGTTTATTCCTTGGTCATCGCCCGGGCAGTCATATCATAGGGGATTCTCAGAAATCGTCAAAAAATCATTAGGGTCAATTCAAGTTGGGAGAGCGCAGCGAATTTTGGTACTTCGAAATTTTCTAAAAAATGCTAAAGACAATATGGATGATAAATTTTACAAAATGCGCCCCACGTTTTTAGGTTTAAAATTTCTGTAGGTAGGGTTATAAATGTGTACAGAAGAATTTATATTTTTCTTTTTAGTCCGTTTTAATGTTTTAATCCAATTTTTTTTGTAATAATTTAGTCCGTTTTAAAAACGTGTTTTTTTAAAAAGATTTTTATATTTTTTTTTAAGAAGAAATAAAGAAAATTTCGAAGTACGAAAATTCGCTGCGCTCTCCCAACTTGATATGACCCTTATGATTTTTTGACGATTTCTGAGAAACCCCTATGATATGACTGCCCGGGCGATGACCTAGGAATAAACCGGTTTATTTAGGTTTAAAGTATCGCTTCTATTTCGTTCCGCACCGGAACGCAATTTTTCGATAAAACCGGTTTAACCGTTATAATAAAAATGTTTCTGCAAGCCTTTCTTATAGTCTAGAAGCGATGTTTGAGCAGTTACAGTTACCGTTTACAAGCTTATCAAGCATTGTCTGAACGATCGTTTAGTTTATCTTTACAGGGTGTTTGGTAATATAGTCTTATAAAGCCGAATATTGTAGATAGAGGCCATCAAACTGAACAACTTTTACTATGGGACCAACTCTGAAATCGCGAAAAAAATCAGCTGTTTCATACAAAAATTAATAAACAAAATATTTAAATGTACCATATTCGGCTTTATAAGGCTATTACCAAACACCGTGTATAGTAAAAAATGGTTTTGGGCACCGGATCCGATACTTAAAATGCTAAAATAAAAAGCAATTTAAAACTTTTCTACTCGAATGTACCAATTGTATGGCATATTGAATCAATGGCTTATTTCTCGGAAAGTAGCTGTGTTATACACGTTATCAGATTTTTTTCCGTGTTCGCTATGGTGGTACTAAATATTGGCATACTCAGTTTGGCGACAGGTGCCCTGGATCATGGTGTACTGGGTGTGGCGCTGCGGGAACGATGCCTAATGTATGAACCAAATCTAAACCTATGATTTCTCTGGAACGGCTAATGATGCGATGGTGGTTTATTTTTTTCCCTTTATAGGAAGATAAGGGAATGCGCGAATGTTATTTAATACATCAATTAAAGGCGTTAGAGCAAAAAAAAATTTTTTTGAGGTTAGAATTTCTCGAAGCCTATAAAATTCTTAATCCACGATGAAATGTAGAAATTTCATCGTGGATTTGCCGTGCCTTATGACGAAGGTATTAAATATATACCCACACCGTTTCCAGGAAAAAAAACGAATTGCTGAGATACAGCCGTGGCGCTGCCAGAACGACGTCGTTCTGGCAGCGTCACAAATGACCCACGATTACTCCTGAATCTGTTGACATTCACGGGTGGATGTTAGCTTGTGTGAAATGGAAAAAAAAGCCAAAAATCTGTATGTAATCGGATTTATTCTAGCATTTGTAATTAATGAGATATAGCCGTGGCGCTGCCAGAACGACGTCGTTCTGGCAGCGCCACAAAAAACCTCGTATATCTTCGGATCCAGTGGAGGGAAAAAATCAAACGTATTTTTTCCCGACTGGGAAAAAATCGGCCTACATGGTGATTTTTTTTCACGTAAATCGGAGACCGTGGCGCTGCCAGAACGATGGACACTCCTCAATAAACCCTACAAAATGCATTTCATCTCCCTCGCACTCGTTGGCTTGCAACCGGGCTTTGCGATCTGTGTATATCCGCTCTCTTCTTACTTTAACAAAACTGCTACCGCATCATATGCATACTGCTGTACGTACTATAGATTCTATGAGAAATAAGAAGCCTATCCAAAGCCTGCATGCGTCTGAAGTATAATGCAGTTTGCTAGACTGCACGTAGGCGCGCTACGCACTCACTGAGCAGTGTGAAATTGCTTCAGTCTGTGACGGCAGCTGTTTTGAAACAACAAAATTGTTTTGCTTTTATTAGTGTTTTTATGTTAAAAATGAGTTCAAACTTCAGTTTAATGATTGATAATGGTCCCTTGTGATGGATTGAAATGTTTATTAACTGTTGTGTGATCTGTGAAAGTGTACCTACGATTCGAGTCGATTCCAAGAGAAATACAAAATAACGTAAGTAATAAACCTTTTCATTTGAGTTTGAGTATTTTGCAAAGAAATATAATATTCTTCAATGTTTCATAATTTTGAAGTGGGTGGACTCGTTTACTTTGATGGTTGTTCCTATAAAAATAAATAAGTAAGGTTAGTTTTGCGTCTTTCATTTGAACGACAATAATGTTTGTTTTGAATGCAGGGGATAGGATTGGAATTGTATAGCAGGGACGTTATTATTTTGTGAAATGATTTAGATACTTATTATGAGTGACACATTTTATACGAGAAATTTAGTTTTGATTACACAATAATTAAATTTGATAAAGTCACGCCATCTAGCATTTTGCGTCGAACTAATTTATGAAAAAATAAAGTAAAAAGCACAACCCTTAAGGTTGTGCTTTTGGTGTTTTTTGCGAGTTATCTATGAATTTGTCTAGATGGCGCTGGGCGGTGTTTTTTTGCATTGTTTTTTTGCTTGTATTGAGCTGAAAAAAAAATTGCTTGATTTGAGGGTTCGGCTTGCTCTACTATGTAGGCCTGGGCAAGCCACTGCAATTCAGCTAGCCCTCTCAGACGTCTTTTTCAAGAAAACCACGGCTACGGATGATGATAACGAAAATGTTGAACAACAAAACATGGATGACATAAGATTAGCTGATCTCCTTGAGCTTAGGATCGGCTGACTCGCGAGCAACTATTCTGTTCACGCGAAACCCTTCTTCACGTTGTCAGTCCTCTAGGGCCTCGCTGGAGTAATTGCAACTACCACAAAGAGCTGCACCGATGGAGGCTCCAAGCAGGCTCACGCCCAGGCCTTTCTATGCTCCGCCGCGCACCTCCTAGTTCCTACGCGTTACGGCTTAATAACATGCACTTGCGTACACGCCTCCCATGCCCGTTACGGTATTGTATAGGCCAAACTTTTCAGCGCCATCAATTTTCAGAGCTGGTTGCTCGGTTGCTTATTTCTTAGCGGATTCTGACTTCCATGGCCACCGTCCTGCTGTCATGAGCAACTATTTTTTTTTATTTATTTATTTATAATCAGGCAACAATGGCCCATAGTAATACATACCTTAAAACTAAAATATAATATATGTATAAACAATTTTTTTAGTAAACATAACTTAATATTACGTTAGTATAAACTCAATTTGGCACTTTCTGTGTCAGCTCGGTGGCACAAGGCAATGTCCTTCGAAAGCGCCTGTATACCACGCCCTGCGGCCAGAAGTCCTCCTTCATGAAAGTTTCCAGCCTGGCGGTCGGGATGCGCACCACAAATGACTTAAAATTCGTGTTATGGCGCGACTCCAGAGGCTGAACTCTCAAGCAAAAGTTAGCCTTCTTCTTTATGTACTTTATCACATCCTGCACGGTGGTGGTGTGGTGCAGGCGGGACAGGTACAGCTCGCGCAACATAACTTGACCCTATTTTTAGTACCACGTGACCTGCGCACTACAATTTTTGTACTGAAAATTGCTACTGCGCAAGCGTCATTGTCTATGGTTTGGTTCAAGTTATGTTGCGCGAGCTGTACACAGCCGTAGTCGGTATGGCAGCTCGCAGCAGGAAGTTGGGCCCTGTCGGTGCGGTGCCATGATGATTCTGTCTCGTTCGCTGACGCTGGCGCTTCTTGTTCCGAACCTCGAGGAAACCGTCTTCATCTTGGCCCGGTCGGACAACATCCTGCGAAGGAGCTTTCTCATCGGCGAGTGCTGGCTTCTTCGACCGCGAGCTTGAATTGGCGCCCGCAACAGCAGCAACATTTCAATAAAAAATAAAAATAAAACTGCTGGAACCGGGGGAACCGGTTCCCCTGTCTACAAGAACCGGGTATCAAAATCCTGGAACCGGACACGGTTCTGCATGCCCTAAGTGTTGTACTATTATAAAATTTAAGTGGGAGTATTGAATGATAAATTTAAAATATGCTGTATAACTGGTATCACCTTTGCCTTCAGCAAATGTTAGTATTTGAATTAAAAAGAAAAACTGTTTCCTTATTTTGCCGCTTGAGGCCGGAGTGATTTCCTGTGCTATACGATAGAAGAAAAATTCGTGTACTTTTTTTTGTATGGTGTGGGCTGTGTGGATAATAAATAAATCCACATCCTTAGAAATCTCACTCGTTTCAGTTGAAAAGCTCATACAAGAATACCCCTAAAGGGGTGGGGGTTAGTGGATAAATAAACCTAAACATTTTCGGAAAATTACGAAGTTTCTAGTCGAAATGTCTTTGAATAAAAAAAATCCATACATAATAAGCCCCATTTCACCTCTTTAGGGGTTTAATCATGGCCATTATGTTGGACTTAAAACTAAATACCGTTTTCGTAAACAACATCCCATGAAACCTCAATAACGACATCCATATCGATTTATGAAATAAAGTATAGGTACTTAAGTACCTACTTGTTAATTTTATTTTAAAATAATGTTTGCATGCTGTTAATGGTTGAATAGGCAGATCTTTTAAAGACCTCCAGTGTTAAGTAAGGGGTTAATTATCGGAAAATTACAAAATACGGTGTACCCTTATTTACCCCATCTACCCCCTAAGGGGTTAATTATCGTAAAATCACAAAATACGTGTTTGCTATTGTTAGTTTTTAAAAGGAAGTACTCATACGAAGTTACACGTCAAAATGTCTATTTAATATTATTTTTTCATACAAAGCATGAACCCCATTGTACCCGTTTAGGGGTTGAAACGAAGCCACTATGTCGGACTTAAAAATAAATGCCATTTTCGCAATCAATAAAAATATAAATAAAAATAAAACCTCAATAACGACACCCATATCGATGTTGGGCTTTTTTTACCCCGTTTACCACCTAAAGGGTTGAGTTTCGAAAAACCACGAAATACGTGTTTGCGTACTCCTACGAAGTTTCAAGTTGAAATGTCTATTGAATTTTTTTTCTCCATACAAACTTTGTACCCCCATTTCAACCCTTTAGGGGTAGAATTTCCAAATATCCCTTCTTAGTGGGTGTTTACACTGTATAAGGTATCTATGTACAAATTTTCAAGTCTCAAGGTTCAGTGGTTTCGGCTGGGCAATAGTCTGTCAGTCACCCCTTCACTTTTATATAAGAGATTTTGCTGGATGGGCCTGTAATATCTAGATCCGCAGAAGTGATGTTTCTCCTTGTTTTTGCGGCTTTCAATATTTCGTCTCGTTTACTCCGACGTAAAGGTCGGATCAAGGTCGGTCAGTCAAGTCAATATCACGTTCTTCCACTTCTACGCCCACCTTCCGAACAGCTAGTAGGGCTATGTGGTGCAGATTTTCATTATTTTTTTCGGGAATGCCAGCCAGTTCAAGTTCGTTGCGTAAGTGTTGTTGAGCTTGTGTATTCATTTCCATTTGTAGATGGCTCAATTTTTCTTCGAGGAGTCTTACTTCGATATCCCTTTCCTCAAGGCACTTCAAACGTTTGTCATTGATGGCTATAGATGATATCTTCAAGTTTCACCTGGCAGCCAGTGAGTGACGCGGTAGCATCTTCCAGTTTTACTTTTAGAGAAGAAATTTCACGGGTGAGAAGGCGAACTTCCTCCAAAAGCTCTTTTATTTTGGAGTTCGTGCTAATGTCGTTGTTGCTTTGTGGGATGTCAGTCTTCTTACGCTGGGTTATATTATCCTCTGTAGAATGTATGGGGGTGGCGCTGTTGTCACCTCTTTTTTTGTTAGAGGCGCAGCAATCTGAACATTTCCAGGTTTTTTCTTGTCGGACGACATTGCCGAGATATTTATGCAGAGTGCGCAGAAACTTTTTTCGCATGCGGCGAAAGAGCATTTAATGCAGCTTGTGTCCTTTACAGTTTTTAAGCACCCGTGACACTTCATATTGAGATTCTTGATAATCGTAGTCTACCTCAACTTCGTCACTCGGTGATGACTCAGCGATCGGTCTGATGGAATGCACCCAATGTCATTTGCCGGAAGTGGATGGATGGAGGTTACGTTGTGTATGTGTACTGTATAGTTATACAGATGTGGGTATAATTAACATACCGTTTTACACAATTTATCTTGCAATTCTTCAGAATCTTGCAGTTCTTCACTCCACTTTAGATAGCCGGACTGTCCATCACTCGAATTCACTAGGGTTTGAGACAAAACGTCAGCACTTTTGAAGAGAAAATATTTGTTATCTATGATTATCAACACAACGCACCTCACTTGTCAAACGCCGAACGAATGAATGTCTATCATTATGAATGAAGAGTTTCTTGACATACTGTAGGTATGTTAAAATATTTGTGATAGTTTTTAAAAACTGCTTTAGGTAGGTATGTTTACTTTCATCAATGCATGCGAATTTAATATATAAATCATGTAACATTTTCATAAGATGGGGCGCCACTTAGACGGATTATCAGTATTATCACATTAGTTTGAGTCTGTCTAACGAAAGCTGGCGTCCAAATGGGGGCGCCACATTCCGGTTCCCTATGTATTTGCATAAAATTTTAAGGCATAATATGTCATAGCATAATATGATTTCGCATAAATTTAAAAGCCGTACGTTTAAAATCACGAAAGCACATTTTAATTAAAATACAAAATCCCGAAGCTTAAAAAACTGAAGGTTGATTGAGAGTTACATGCCAGCAGGTCGGTTCTCGCACTTCACCGGCCGCTGCCGCGGCACGCTCGCTTCGCTCGCTCGGCTCGTGCATTGTAAGTCGAAATGAAACTTAACCTCCTCCTCGCTCGCTACGCTCGCTGGTCGTCGCATCTAACAGACCAGCGGGGCTACTCAAACGGCCACTTTTCTATCCGTTCGCTAACTTAAAAATTAAAAATAAGCCATAATCACCAAAATAACGTGTCGTAGGCTTGTCGATTCCATACCATACGACAATGTCTGTGATTTACATAAACTTGCGACGTCTGACTTGATCATTAATTGCTTATTTTTAAGATTAAAGTTAGCGAACGAATGGAAAAGTGGCCATTTGAGTAGCCCCCCTGAGGGCCTAGCCAAAGTATCATTCGCTAATCTTCGTTATCGCTTCGCTTTCGAAACATGTATGGGATTGACATAAGCTTTCGTTAACAATCGAATTTTAAAACGTCAAATCCATACATGTTTCGAAGCGAAGAGATAACGAAAATTTGCAAATGTTACTTTGGCTAGGGGGGCTGAACAGACTTTAGGATTTTCGGTATTTTGAAAATAAGTGTTTTATACGTCGATATTTTTGTCGTATATGTTATGAATTTTCGGCTTTTTAATACACACCCCTTTTGCAAGAAAATAAATAATTATTCTGATTGTTTTTTGATTTTTATGTCTAAATAATATTAGGCGAATAGACAATATGCCTAATAACATTATGCGAAAACAAATTAGTCTAAATGATTATTATGCTTACATAAATAGTATGCTAAAATACAATTATGCCAAAGTATTATTATGACAAAAAAAATATGCCAAATCCGTTATGCCAAATCAAATTAGGTATAAAAGCATTATGCGAAAACAAGGGATCCCCCACTTTCCCTGTTAAATTAACTTGTCATTGGATACTGACCCTTATAATAAGGCACCAAATTAGTTCATTTTCCAACCACGTTTCAGCTTTCGTTAGACAGACTACATCACAGGAACGATACTCCAGCTATTTTATGTAAATGCATTACAGATCTAAAATGGCTTTACAGCTAAATTCTTTTATAGTCCGTGAGCCCGCGACAGTATTGCCTACGTCATATGACATCACGATGAAACGCATGGCACACGGTCGGAAAAGATGTTCTGAACGAGGATCAGAATATTATCGCAAATAAAATTGGCCGGAAGCTTGAGAAAAGAAAACCTTCCACTTCCGGTCAAAATTTTAAGATTATATTTACGTCATATGATATCAGTAAGAGACCCGTCTCATCATTTAGTTTTCAATCGTAGAGAGAGTAAACATAACTCTGTCAGTTCTGAAATGGCCGGAATACTTTAAATTGAAATAAACATTTTTGTTTTTTAGTAATTTCAGAACTGAGAGACTTATGTTTACTCTCTCTACGATTGAAAACTAAATAATGACACGGGTCTCTTACTGATGCCACATGACGTAAATATTATCTTAAAATTTTGACCGGAAGTGGAAGATTTTATTAAGCTTCCGGCCAATTTTATTTGCGATAATCTTCTGATCCTCGCTCAGCACAACTTTTTCGACCGTGTGACATGCATTTCATCGTGATGTCATATGACGTAGGCAATACTGTCGCGGGCTCACGGACTATTATCAGAGATCGAGCGAGACAAATAACAACATCAAAATCCTTTAAATCAATGACACACTTTGAACGCTTGGTATATAATTGTATATATTGGTATTTCTCCCTACTGCGATGTTCCAATAGTTAGGTGATTATTATCTGATATCTTAAAAACTAACTGCAATATTTATTAATTTACTAACACTGATTCATTCATTATGGTATTAATTATGTTTCTCACCTTTATGAATTTTTACATGTTTAGCTAAATTACTGCTTTGATTAAAACATTTCGTACAATAACTACATTTAAAAGGTTTCTCTCCTGTATGAGTTCTTACATGTTTAGTTAACTCACTGCTCGTAGTAACACATTTCATACAATGACTACATTTGTATGGTTTCTCTCCTGTATGAATTCTTACATGTGCAGTTAAGTAACTGTTTTTAGTAAACAATTTCCTACAATAACTACATTTGTATGGTTTCTTTCCTGTATGAGTTCTTTCATGTGTAGCTAAAGTACTGCTGTCAGAAAAACATTTAATACAATAACTACATTTGTATGGTTTCTCTCCTGTATGAGTTCTTACATGTGTAGCTAAATTACTGCTGTTAGAAAAACATTTTATACAATAACTACATTTGTATGGTTTCTTTCCTGTATGAATTCTTACATGTCTAGTTAATATACTTCTATAAGTAAAACATTTCGTACAATAACTACATTTGTATGGTTTCTCTCCTGTATGATTTCTTACATGTCTAGTTAATACACTTCTATAAGTAAAACATTTCGCACAATAGTTACATTTGTATGGTTTCTCATTACTACAAAAAATTTCCTTAACTTTGTTCTTATTCTTACAAAGTTTTTTTTCTTTCAATTTGTTATTGTTATGTACATCCTTTCCTTTCAATCGATTATTATTTTTACAATTTTGGTTATTTGTATTACAATCCAAATTTATCGTTATGTGCCATTTCTTGATATGATTTTCTAAGAGCCTTTTGCAGAAATATTCTTTTTTGCATACATCGCATATAAAAATATTATTTAAAGCTGTTATCTGATCTTCGGTACTAGCTTCAATTCTAAAATTCTTTATGGCACTATTACTATTGGAAGCGGTTGTTTCATCGTTCGGTATTATTGATTTAATGGGAGTTTTAAATTTTTTACTGTATATTTTAAAGTCGGGTATATTCCTATTATCATCGTTCTGTGCCTTTTTTTCCACACTTGTAACGGTTTTTTCTAAGGGTGCTTGAGTTTTCAGTATTTCCTTTTCAGTATCAGTATTTGATTTACGTTTCTTGGGTAAGTGCAGCACCTGTGCAGGGAATGATAACGTTATTTTTAAATATAATGTAATTTCTTACTTTTTTACCGTTAACTTTAAAATTAACGTTATGTCAATAAATAACGTTAATTTAGATAACGATACATTTAAATTAAGGTTATTTCAGTAAATAACGTCAATTTTAACGGTATTTCTTACTTATTACGTTAACTTTAAATTTAACGTTATATCAATAAATAACGTTAATTTAGATAACGTTAAATTGAAATTAACGTTATTTCAGTGAATAACGTTAATTTTAAGGTTATTTCTTACTTTTTTTACCGTTAAACTAGGGAATGATAACGTTATTTTTGAATGTAACGTTTTACTTTTCTTAGCGTTAATTTTAAAATTAACGTTAAGTCAATACATAACGTTAATTTAGATAACGTTACATTGAAATTAACGTTATTTCAGTAAATAACGCTAATTTTAACGTTATTTCTTACTTTTTTACCGTTAAACTTTAAAATTAACTTTATTCCAATTAATAACGTTATTTTTAGCGATAATTTTACCGGTATATTGTACCGGTAAAGTTTAACGCTAATTTTACCGGTAAAATATTTTTAACGTTTGTTTTTATTTATTTTTAACGGTATTTCAATCCCTGCGTTAAACTTTAAAATTAACGTTATTCCAATTAATAACGTTATTTATAGCGATAATTTTACCGGTATATTGAAACGGTAAAGTTTAACGCTATATTTAACGCTAATTTTACCGGTAAAATATTTTTAACGCTATTTTTACCGGTTTTACCAATAAAATGTTTTAACGGCATTTTTAACGTTATTTAGTATCGTTATTTTTTAACGGTATTTTAATCCCTGCCTGTGAGGTAATGTTTAAACGATAGATTTAAAATAGCTAGTTGTGGGTTGTGCATAAGCCCGGTACAGCTGATCTGCAACGCGCCACTAGTGACTAGTATAATATGGCCGGCCTCTGCGCGCTTCACCTGCGACCGTCTGTTCCCAGCAGTCTACGCGCGCACGCCATTGAGCCGCTCCAGGGGCCCTATTTTTGAATCATTAGAATTCTAAATCGTGTATGAAATCGCAAGATTCGTATGCGAATCCCTAAAATCGCTATTTTTGAATATTCATACTCGTGAATTTTGCAACGAGTGGTCAGACCCACTCGTTTTCGATATTCTACCAGTAGAAATGACGAGAGAGAGAGAGAGAGAGAGAAATATCAAAATCAAATGACTGACATTATAACTTTTTAATTTACGTTCCGTTTCCCCGGTAACTCAATACCGGTTTTTAAAATCAACGAGTTATTATTTTTATTTTTTCTGCGTGAAATGAAAAATACTATAAGATTCGAGTTTTAGGGCAACACTCATTTCTATTGTTTCAAAAATATTACGTATTTTTGGAGCAATCGAAATTGATTTCGTATACGTTTTGCTTTCGTGCATGAATTTAAGATTCATTTCGAATGATTCAAAAATGCGTCCCGCGTCTCCTGTACCGTACGAGTAGGTGCTTGTTCGCGGCGCGCACAACCGTTGCGAATGACACTGCGCGCACTCAAACTGTTCCTCGCACAAACCGACGATCGGCGGGAACAACGCGCGCGCTACGAGTGCCCATTCAAGTGTATGGAAAATGTTGTGCATGTTGTGCTGCATGCACATAATCTGTACCGGGCTTAAGAGATTTATCAAAAATCATCCAATATTTTGCAAGCTATAGAATAACTATGAAACCGGCAGGCTGATTATCTAAAATGAGCAACTGAACTCGATTCCTGAATTATTTCGAAATCGTCGTGCGACCGAGTCACTGGTTTGGTATTATGTATGCGATCGCTGATTAGTTTATGCTCGTTAAGATCTTCATAGAAACTAGCGCCACTGCACTGGTAACCGGTGGGAGCGACTGCAAAGTGTATTACCGAAACTACTCTGTGACTGTGTTCTATGAACACAACCTTTTTGTTTTCGCTTCGAATTTGGTTTACATTTTATCGTATACAAAATTGCAAATTCCATATAGGTATTGAAGGAGAAGCCTTTTGTCTTACATTATAGCAATTTTATTTAATTTTGGTTAAATCAAGGCTAAGAATTTATCGAAAACCAACCAGTGATTACGTTATGTCTGGTTTCTGTTTGTTTGACAGATGAAATCACGAAATCGTCGCGGTCGCGTCGCTTCGCGGTCACGGAGCATTTCTTTGCAAGTGCTCGTGTATTTAACCGACTTCAAAAACTTTGAAAAGGAGGAGGTTATCTATTCGTCGCGTATATATTTTTTTATATGTATGTACACCGATTACTCAAAGACGGTTGAACCGATTGAAATGATTCAAACGTTATAACATGAGGTTTGTTCCCAAGTTGGTCCCATTTTTTGAAATTTTGAAATCGGTTCAGTAGTTTTCAAGTAATCTTGAAAATACTGTCGTTTTCATTACCATTTTGTATGAATTGAGACCGATTTTCAACCATTACTTTTTTGTTTTGAACCGATTTAGACAATTCTTTTTTTGTTTAAAAGAAGATACCTTAAGGATGATACCATATCAATTTCATTGGTATTGGACTTTGGATTTTGAAGATACACGAGGGAACTCCTCAAAATCAAATAGGCATAATAATAAGCATGAGTTAAAGCCAGAAAAATCCACCATTTAAAAAAGGGCGTCAAGGTAGTAAAAACTATAGAGAAAATTAACAAATTCAAAGAAGATTCTCAAAAATTATTCGACATCAAGGGTCTGCAAATGTGTAGTTAGTTGTTGATTGTAGGTGTAAAAAAAAGCAGTCGTATACCGAAAGAGGATGATCTAAGCTCCGATTAATTGAGATAATGATTGCCATTGGCACTGGTATTTTCCCTTCAGACCTGGCAAACAGAGAACCCAATCCATTCAACCATTTCAGGTGGCTAACGACTGCGAACAGGATCTTACGATTAAATGTCACAAAAACTGGAAGAGAATCAACTTATAGGTACCTATTTAGCCAATTTCATGATGAAAGTTTAAGGGCGAACCTGGTTTCAAATCAAATGCAATCCTTCGTGTTTAAATACCACCCGTTCTTAGTTGATATACCTTTTCTGCGTACCAAACGCTACTCATCATCTTTCATAATGCGCACAGCTATGGAATGGAATTCCCTGCCGGCGTCTGTGTTTCCGAGCGCATACAACCTGACTCTATTCAAGGCCAGAGTGAATAAGCACCTTCTGGGCAAGCTCGCTCCATCGTAGACCCTGTCTTTGCTTTCTGGGCAAGACTGGGGTCAAGAGCAAACCCATTCAATATTATTAAAAAAAAAAAAAAAATATGGATCACTGCACTTGTTGTTTATGATTGATGTAGTCGCTATTTAAACGATAATTTGAAAAAGTGATCGATCCAGTCACACAAAGAAATGGATATTTTGGTCATCCAGAAAATCTTATAGCTATGCTTGCAGATGACCACAAAGTAATACGGGAACTGGCAAGCCGACGTATCTTAAAATCAAGGTCAAATAAAGTCACAGGAATCCGAAAATTCCAAATACCATGATTTAATTTCAATGCTTTCCATTATACTATATTATTGCTTGTAACCACGATAGCCAGATGACTGTTACTGAACCACCTTTAACTAAAAGTTTATCTGCTGTAGCCTTAAAATGGTCTTGAAATTGTAGAAAATGGTCTTAAAACAAAAGAGAATATAGCACTTTTTCCTTCTCATACTCAAGCTGTGGAGCGGTGCATCAAGCTCGTAACTGAAGCTTCAGGTGCAGTATGTGGAGAGGAAAAACGTGATAGTTTTATCAGGGCCAGACTGTCATCTCGTCAGATTTTGTATCATTTTTTTATAAATATTTCATAAATATCTATTATTGTAAAATTCTTGATTTATTATTGTTTTGAGAGGTTTTGGGGCACCATGAACTCCAAATTTTTATGTATTTTTTTATAATCACACACAAATATAGGTTTCAAACAACATGAAAATTACTATTCCGATACATTATTAAGGTTTATATACATCTAAATACAGCTGTCAACAATGAATGAAATCATATTTATTTTCAAATTTCTTTCATGTTGGGGCACCTCAAACCATTAAAATAGATAAATAATATTTGACATACTTGATTTATTTATCAATACGCAGCTTTTTACCACTATCCTAATGCAAAAAAGCAAAAAAAAATTTTTTTCATGCATTTTCACTCCACCCATTCTTTCGCATAAATTTAAAAGCCGTACGTTTAAAATCACGAAAGGAAATTTTAATTAAAATACAAAATCCCGAAGCTTAAAAAACTGAAGGTTGATTGAGAGTTACATGCCAGCAGGTCGGTTCTCGCACTTCACCGGCCGCTGCCGCGGCACGCTCGCTTCGCTCGCTCGGCTCGTGCATTGTAAGTCGAAATGAAACTTAACCTCCTCCTCGCTCGCTACGCTCGCTGGTCGTCGCACCTAACAGACCAGCCCCCCTAGCCAAAGTAACATTTGCAAATTTTCGCTATCGCTTCGCTTCGAAACATGTATGGATTTGACGTTTTAAAATTCGATTGTTAACGAAACCTTATGTCAATCCCATACATGTTTCGAAAGCGAAGCGATAACGAAGATTTTCCAATGTTACTTTGGCTAGGCCCCCTGAACAGACTTTAGGATTTTCGGTATTTTGAAAATAGGTGTTTAATACGTCGATATTTTTGTCGTATATGTTATGAATTTTCGGCATTTTAATACACACCCCTTTTGCAAGAAAATAAATAATTATTCTGATTGTTTTTTGATTTTTATGTCTAAATAATATTAGGCGAATAGACAATATGCCTAATAACATTATGCGAAAACAAATTAGTCTTAATGATTATTATGCTTACATAAATAGTATGCTAAAATACAATTATGCCAAAGTATTATTATGACAAAAAAATATGCCATATCCGTTATGCCAAATCAAATTAGGTATAAAAGCATTATGCGAAAACAAGGGATCCCCCACTTTCCCTGTTAAATTAACTTGTCATTGGATACTGACCCTTATAATAAGGCACCAAATTAGTTCATTTTCCAACCACGTTTCAGCTTTCGTTAGACAGACTACATCACAGGAACGATACTCCAGCTATTTTATGTAAATGCATTACAGATCTAAAATGGCTTTACAGCTAAATTCTTTTATAGTCCGTGAGCCCGCGACAGTATTGCCTACGTCATATGACATCACGATGAAATGCATGGCACACGGTCGGAAAAGATGTCCTGAACGAGGATCAGAAGATTATCGCAAATAAAATTGGCCGGAAGCTTGAGAAAACCTTCCACTTCCGGTCAAAATTTTAAGATTATATCGTCGTTGTTCTGCGAAAACCGAGTAAGTCAACATTTTTCATAAAATGAGTTAACACAACTAATCGACTCAGTTTTTCATGCTCTTTCGTCTGCGAAAACCCATTATAGTCACAGTAGCATACTTTCGGAGATACTAAATGAGAAAACCAATTATTTAAACGATTTTAAGCATCACTCTCAGGTACAACAAAGTAAACTTACTTAATCCCCATTTTCCCAGGATCATCTCTGGTAAAGCACATTAAAAATATTTAACTAGTTTTGCCTTCAAGACCGTTTTTATTACTTTTTTATTTTTCCTCAGAAATAAAAATGTAGTTGGACTTAATTGCCTATTTTTCATAAAAAGCTACAGATATAATCCATTAACAAAATTTAAATTATTTTATCTACACTCACAACGTAATGTTCCAAATATGAATTCAAAAAAGGTAATATAAATACGTACTTTATTTTCGTGGATAGGTAAAATAAAAAAAAAAACTCATTACGATGCAGTTAACTGCATCATAAAATAACTTTTTTTCTCATTACGATACAGGGCAAATCCAAAAAGAAGGCAGTGCCGTGATATAAAAAAAAACAACGAAATTTTCCCACATACTTTCTATGATTAAAATGCACTCTATGGTGATCGATGACTTAGTGCAATTAGTTTGATGGAATGCACCATAGCCTTCTTCATTTCCAAGCCGTGAACATAAGTTTGGCAACGTCTGTTACTGTCAGTTCGTGGTCATGTCGTCCACCAGTCTCCATACTAAATGTATGGGAATATTTCAATTTTAAGAGGTCGATATTTTTTTTCATAGTAATCGTGTGAGGTTTAAAATATGAAAATAATTTAGTTCTTTTATTGAAATGCTTTGTATATTAAACAATAAGAAAAATATCAATGTTAACCAGGAAAAAATGGCTGTCAAAGATGTCATCTTTTTTGTTGATTTTCTTCAGCAGGGAGTTGATTAACACGCTCTCTAGCAATAAATGATATATCATTAGAAAGGCTTTTTAAAGACAAATATTTGCTGTTAATATACTTTATATCGACTGTTAATACTTTTGGAGTTAAAGGTTATTAAAGTATAAAAGTGGTTTATTGTCTTTGGGAGTTGATCTACCAACACTATTGAAATGAATGATATATCATAAGAAAGGTTTTTATATGACAATTATTTGCTGCAAACATACTTTCTATTAATTGTTAGTATTTTCGGAGTTTTAGGTCATTAATGTTAAAAAAATTGGTCAAGTTTAGAGCGTTATAACTCTCAAAGTACTAATAGTTGACGTTTATAGTAATACAATAAAGTGTTTCAAATTTAAATACCTTTCCAATGATGTAAGATTTATTGCTAGAGGAGGCTTAGATCAAAATGCTCATCGTACTAAAGAACCCCCGAAAAGTTCAAATAATTTGACTCAAACCTTATGTTCTAATAAATAAATAATAATAATAAATATAAAACTTTATTGAAATAATCTTACATCACAATTTACAACTAGTTTAAACATAGATAATAAAGGAAAAACAAATAATAAATATTTTTTTAAATAATTTTATACTATTTGCTTGACCACATGCGATGTTGCCGTTTTGCTCAACTTCAGGGCTTGGAAGATATAGAAGGCTATGAATGCACTCATCTCATTATTTTTTCTAATAGAATGCGCGCCATTTTTGAAGCATTTCAAAAAAAGATTTGATTTTAATTTTTAAATTTTACTTACAGAATTTTGTAGCTTTTTTATTCTTGCTTTAAAATGTGAAAAATGTGAGAAATTGACTCTGCCCGATATTTTAGATGCAGCTAAGGAAATGACTTATTACAAGGTAGGTACCTCCTAGCTAATACAAACAAAGTCTCTCTCTCTCTTTTCTAACGTCGATCTTTTATTTAGTAGGTTCAATCCCAAATGTATGAGTGTAGATAAAGTAGTGTATGAAACTGCACATAACTAGGTATTAAAACACTCGTGTGATACTATTAAAAACCTCGCCTACGGCTCGGTTTTTAAACACACACTCGTGTTTTAATACCCCTCTTTATGTGTCAGTTTCATAAACTACTATTACCTGAGGGGTTAATGTCTAGTTTAATACATTATTGTCAACCAAAAAGCAGTTCATTTGAATAAGTTGTTTTCGCTGAGGATTTAATTGATCGCTCCTAAATCCTGCAAAACAGCGAAAACAAGGTAAATCGTCTTACTAGCAAATGTCACGCGGCAGTGCTGCCACTCGTTTTTAGGGTTCCGTAGCCTAAATGGCAAAAAACGTAACCCTTATAGATTCGTCATGCCTGTCTGTCTGTCTGTCCGTATGTCACAGTCACTTTATTCCGAAAGTATTAAGATTACACAGTTGAAACTTGGTGGGTAGATGTATTTTGTAAACTGCTTAACTATTTTAACAAAAAAAAAAAAGATTAAAGGGGGGCTCCCCATACATGGAACAGAAACTGAATAAAATCTTTTAAATGACATTGAGGCTTCTAAGACAATTTTTTCTCAAAGTCAACCGTTTGAAAAGATATACTCCGCCAAACTGGTATAATGTGTGTCCCCCCTTCCCCGTTAACTTTTGAAATAAGAGAGTGAAAAATCAAAAAAAAATAGATGCCGTAGATCTTAATAAATACTTTCAACGAAAATTGGTTCCAACAAGATATAGTACTTAATTAGTTTTTGAGATATAGCACATTTTCCAAAACCGCAAATATAACTTTGTCATTCATACTATAGGTATACCAACACTGTGAAAAACAAAGTTATTTTTGCAGACGAAAAATGATATGGAATATATATATATATATATATATATATTTATCCCGCAAACAATTGGCCGTCCCCTGAAGGCGAAAATGCATTTAACCTGGCGTCCACCTGTTTTTGGCGTCCGCATACCGGACGCCACTTTATTGGGCGGTGGCACTTAGGCCCTATTGATCCTAGCTAGCCATAGTACAAATATCGACGGAAGCCAAATATCGTATAAAATGGCTGCAAAAAAATATTGAAAAGTTCCCGAAGAAATCTCAGCGCAGGTGAGGCGCTGCTGCAGCGCGTATATCCACGCATGTATATCGAGGGGAATTTCTGACTACGATATCGCGTATTTGGCGTCCACAATTGCAACGTTGCCAGCTCGCTCATTGAATCTATGACAATAGGTCAAATAATATTTACTGTAATTTAAACAATATACATCGTCTTCGGCCACGTACGCGTTGCGTAATATTCGGCGCTCGATCTTAACAATTAATATAAAATATAATTACTACTGAAACTTACAAATAAACTCAACTTTATTCATAAAAATAGATAACAATCCATACTAATAATATAAATGCGAAAGTTTTTCCGTCTGTTACCTCTTCACACATAGACTGCTGAACCGATTTAGATGAACTTTAGTATGGACTATGGAGATAGTTTCGGACCCGAGAAAGAACATAGGACACTTTTGTCCCCAAAATCATCTCCTAAAGGGGCAAAAAGGAGGGTAGAAGTTAGTATAGGGAATCTATTTCCACTAAAACGATTTAAATTTGGTATGAAGACATATTAGGGTAGTTTTTATCGACGAAATCATCCTCTTAGGGGGTAAAAATCGGTGGAAGTTTGTATAACCGCTATACCGATTATGATGATATGTTGGTATCGGTATTGGTATTTGTCATTTGGTATCAACAAATCAACGTAAAGCTTTGTACGGACGCCCAATAGCTGTACATATACGGACGTTCAATAGCTATATACGGATGTCCAATAGCTGTCTGTATACGGACGCCTAACAGCCATATACGGACGCCCAATAGCTGTATACGGACGTTCAATAGCTAAATACGGACGCCCAATAGCTGTATACGGACGTTCAGTAGCCTAATACAGATGCCCAATAGCTGTCTGTATACGGACGCCCAACAGGCATATACGGACGCCCAATAGCTGTATACGGACGTTCAATAGCTAAATACGGACGCTCTATAGCTGTATACGGACGCCCAATAGCCATAGAGGGACGCCCAATAGCTGTATACGGACCTTCAATAGCTATAAGTATACGGACGTTTAATAGCCTGGCGATCGTGATTCCAGGAATACGGTACTATGTGGCTGCAAGCTAGGTACCAACTGTAAGATGATAGCACTGTTCCTAGTATTTATTTTATTTTATTTTAATCATATCAGCCGCATGACACCCAGTGCTGGGTAAAGGCTTTCCCTAAGGATCTCCACGACGATCCTGCGTTGCCTGCATCCAGTGGCTTCCCGCAACCTTCACCAGTTCATCGGTCCACATGTCAGGGGCCTACCCACGGAGCGTCGTCCGGTGCGTCATCGCTATTCCAGAACCTTTCCGCCTCAACTGCCGTCGGTTCTTCTCGTTATGTGTCCAGCCCACTGCCACTTCAGCTGAGCAATCCTGCGAGCGATGTCGGCTACTTTAGTTCTTCTGTAAATCTCCTCATTTCTGATTCCTAACATGAACTGGAGCGGGCACGATATGGGCATTCGACATGATTTTCGTCTTATGCATGTTCATCCTGAAACCCACTCTTTGGAAAGCACTGCGGAGATCTTAGAGCATTCTTCTGAGGTCTTCCAAAGTCTCAGCCATAAGAACTATATCATCGGCAAAACGAAGGTTTGTTAGGTACTGACCATCAATGTTAAAGCTGAGTCCTTTCCAGTTTAAGAGTTTAAAGATGTCCTCCAACGCAACTGAACAGTTTCGGAAAAATAACATCTCCCTGTCTCACATCGATGCAGCTGGATAGGATTTGTGCTCTGCTTCTGTACTCCGATCGACATGATGGCATTTTCGTATAAGTACCTCAACACCTCGATATACCGTACCTAGTCCACTTGGCACCTTTGGAGAGACTGCAGCATCGTCCAGGTTTCAATCGAATCAGATGATACTCCTCGATCTTTTGCATAACCTGCCACAGCGTATGGATGTGGTCTATGGTGCTAAAGCCTTTTCGGAACCAGGCTTGTTTTGGAAATTGGAAGTGGTCAAACCTGCGAGCGAGACGATTCGTAAGAATTCTCGAAAAAGACATGGCTCAGAAGTGAGATGGGTCTTTTGTCACCCTTTTCAAAGAACAAAATCACCTCACTTATGTTCCATGCCTTCGGTGTTCCGCCCTCGACGATGACGGAACTGAAAAGCTTCTTAAGGACTTCAAGGATCGGCTTACCACCGGCTCTGACGTCCGGGATATCTTCAGTATAGTGTCGGGTAAGCTTGGATCTGGGGTTTTTAGCCTTGCTTTCAACAGGTGTCTGCCTGAATTGTAACTGCCCATAGAAACTCTTGATCTCTCTCAGGATTTCAGGCTTCGATGAGATGATGCGTCCGTCGATAGTTTTCAGCTTCGTCATCTGGCTTTTCCTAATAGAGAGATCTCTCGCGAACACTTTGGAGCCTTTATTCCGCTCGATTACTTTTTTAATACGATTCGTATTTAATTGGCGAAGGTCACTCGTCAAAGACTTAGATATTTTTTTATTTAGTTGCCGATAACGATGAGCATCCACTGAACTCTGGAGTCTCATTTCACGTCTCTGATCCATGAGTAGGAGTGTGTGGTTGGAGAGTTTCTTTAGCTTGGGCGGCGGGTCTTAAAGAACTTTGACCCTACCATACGGACAGTATCCACCACCATATTGTTTAGATCGTCCCCTTCTATGCTGTTCTCAAAGGCTTTGAAGCGGTTTTGGACTTCTGAATGCTTTTGGGGTTTTAAATATGGGTCGGTAATAGTCGAAGCATGGAATTTATCAGTGGGGATCTATCCAGGTTTATGTTGATATTCAATGTGCCATGCATATACCAATCAGTGATCGTATACCCATTTTGACGGCGTTGATTACAGTGATATCATTGAATAATTTTTCTTTTTTGTCGACATGATAAAATCTATCGCATTTCTGACTTCTTTCATGTTTTGTAATAAACTATCATTTTTAACCGACTTCAAAAAATGGAGGAGGTTCTCATAGACATGTGCGCCGATGGTCATTTGACCGGCGGCGTCGTCTGGCGTTTAAATTGTCGGCGGCGGTGGCGTCATCGGCGTGATCGGCGTGGATGGTCAAAATAAGTAGAAAAGAAGACCTCTAGAAGCTTTTCAATTCCGTCATCATTGATGCCAGAACGCCGAAGACATGGAACGTCAGTGAGGTGATTCTGTTCTTTAAAAAGGGTGATGAGACCCTCTTGAAGAATACGGATCTTACGAATCGTCACGCTCGCAAGTTCGACGACTTCTAACCTCCCGAACAAGCTGCGTTCTGGACTCGAAAGGACTTGGTATCAACATTAATGGCCAGTACCTAACACACCTTTATTTTGCCGATGATATAGTTATTATGGCTGAGACCATGAAAGACTTGAACACAATGCTCGAAGATATCCGTAGTGCCTCTCAAAAAGTGGGTCTTAGAATGAAGATGAATAAGACGAAAATCATGTCGAGTGCTCATGTTGTATTGTACCCATTCCAGCTCATGTTGGGAACACTACACTCGAAGTTGTTGACCATTACGTATACCTACTACAGACAGTCCAGTTAGGTAAGTTCAACTTCGAAAAAGAGATCTTTCGTCGAATCCAACTCGAATGGGCAGCATTCGGGAAGCTTCGAAAAATTTCCGATTTACCTCAGTGTCTCAAGGCGAAGGTGTGTGTTGCCAGTGATGACTTACGGCAGTGAAACGAGTTCGCTAACTATAGGGTCTCATAAAGAGGTTCAAGGTTACCCAGCGTGCAATGGAAAGAGCCATGCTTGGCGTTTCCCTGCGTGATCGAATCAGAAATGTGGAGATCCGAAAGCGAAGTAAAGTAACCGACATCGCTCGAAGGATTGCTCAGCTGAAGTGACAGTGGGCTGGACACATAGCGAGAAGAACCGATGACCGTTGGGGCGGAAAGGTTCTGGAATGGTGACCGCCCACCGGGCGACGCTCTGTGGGTAGGCCCCCGACAAGGTGGACCGACCATCTGGTTAAGGTCACGGTGCGCCACTGGATGCGGGCAGCGCAGGACCGATCGTTGTGGAGATCCTTGGGAGAGGCCTATACCCAGCAGTGGGTGTCGTGCGGCTAATATGATAATGATGACTTTATACTATTATAAAGTCACAAAAAGAAAAAAAAACTCTATAGTAACAATCAATCCAATACGAAAAAGAGAGATAAAAGAATAAAAAATTATAAGATATCGATGGCGAGTACCCATACCTCTTATTTGATACTTTTTTGAGAAATTAACTTCCTCAACGTTTTGAATTCAAAGGCATCATTGTTAGAAGGTATTGCAATTCGCTTTAGATATTCATCATATCAGCCACACGACACCCACTGCTGGGTATAGGCCTCCCCTAAGGATCTCCACGACGATCGGTCCTGCGCTGCCTGCATCCACTGGCTTTCCGCGACCTCCACCAGATCGTCGGTCCACCTCGTCGGGGGCCTACCCACGGAGCGTCGTCCGGTGCGCGGTCGCCATTCCAGAACCTTTCTGCCCCAACGGCCATCGGTTCTTCTCGCTATGTGTCCCGCCCATTGCCACTTCAGCTGAGCAATCCTTCGAGCGATGTCGGTTACTTTAGTTCTCCTGCGGATCTCCTCGTTTCTGATTTGATCACGTAGAGAAACGCCGAGCATGGCTCTCTCCATATTAGATGCAAGTTATTATAGCTTTTGTACTTGTTTCTTACAAATTTTACACTTGGATTTTGACGCCGATGACGCCGGTGAAAAATTCGGTGGCGGCGGCGTGGCTAAAATGACCGGCGGCGTGCGCCACGCCGATCGGCGCACACGTCTAGTTCTCAGTTCGTCGGAATCTTTATTTTTTTATGTATGTTACTCGATTACTCGAAGACGGCTGGACCGATTTGAAAAATTATTTTTCTGTTTGAAAGTATATACTTCCAAGTTGGTCCCATTGTCATGATGTCAGGATCTGATGATGGGATCCTGGAGAAATCAAGGAAACTTTTTAAATATACCCATTACGATTTTGGTATTTCCTTAAGTAACTTGTGTATTTTCTTTCAAAAAGTACCATTTTGGTGAAGTAGAACTGATGATGAAGACCAGCATAGATGATCATCGGAACTATTCAATACTAAGTATTCACTGGTACGATACGATTACTTTAATATGGTTGCTAGGCTATTTATGCTCATCATAATACATATGGTGAAGTGGAGCTGATAGTGAAGTACCAGGAAAACTCCTCAACAATTAACGCCCCTGCGTCGGGAAAAGCAGTATTTTGTAAAAGGTGATGAGCCATTGACATAAGGCTATTGTAACTTCTATAATATGGTCACTAAATATACCCACCACAAAAAAGTTCAAAATGAAAAAGATTTTCAAATAAAGAAGACCTCCTTCAAAAACCTTAAAAATAACCTAACAAAAACAGCTTAAAAAATAAATGGCTCTTAAAAGCAAGAAATAAAATATTTAAATCTGCATAACAACTAACTCGAAAGTTTGTACGCATATCTAATATTAAACAATGTCTTATGAAGTCGGGTGGGGTTTGAAACCCATAATCATAATCGTCGTCGTCCCCAGTCCCCCCCCCTCCCCAACCGACTTCAAAAGGCGTTGTTTAATATTAGATATGCGTACTCAATTTCGAGTTAGTTGTTATGCAGATTTAAGTATTTTATTTCTTGCTTTTTAGAGCCATTTATTTTTGAATATGTTATTGTTAGGTTATTTTTAAGGTTTTTGAAGGAGGTTTTGTCTTTATTATATGTAAATATGGGTAGCTTAGATACACAAACTACCAATTTTTTTTTAAGATCGTCCAGTAAGTGTTGCATGAAAGACGGACATGCATTTACCGTTCAATCCATTCATCTATGCTCATTGCAACACAACAGACTTATTATAAAATATAATCAAATAATTATAAAGCAAGCACATTAGGTACCTACGCGTATTTACATATTATAACATATTGGGCATCCGTATATGTATAGACTTTACGAATATTGGAACAAATTAAATGTTGAAACTGGGTACTAGAGACAAGCGATAGGAAAAGAAAGAGATAATAAACCGAAAGCTGGCAACGTCGCACTCCCAAATACCGTCCATCCTGTGAGGACGTTAAATAATCGATGCCATGGGTAAATTACGATCAATATATCCAGGATGCCTATAATGTATCACCATGGTTAGGGGTTCAAAAATGTTCGAGCATGACTGCAAGACGAATATCGCGAAAAATAAAATTATCGGAAAATGACGTATCCCACGGAGCTGGAAATCAAAAAACTAAGCAATATTCATTTAGACATGTTAAAAAAAGTAAGGGGAACTGGGGGACGTCGTAATGATGCACCACGTGCATGACGCCAAAAAGATCGCTGGATGTAAATATATATATATATATATATATATATAGTGGTATTAAATATGGCAGGCAGCGCAGGACCGATCGTCGTGGAGATCCCTAGGGGAGGCCTATACCCACCAGTGGGTGTCGTGTGGCTGATATGATGATGATGATTAAATATGGTATGGTACCTTTATAAGGTAACTACACTACACGCACTTGGCCAGTTTTTTACTTGTTAAATCCGTCCGTTAAATCCCGTTTTCATTTAAGTGGCTGTGTCTATAAATTATATTCTATTCTATGGGTTTATTTACCCCATTTACCTCTAAGGGGTTAACTATCGGAAAATCACAAAATACGTATTTGCTTTCAAAAGTTGTTAGTTTTTAAAAGTACTTGTACAAAGTCTCACGTCGAAATGTATATTTAATATTTTTTTATACAAAACATGAACCCCATTTTACCTCTTTAGGGGTTGAAACATAGCTACTATGTTGGACTTAAAAAAATAAATGCCATTTTCGCAATAAACATACCAAACCTCAATAAGAACATCCATATCGAGTTTGGGGTTTTTACCCCATTAAGGGGTTGATCTCAGAAATTTACGAAATACATGTTTGATAATTTTTTTACAGAAGTTAGTTAGGTTATCGTCAAAATAGACATTAAAAATGCATTCAACACAATCGAGTGGGATGTACTGCAACAAGTGCGCGAGAAAATTCTTTTATTATATCCGTTCCTTTATCAAGTCTATCAATCTCCATCTAACTTGATCTTCGGCGAATCGTTGATTCTTTCCCAAGTGGGTGCGCAGCAGGGAGATCCGCTTGGGCCGCTAGCATTCAGTCTTGCGATTCAAAGCACAATATCATATTTGAAATCACCACTCAATGTATCTTGGACAATGGCATAATAGGATAGAAAGCCAGAGGAAGTAGAACAAGATTTGAGAGTATTACTTCCTTTTTTTCAAGTGGGACTGGAGGATCAAGTGTGAGCTTTTCTGCTGCGGACCCAAATCAAATTTTTTTTTTCATGCGTTCTCTTCTATTCTCCCTGGCCTTAAAGAATTAACTCGAAGTTCTTTTAATCTGTTGGGTTCACCCATATTCCCTGACGCTATTCTGGAAGCTCTAAAGGCCATAAGAGACGTCTTCTTGTTCTGGTCGCTTAAAAAATATCTCGGCGCACGTTGCTTTGTTTCTTCTGAGAACTTGTTTTGCGGTACCTAAAATTAGGTACCTTATGAGGACGGCTCCGATTTGGCTTTGCCCTGGCTTTGTTGGTTCATTCTACAATACCTTGAAAAATATTGTTGAAAATATTTTAAACGCTGCCTCTCAGAAGATCAGTGGAGCCAAGCTTCCCTACCCATATATTACGGCGGATTATGACTGAGGCGTGCCCGGGATCTAAGCTTGCCAGCTTTCCTTGCGTCAGCGGATGTGGTCGCTGACCTTGTCTCTAACATAATATCATCTCATGGAGGCAGGGTCGGCATACCTTTTGTCAACAATACTTTGGTACAGTGGGCCGCGCTGTTTCCTGCGACACCCGGACCTCAGACCTCAGATGTACAGCGGGCTTGGGATGACCTGGGAGCGAGAGAAACACTTGACCGACTTATGAGTGGGGCTGCGGGGGCAGAGTAGGCTAGACTCAGGGCGGTGTCAACACCGGAGACTGGAGCGTGGTTGCACGCTTTATCCTCGCCCCACATAGGAACACTCCTGGATGGTGACTCTATGCGTGTGGAGGTGGCTCTTCGTCTGGGTTGCGATGTTTGTCAACCTCATTTATGTGTCTGTGGATCCATGGTGGAAGCGAGCAGCCATCTTTGCTAACATACCGTGCGTTCTGGAGCCGCCGGTCCTTAGCCGCTCGGACGGTAAAAGACCGGACGTGCTAACCTTGGTGCCGTGGCAGAAGGGGAAATGCCTATTGTGGGATGCCACGTGCATCAGAACCTTCGCCGCCTCACACCTGGGCCGCACGGTGCGGTCAGCCGGCGCTGCTGCTGGAACCGCAGTCTGCTGAGTGACTCGATAGCTCAGCGGTCAGAGCATTGGACCGGATATCCAAAGGTCGCAGGTTCGATTCCCGTCTGAGTATTATTCTGGTAAGAGTCGTATTTTTTCTAGTGTATTATTTAGTATTGTATGAAAATATCATTAAAATGCGAAAATCTCAAATTTAAAAATGAATTACATTTATTTAATTGTTGATTTTTGTATAATGTATTAATATTGTTGTAATAAGTAAATATATTCCCTTATAGAAGTACTCCTACGAAGTTTAAGTTTAGTTCAAGTGGAATTTCCAAAAATCCCTTCTTATTGGGTGTTTACACTGTATAAAGTATCTATATACACAATTTCAAGTCTCTAGGTTCAGTGGTTTGAGCTGGGCATAGTCTGTCAGTCACCCCTTCATTTTTATATAAGAGATAAAAAGTTTTTTTTTGCTATTCGTCTATCTTATAATAAAGTCAGCTGTAGAGTAAAGTAAGTTGTACTCATAGAATTTTTTACGGCAAGGAAAACTCAGTAAATTATTTTATTTTATTTTTTATAAAAAAAAATAGAATCTAAATCTAGAATCTATTTATTTTTATAGGTGTTATCGGCAATAAACTAAGTTATTTTAATTAGTCTGTTTTGTTTATGTTTGAGGATCCCCGATTAAACCAAAAATAAACGTCTTCAGGGAAAATCAAGTAAATAGGTACCTTTTTGTCTTAAAGTACGATTTTATCCAAATTCTATGAGTAAAATACTATCATAATAAATGGTTTTATCAAACTATTAAATCAAGAATTGTATCGTAAACACAATTATAATTTATTCTGTTCCTAAATAATAAATATTTTTACCTGAACTTTCATTTGTCCATAACTCAAAATACAAAATCTTCGATTTACTCGGTTTTCGCAGAACAACGACGATATTTACGTCATATGATATCAGTAAGAGACCCGTCTCTACATTTAGTTTTCAATCGTAGAGAGAGTAAACATAAGTCTGGCAGTTCTGAAATGGCCGGAATACCTTAAATTAAAATAAACATTTTTGTTTTTTAGTAATTTCAGAACTGACAGACTTATGTTTACTCTCTCTACGATTGAAAACTAAATGATGACACGGGTCTCTTACTGATGCCACATGACGTAAATATTATCTTAAAATTTTGACCGGAAGTGGAAGATTTTATTAAGCTTCCGGCCAATTTTATTTGCGATAATCTTCTGATCCTCGCTCAGCACAACTTTTCCGACCGTGTGCCATGCATTTCATCGTGATGTCATATGACGTAGGCAATACTGTCGCGGGCTCACGGACTATTATCAGAGATCGAGCGAGACAAATAACAACATCAAAATCCTTTAAATCAATGAAACACTTTGAACGCTAGGTATATAATTGTATATATTGGTATTTCTCCCTACTGCGATGTTCCAATAGTTAGGTGATTATTATCTGATATCTTAAAATTATTAATTTACAAACACTGATTCATTCATTATGGTATTAATTATGTTTCTCACCTTTATGAATTTTTACATGTTTAGCTAAATGACTGCTTTGACTAAAACATTTCGTACAATAACTACATTTATAAGGTTTCTCTCCTGTATGAGTTCTTACATGTTTAGTTAACTCACTGCTCGTAGTAAAACATTTCATACAATGACTACATTTGTATGGTTTCTCTCCTGTATGAATTCTTACATGTGCAGTTAAGTAACTGTTTTTAGTAAACAATTTCCTACAATAACTACATTTGTATGGTTTCTTTCCTGTATGAGTTCTTTCATGTGTAGCTAAAGTACTGCTGTCAGAAAAACATTTTATACAATAACTACATTTGTATGGTTTCTCTCCTGTATGAGTTCTTACATGTGTAGCTAAATGACTGCTCCAAGTAAAACATTTCGTACAATAACTACATTTGTATGGTTTCTCTCCTGTATGAATTCTTACATGTGCAGCTAAATGACTGCTCCAAGTAAAACATTTCGTACAATAACTACATTTGTATGGTTTCTCTCCTGTATGAATTCTTACATGTGCAGTTAAGTAACTGTTTTTAGTAAACAATTTCCTATCATAACTACATTTGTATGGTTTCTTTCCTGTATGAGTTCTTTCATGTGTAGCTAAAGTACTGCTGTCAGAAAAACATTTTATACAATAACTACATTTGTATTGTTTCTCTCCTGTATGAATTCTTACATGTGTAGCTAAATAACTGCTTTGAGTAAAACATTTCGTACAATAACTACATTTGTATGGTTTCTCTCCTGTATGAGTTCTTACATGTATAGCTAAATTACTGCTGTGAGAAAAACATTTTATACAATAACTACATTTGTATGGTTTCTCTCCTGTATGAGTTCTTACATGCGTAGCTAATTGACAGCTCCTAGTAAAACATTTCGTACAATAACTACATTTATAAGGTTTCTCTCCTGTATGAGTTCTTACATGTCTAGTTAATACACTTCTAGAAGTAAAACATTTCGCACAATAGTTACATTTGTATGGTTTCTCATTGCTACAAAAAAAATCCTTAACTTTGTTCTTATTCTTACAAAGTTTATTTTCTTTCAATTTGTCATTATTATGTACATCCTTTCCTTTCAAACGATTATTATTTTTACAATTTTGGTTATTTGTATTACAATCCAAATTTATCGTTATGTGCCATTTCTTGATATGATTTTCTAAGAGCCTTTTGCAGAAATATTCTTTTTTGCATACATCGCATATAAAAATATTATTTAAAGCTGTTATCTGATCATCAGTACTAGCTTCAATTCTAAAATTCTTTATGGCACTATTACTATTGGAAGCGTTTGTTTCATCGTTCGGTATTATTGATTTAATGGGAGTTTTAAATTTTTTACTGTATATTTTAAAGTCGGGTATTTTCCTATTATCATCGTCCTGTGCCTTATTTTCCACAATTGTAACGGTTTTTTCTAAGGGTGCTTGAGTTTTCAGTATTTCCTTTTCAGTATCAGTATTTGATTTACGTTTCTTGGGTAAGTGCAGCACCTGTGCAGGGAATGATAACGTTATTTTTAAATATAATGTTATTTCTTACTTTTTTACCGTTAACTTTAAAATTAACGTTATGTCAGGGATTGAAAAATATCGTTAAAAAAATAACGATAAATAAAAAATAACGTTAAAATACCGTTTAAACATTTTATCGGTAAATTTACCGGTAAAAATAACATTAAAATTATTTTACCGGTGTTCACGCCATCTGGTGGATGAAGCGAGAGGCGCCGCCGCGCGCCGTAGGAGAAGGTCAAGCGACAGCGCGACAAAGCATCATCAAATTATTCTTTTACATGAACTACAAAATAGAGCAAATCAACACCAGAGGGCGCTGATTCAAGCCATATAAGGAGCTGCCGCTGAAGACGAAGACCACTCTTTTCACTTTCGCGTCTCTCTCTGAACTCCCGATTTTTCCCCAATTTTTCATATAAATTTGCATTCGATAAAATTGTAATATTGAGACAATATAACAAACTGTATTCCATAAAAGTCGCAATCATTTAAAACCCAGACCCTGCTAGGAAAAAACATACAGGTACATTCGATCTGTACCATTGGACCTACGAGCCGAATAATCGAGGGAACCACGAAGGGTCTGGCCAATCATTCCTTCATCCTCCCTATACCGTCCAATTCCATTTCAATTTGTACTAAAACTGTGCTTTTATCTATAGATTTCGGTGTACGCCTCATCAACGGGCAGAAATTTGGTGAGTACCCTACTTTTTATAATTCGCCAAAATGAATGTGGAAGATAAGACTAATCGCAGTAAATCGCCTATTCCCAGTGCAAGTGCTAATTTAAGTGTAGAATCAGATGAAAGCGCGATTAAAGAATTGAATAAAAAACGCGGTACCATCAAAGGTAGACTAACTATATTCGTAAAATTTGTGAGCTCGTTCCGTAATGTTCATTTAAACGAAAAGCAAGTAACGGAATTAAAGTTACGTAGTGAATTATCGAAATCGTTATTCAGTGAATTTAACAATATTCAAAGCTCAATTGAAATGCTAATGGCGTCCGAAGACGACATTGCACGTCAGTTAGAAATTCGAGAATCGTTTGAAAATGTTTTTTATGATACCATGGCGGAAGTAGATATTTTGATAAAACGCTTTAGTACTTCTAGTCAATCTAGTTGCGAGTCTAAGTGTGGCGTGTGCGTTACCCCAGCAAAAAGTTGAGCTTTAGAGAGATGAGACCTTATCAGATAATTAGTGTGTCATGAGGAGAAATTTGTTTACTAATAGCAAAATTTGTGTGAGTTGTAGTTTTTAAGATATATGAGAAAAACAGATTTTGCTGGGGTCACGTTTTAAACATTACCCTGGCAAAAAAAGTTGTTTCAGCCTGGAACCAAATACATGAATAGATAGCTTTTGTTGCATAGTAAATGTTAGCAAATAGCAAAAATTGTGTGTGTTATGGTTCTTGAGTTATTTAAGTTTTTGCTGGGGTAACGTTTTGGGTTTTCCCAGATCTCGAAAACGGTTCAACGCAGAAGTTTGAAAAAAATACCACTAAGAGACCTTAATTTGTTTAAATTTGTTTGATTGTTAGTTTTTGATTTGGTTGTCGCAAACCAACGTAATTAAATGGTTTCGAAAAACAGAAAAAACGAATTTGCAAGTAAACTAGTACACTTATAATCAAATAAACAGCTGTTAAAATAGCCGTGGTAGACACTTATTACGTCAAGAATTTTAGGCTTTTTTAACTTTACACGATGTAAAGATATAAACAAATTTGATAAATTTTAGACTGGTCGTACTTTAGCGATCGAATACACAGTTTCCATAACATTAAGACACATGGCATACATTAAACAAATTTAAGTAATTCATTAACATTCCTTCCTGTTAATTTCAGCTTTCAATTACGCCTATCATGAAAGTTTTAACAAAAACAAGATTAAGACAGCAATTGTTGAATAAGCCGACCAAATTGTAAAGGTCACTAAAAAGCGACCGCACCATACGTACGGGTTATCTTCGTAAATTAGCAGCTTAGTATCCGATGTTTTGTACAGTTATGAAGAAAAATGTTATTGATATAGCTTAGATTCAACTAGTTTTCTATTTTATAAATTAATATCGTGTTTATTAATATCAAATAATACACTTACGCGATTAATAGTATTTTAAAAAGAATGTAATGATTCATGAAAGTTAAAAGTTTGAAGGCACTCAACATTACATAAATAAAGGTAAATAATAATCTAAACCTAATTAGGTAATAATCTCGCTAAGCAATTTATAGTGTGATTTATTTGTCAGTATCAATATATAAAATTGTTGCTTCTGTTTTTTTAAACCAAATGTTTTATTTTAATACCAAACCTACTCATGTCAATCCAGTGACCACTATGTTTGACAGGTAAAAACATTTACCCATAAAAACTGTTCCTACCTAGGAACAGTTTTTACGGAAACTACCTCGCATTTTTTCCATATAGGTATATTTCTCACCATTTAAACCTTCCCCTGGAACTACGACAAACATTTTAAACCGATAAAACCAAAATCGGCCAAGCTAATCTTAATTTTTCGCGACACTAACGTAAATTTTATATTTAAAGATAATCTGACCAGCAAACTTTGTACGCAACTGTACTAACAAAAGATCCATATTATCCCGTTCATTTAAGATGGTTACGCTTATGTATAGCGCGGTCGCTTTTACGTGACCTCTACAATTTAGGCGGCTTATTAGAGAATTGTTGTCATATTCTTGTTTTTGTTAAAACTTTCATAATAGGCGTAATTGAAAGCTGAAATTAACAGAAAGGAATGTTAATGAATTACTTAAATTTGTTTAATGTATGCCATGTGTCTTAATGTTATGGAAACTGTGTATTCGATTGCTAAAGTACGACCAGTCTAAAATTTATCAAATTTGTTTATATCTTTATATCGTGTAAAGTTACAAAGCCTTAAATTCTTGACGTAATAAGTGTCTACCACGGCTATTTTTTACAGCTGTTTATTTGATTATAAGTGTACTAGTTTACTTGCAAATTCGTTTTTTCTGTTTTTCGAAACCATTTAATTACGTTGGTTTGCGACAACCAAATCAAAAACTAACAATCAAACAAATTTAAACAAATTAAGGTCTCTTAGTGGTATTTTTTTCAAACTTCTGCGTTGAACCGTTTTCGAGATCTGGGAAAACCCAAAACGTTACCCCAGCAAAAACTTAAATAACTCAAGAACCATAACACACACAATTTTTGCTATTTGCTAACATTTACTATGCAACAAAAGCTATCTATTCATGTATTTGGTTCCAGGCTGAAACAACTTTTTTTGCCAGGGTAATGTTTAAAACGTGACCCCAGCAAAATCTGTTTTTCTCATATATCTTAAAAACTACAACTCACACAAATTTTGCTATTAGTAAACAAATTTCTCCTCATGACACACTAATTATCTGATAAGGTCTCATCTCTCTAAAGCTCAACTTTTTGCTGGGGTAACGCACACAAGTGTGGCGCGAAATCGTTAGTCAAGCTTCCTACGATATCGCTTCCTTTTTTTGACGGATCGTACGACAATTGGTTAGAGTTCAGGGACACCTACCTTTCTATGATTCACAATTCTACTCAACTTGAACAGATACAGAAATTTCATTATTTACGTTCCTCACTGATAGGTAACGCTGCTCAAGTAATCAAGTCAATTGAATTTACGTCAGAAAACTACGTAATAGCTTGGGATTTGCTTTATGAGAGATATAATAACACGAAACTTTTAATACACAATCACGTGAAAGCAATATTTTCTATGCAAAGTCTGAATAAAGAGTCTTCTTTTCACATTAGAAAATTAATTGATATTATTTTAAAAAATATACGCGCATTAAAGACTCTTGGTGAACCCACTGAATATTGGGACACGCTCATTATTTACATAATTACATCAAAATTAGATTCAGTAGTTGAGAAAAAATGGGAACAATACAAAAATAATTTAATTTCTCAGGCGAATAAAAACATTAAGTTAGACGACCTCCTGTCTTTCTTAAGAAATAAGGCAGACACTTTGGAAATGATCAAGGCGCACAATCCTTCTTCATTTTCAAATAATAAAATAATACCAGAAATTACTAAACGACCTATTCAACAAAAGTTACATAGTTTTACATCAACAAAAAATAATTTAAAAATTACTACCCGCACATGTCCGCTATGCAGCGGTAATCACGCGCTTTATACGTGCACTTTATTCTTGGACTTTTCAATTCTGAAAAGAATGGAATTCGTTAATAATAAGAAATTGTGTATGAATTGTTTACGTGCTGGACATTCGCCATCAGATTGTGTTTTTGGTGCATGTAAACAGTGTAATAAGAAACACAACAGCTTATTACACCAAAATAATATCGTCGATAACGCATTATTGTCAGTCGTGGAAAGTCGATCGGAATCGAATTCCGAACCCCACGATTCATCCGTTTTACATACGATACAGCAGCCACGCATAAATATTGGTTGTACGGAATCCCATCAGCCACGCATTAATATTGGTTGTAAGGAAACCGTGAGTAATATCGTAAGCGCATCGGAAACAGTTTTATTATCCACAGCTTTAGTGGAAGTAGCAGGTAGCGATAATGTCTATGTTAAGGCTCGTGCCATTCTCGACAGCGGTAGCCAAAATTGCATAATTACAGATAACTTACGTAAAAAGTTAAACGTTAAATCGATACAGTCCGCTTTTCATATCACGGGTATAGGGCAGGTGCACACTCACTCAACGGAGTCGTGTGAAATTAAACTAAAATCATTAAACAGTGAATTTCAAACTCGCTTTAATTGCATAGTTTTGAAGAATATTACTACTGCAATACCGTCAGTCAGTTTAAATTTTAATTCGTTAGAAATTCCAAATAATATTCAACTTGCCGATTCTTTATTTTATAAATCGTCACAAATCGATTTATTGATCGGTGCCGATGTGTTTTGGGGTTTATTGATAGACGGTAAAATTCGCTTGAATTCAGGTCCATACCTACAGAATACTACGTTAGGTTGGGTCATATCTGGTATCGTTTATGATAATCATTTACAATCACATAATAATCAAGTACAATGTCATTTTATGCAAACAGTTCAATTAAATAAACAGTTAAGTAAATTTTGGGAATTAGAAGAAATCACTTCTCCTAAACAATACCAGACAGACGAAGAACGCTATTGTGAACAATTATTTTCCGAAACGACAAAGCGGGTAGACGGCGGTCGTTTTTCGGTTAGGATTCCAGTGAAAGATTCGCTTGATGAGCTAGGCGATAGCTACAAGATAGCTGAGAATAGATTTTTGTCATTAGAGCGTAGATTAGAAAAATCACCAGATTATAAAAGAATGTATTGCGATTTCATGCAAGAATATTTAAGCCTAGGTCACATGACGCGAATTGAAAATTATACGTCACCTCATTATTTTTTACCTCATCATGGTGTAATGAGGGAACAGAGCACTACTACTAAATTGCGAGTAGTTTTTAACGCGAGTCAAAAAACGACAACCGGTAAGTCGTTAAATGACGTTCAGATGACAGGTCCGGCACTACAAAATGAATTATTTTCTATCATTTTACGTTTTCGTCAGTACAAGTTTGTAGCATGTGCCGATATAGAAAAAATGTTTAGACAAATATTAATTCACGAAGATCAAAGAAATTTACATTTAATTTTATGGCGACAAAATTCATCCGATCCCATCAATGTGTTTCGCCTTAACACGATTACGTATGGAAACGTGTCGTCCCCTTATCTTAGCAATCGATGCATTAAGCAATTAGGATTAGAATGTTCGGACAAAGACGTATCACGCACTATTTTAGAAGATATGTATATCGACGATGTATGTATAGGAGCGGACACGGTTCTTAAGCTATCACAGTTAAGTAAAGGAGTATCGGACACTTGTTTATCGGGTTGTTTTTCATTAAGAAAATGGATTTTTAACACACCCGACATCACGTCTTTTAATTCCGATGTAGATAATAACCAGACTAAAAGTTTATTATTTGATGAAAACTGTTCTAATAAAACCCTTGGTTTGGGTTGGTATAATACAAGTGATGAATTGCATTTTACAACTAAAATAAAATTAGAAAATAATGATAAAATCACTAAACGTCAAATATTATCAATCGTTTCACAAGTGTACGACCCACTCGGTTTATTAAGTCCGTTTATTATTATAGGAAAATCGTTATTACAAAAGTTATGGTTATGTAAACTAGATTGGGATGAAATAGTACCTAATAAATTATTAATTATTTGGGAAAAGTTTTTAAAATCGTTAGAATGTTTACAAAATATTCGTGTACCGCGTCATGTCATAGGATGTGATTATCTATATATATAAAATTCAAAGTCCTGACTGAGTGAGATATCAACGCACAGCCCAAACCGCTGAACCTAGAGACTTGAAATTTTGCACACAGATACTTTATACAGTGTAGGCATCCACTAAGGAAGGATTTTTGAAAATTCCATCCCTAAGGGGATGAAATAAGGGATGAAAGTTTGTATGAAAGTCCCTCAGTTTTGAAGCTAGGATCTTCAAATTTTGTGTTTAGGCTGATGATTGAAAATAAATAAATACGTGTCTCAGCGTTTTTCAAAATTCTACCCCCAAAGGGGTGAAAAGGGGGATGAAGTTGTGTTTAGAAGATAATCCTTCATTTTTGAAGTAGAAATCGCTAGATTTGTAATTTAGGCTTATGGATGGAAATCTAACGCAACGCATATTGTATTGGTATAATTTCAACCCCCATGGTGATGAAATGGGGGTGCAATGGGGTAAATAAACCTAAAAATCGATATGGATGTCGTTATTGGGGTTTTCTGGGATGAAGATTGCGAAAATGACATTTATTTTGAAGTCCAACACGGTCGACATGATTTAACCCCTAAAGGGGTGAAAATTGGATTTAAATTTGGTATTGAAAACAATATAAAATAGACATTACAACTTA
Source organism: Agriphila tristella (assembly GCA_928269145.1). Lineage (NCBI taxonomy): Eukaryota > Metazoa > Arthropoda > Insecta > Lepidoptera > Crambidae > Agriphila > Agriphila tristella. The sequence goes on along the minus strand of OV743447.1, from coordinate 17,937,941 downwards.
AAACTTCGTAGGAGCATGTCTTAAAATAAATAGGCAAACATATATTTTGTGGTTTTGAAAATCAACCCCTTAGGGGGTAAATGGGCTAAGTAAACGTAGAAATCGATATGGATGTCGTTCTTGAGGTTTTATGGGATGGTGATTGCGAAAATGACATTAATTTTGAAGTCCAATTTAACCGCTAAAGGGGTGAAAATGGGGTACAAATTATATATGGAAAAATAATATAAAATAGACATTACATAGTTTACAGCTTAAAAATTCGTAGGAGCATGTCTAAAAATAAATAGGCAAACACATATTTTCTTATTTTGAAAATCATCCGTTAGGGGGTAAATGGGGTAAGTAAACATGAAAGCCGATGTGGATGTCGTTCTTGAGGTTTTATGGGATGAGGAATGCGAAAATGACATTTGTTTTGAAGTCCAACACGGTGGACATGATTCAGCCCAAGGGGACGGGGACGGACACGGGAACAGGAACGGGAACGGGGGCGGGGACGGAAACGGGAAAGAGTAAAGAAACGGGAACGTGATACTCTTAATATCTCTGGACCTAATTCTGATTATTGTAATAAACTAGCTTCCGCCCGCGACTTCGTCCGCGTGGATATTAGAGAAAATCCTTAGGGAACCTTCAACCAGGATCCGACCAACCGTTTTATACGCGATTAGGCGGGTCCCCACCAAGCGCGCTGCCTCGCGAGGCAAAACATTTGCGACGTGTGACAGGCCTCGCACGAGGCTGCGCGCTTGGTGGGGACCCGAAGCTAGTTTTAGAATAGAACTTCACGTATTTGCAGATGCGAGCGAGACTGCGTACGGCGCGTGTGCTTACATACGGACGTGCAATAGCAATGGTGACGTCGCAGTTAGATTGTTATGTTCGAAGAGCCGCGTCGCGTCCGTGAAACCGGTTTCCACTCCTCGGCTGGAATTATGTAGCGCGTTGTTGGCTGCGAGGTTAGGCGATAAAATATTAAAAACATTGCGTTTAACTTTTGATAAGATTGTCTTTTGGACGGATTCAACTATTGTTCTCGGCTGGTTACGAATGTCTCCACATAATTTAAAGACTTTCGTACAGAATCGTGTTGTTGAGATAAATGAGTTAACAAGTGATTCGACCTGGCTTCATGTTAGCTCATCACAAAATCCAGCTGATCTAGTTTCGCGCGGTTTATTTTTAAACGAATTAAATTCATCTGAGTTATGGTGGAACGGACCCGCCTTTTTGCGTGAGAATGGGGCAGATTGGTCACAAAACCAGTTTGTCACTTTAGAAAATAATAATTTACCTGAATTAAAACAATCTACTGTAAATATGGTGTGTAATAATAATTTTGAAAAAATTGAGATTATTAATTTTAATAGATTTTCTAAATTTTCTAGATTACAGCGAGCGTGTGCATATATGTTGCGTTTTATACATAACACACGAGTTAAAAACAATGAACAAAGACTGCGGGGGCCGTTAAGTGTAGACGAACTAGATAAGTCTTTAAATTTTATAATAAAACAAGCTCAAAGGCAATCATTTTCTTATGAATACAATGCGTTAGTTAATAATCATAATTTAAAATCTAATCGTAATGTTTCTAGCTTGAATATATTTTTAGATAAGAATAATATTATAAGAGTTGGCGGCAGACTAGTAAATTCAAATTTTGCATATGATAAAAAGCATCCCATTTTATTATGTAGTAAACATGTTTTTACTTGTATTCTTTTTCAAAGTGAACATTTAAATTTATTACATGCTGGTCCACAACTACTTTTATCTCATATCAGAGATAGATGGTGGCCATTAGGTGGTAGAAATTTAGCAAGAAAAATTGTTAAACAATGCGTAAAATGTAGTCGTATGAAAGGTAAAATTTTGAAACCTATAATGGGTAACTTACCTATCGAGCGCGTAACTGCAAGCTTCTTGTTTGGAATTTGTGGGGCGGATTACGCAGGACCTTTATATATTTTAAATAAAAAAGGTAGGGGTGCCAAACTTGAAAAATGTTATATATGTCTATTTGTATGTTTTTCCACGCGTGCCATACACTTAGAACTTGTTACTAGTTTGTCATCGGAAAGTTATATTTCAGCTTTGAAACGATTCATTTCGCGGAGAGGAAAACCCTCACAAATATTTTCCGATAATGGTAGAAACTTTGTGGGAACAGCTCGTGAATTTTCGGATTTTTTCAAAAACAATTCAGAGTCTATCATTGATTATGCGTCAGACCATCACATTAAATTCACGTTTATACCTCCATACGCACCTCATTTTGGCGGGTTATGGGAAGCTGGGGTCAAATCCTGCAAACACCATATTACTCGTGTAGTAGGAAATGCACATATGACTTATGAGGAGCTCAGCACAGTTTTAGCACAGATTGAAGCTGTCCTGAATTCCCGCCCTATGTATCCTTTATCTTCAGATCCCAGTGACTTCACTCCTCTTACTCCTGCCCACTTTATGATTGGCCGGCCGCTGACCGCTCCAGCAGAGGACGACGTGACCACTACGCCTACGCACTCATTATCCCGCTATCAACGAGTCGAACAGCTACGACAAGCATTCTGGAAGCGATGGTCCACAGAGTACATTTCGGAACTACAAAGGCGCACCAAATGGCAAACGAAGAATGACAACTTAGAGAAAGGAACTTTGGTTGTCATAAAGGAAGATAACCTCCCCCCGCTCAAGTGGCGCTTGGGACGCATTTTATCTCTGATTCCAGGCAAAGACGGAGTATCCAGGGTTGCGATCATTCGTACAGCAACAGGCGTCATCCACAGGGCATTTTCCAAAATATGTCCACTGCCGGTCGCTGAGGAACCAGGTTCGATGCCCGACATGACACACCCTGATTGAGAGTGGATCTCTCAAGGTCCGCCGGGATTTTCACGCCATCTGGTGGATGAAGCGAGAGGCGCCGCCGCGCGCCGTAGGAGAAGGTCAAGCGACAGCGCGACAAAGCATCATCAAATTATTATTTTACATGAACTACAAAATAGAGCAAATCAACACCAGGGGGCGCTGATTCAAGCCATATAAGGAGCTGCCGCTGAAGACGAAGACCACTCTTTTCACTTTCGCGTCTCTCTCTGAACTCCCGATTTTTCCCCAATTTTTCATATAAATTTGCATTCGATAAAATTGTAATATTGAGACAATATAACAAACTGTATTCCATAAAAGTCGCAATCATTTAAAACCCAGACCCTGCTAGGAAAAAACATACAGGTACATTCGATCTGTACCAACCGGTAAAATTATCGTTAAAAAATAAAGTTATTAATTAGAATACATACATACATACATACATACACTCACGCCTGTTTCCCATGGGGGTAGGCAGAGACTATGGATCGCCACCTGCTACGATCCTTGCACACTTCTTTCGCTTCATTCATATCCATCAATCTTTTCATACATGCCCTGCGGTTTTTGTCACTGCGTACACCAGCCTTTTTTATAATAACCTCTATTTGGTCCGCGTAGGTTTTTCTGGGACGCCCTCGTGCAATCGTTCCTTCCACATTCGCACAGTATATCTCTTTCGTGATTCGCCTTTCATTCATCCTCTCTAAGTGACCAAACCACTGGAGCATTCCTTTCTCAATTCTTGTCACTATATCATCTTTCAGACCACACCTTTTGCGAATCACCTCATTGCTCACTCTATCACTCAGTTTTACTCCACATATTTTCCTCAACGATCGCATCTCTACCGCATTTATTCTGCTTTCATTCTTCTTCTGCCATACCCAAGATTCGCTTCCATACATCAGTGTCGGTACCAGCACTCCGTTATGAATAGCCATTCGCGCCTTTGCAGAAACGGTTTGGCTACTCATAACCGAGTGTATAGCACCACTCACCGAATTTCCTTTCTTCACTCGTCTTTCTATGTCTTCCTCACTCTTTCCGTCCCTTGTGAACAAACTCCCCAAGTATACAAACTCACGGACTTGTTCCACTTTTTCGCCACCTAACATTACCGTACAGTCAGTCATTTCTTCATCTCTCTCAAACACCATCACTTTAGTCTTAGTTACATTCACTTTCATCCCTTTTCTCACAAAATCTTCATTCATAACCGACATCATTTCCTGCAACTCTTGCGCAGAAGACGCAAGTATAACTTGGTCGTCAGCGTAGAGAAGGCACTTGATTTGAGTCCCATTCATCACAACCCCACAGTCACGTTCTTTCAGACCTTTCATACAACTGTCCAAAAACAGATTAAAGAGCCATGGTGACGCAACACATCCCTGTCTGACACCCCTAGAGATGCCAAACCAGTCAGTGTATACGCCGTCAATCCTGACGCATGCACGGGAATCCTCATAGAGAGATTTCAGTGCATGAATCAGTCTGCTCTCCAATCCGTATTCGGACAACACCTTCCATAGCTCATTCCTGTCAACTCGATCGTAGGCCTTCTCCAGGTCCACAAAGGCACAGTAAACCTTTTTGTGCTTAGCCAGGTGTTTTTCGGTTAAGCACCTCAAGGAGAAGACCTGATCCGTGCATCCCATTCCCTTTCTGAATCCCGCTTGCACATCCCAAATACTCTGATCAGTTTTTTGCATCACTCTTTCAATCAGTACCTTTGCATACAATTTACTGACAATGCTGAGAAGACTGATCCCGCGGTAGTTTTTAGCATCCTGCCGTGACCCTTTCCCTTTGTACAGCGGCACGACCACGGCTTTACGCCAATCTTCCGGCACTTTGCCACTGTTCCAACATTTATTAAAGATCAGGCACAGCCAGGACGCAACCAGCTCTTTCCCACCTCTCAGCATTTCAACAGTAATTCTGTCATATCCTGCTGCTTTCCCTTTTTTCATGCTCTTCATTGCACTAATAATCTCATCCATATATATATCTCTTTCATCCACTTCTGTCTCTTCCTCGTCTTCCACCCTTTTATCCGAGGCTTCTAGCATAGGGCCATCCGCCTCAAACAAACTCTCAAAATATTTCATCCACTCCTGTAGTACACCTTTTTCATCTGTCACTAGCTCACCTTTTTCATCTCTTATCACATTCATTTTAGACTTATGTGATCCACTTCGAGACGTTTTCACTTGTTTCCAAAACAATTTTATATTGTCTCGAAAGTTATCACAGAGTTTGAAGTCACACTTTTCTTTCATCTTTCTCTTTTTTTCGTCTACTTTTTCTTTCACTACTTTCTTAATCCTTTTAAACTCCCTTGCAACTGTATCAACATCCTCTTCTGTAACACTTGCATTCACTCTTTTACTGGCTTTGATGGCCAGCAGATCCTGCCATACTTTTTTCTTTTCATTCACTATCTGTCTTACCTCACTATCCCACCAGTTTATTGGGGGAGCATTCTTCCTTTTACTCACTCCACATATTTCCTCAGCTGTTTCAGTCACACCTTTTTTAAACTTTTCCCAAACTTCCTCAAGCTTGCCATCTTTCACTTCAGCCACATTTCCCAATCGTTCTTTCAATTTGCACAAATATGTCTTTTGCACTTCCACTTCATCCAGGTTCTCAACTTTTACTCTAGTCAGCTCCGTTGTTGACACTGTGGGACGATGACGCCAACTTTTGAACAGACCACTAACCCGAGACACTACAAGAAAGTGGTCTGTTCCAATGTTACCACCCCTAAAGACCCTGGTGTCTACAACTCTGCCCTTCAGTCTTTCATCAACAATCACAAAATCGATCATACTCTTTTTTTCCCCTCTCTGCCAAGTGTACATATGAATTTCCTTGTGGTCAAACATGGTGTTCGTTACCACAAGATTCTTTTCTAAACATACCTCAATCAAACTCCTGCCATTATCATTTACTCTTTTGTCTCCATATATTCCTAAAACTCCCTCACATCCCTCTCTTCTCACACCTACCCATCCGTTAAAATCTCCAAGCATAACTATCCTTTCATTATCTTTGCATTCATTCAAGATGTCTTCCACACTTTTCCAGAAATCCTCCTTTTCCGTTGCTGACTTGGATATATCGGGAGCATACACGCCAATGACGCGTATCCGAAGTAATCCTACTTTGAGTCTAACCCAGAGAAGTCTGGGACTAACACATTCATACTCAGTCATGCATTCTATCATCCTTTCCGACAGCAGGAGTCCCACGCCCATACTCGCGTGCTCATTTTCGGCAACGCCCGACCACAGAACTTTAAACGGGCCATGTTCTGAGACTCCTTTGCCCTTTCTTTTCGTCTCGTTCACGCATAAAACATCCAACTTCTTTTCTTCCATAATTAAACACACCTCATCCATTTTCTCCTCCATCGCTCCACATACATTCAGCGTAGCAAAACGGGTCTCCGATGCCCGCTTTTCGCCCCGAGAGAAACAAGTTACGCGTGATGAGTGGCGAGCTCTATCGCCGCAGCCAGGTTTATTAAAAAAATTTGAAACCATTTTGTTCCCACGATTAGCTAGGGAAAGACAACTGTCCACCACACAGAGCCCCGCGTGTGTGGTAAGGCTATTTACGCCTGGAGGGCACCAATTCCCAGGGTGGCACGCTTATGACTAGGCACGCCCCTAGCCATGCAGCCATCGGCACGGCAGACCTTAGCTTAGCGGAGGGGAAGGAATAGGATTAGGATAGGGATGTGAGGTGGGTATAGGAGTGTGTAAAATGGGACGGATCAGGGTACAAAAAGGACACCGTTGCTGCGGGGGGGTTGAGAGGTTGCAGCAGCGGAGGCTGAGGGTCCGGGGGCGCTTACCCGTACTTGTCATAGGGAAACCGGACAAGTCCTCTGAACTTAATTAGAATAACGTTAATTTTAAAGTTTAACAGTAAAAAAGTAAGATTTAACGTTAAAATTAACGTTTTTTACTGAAATAAGTTTGCTGAGCAAGCTTCCAGCGTATGGTTTACCTGCTGACTTTTGCAGTTGGATTTCGGATTTCTTGAGCGAACGGTCGATAAGAGTGGTTATTGATGGCTGCTCTTCTGACCTCATGGCTATAGAAGCTGGAGTTCCTCAGGGATCGGTTCTTTCCGCAACGCTTTTTCTGCTGCACATCAACGATCTGCTTATGCCCGGAATTGTTGGGTATGCAGATGACAGCACGATTGCGGAGAGGTATTTGTCCAATGCAAATGCCAGCAGAGACGAAATTAGTTCCTTGAGAGAAGCCATGGTGGAGCGGACTAATATGACTTTGAGTCTTGTCTCCCAATGGGGCGACAACAATTTGGTCACTTTTAACGCCACCAAAACGCAGGCATGTCTATTCACTGCTAAAAAGAGTCCTCTGAACTTGACTCCTACTTTCCGAGGTGTTTCTATACCAGTCACCGACAATCTCGATTTCCTTGGCATAAAGTTGACTTCCGATCTCAACTTTGGTGACACAATTGAGTCGAAGGCTCAAACTGCAGCCAAAAAACTAGGCATCTTGAACAAGGTTAAGCGATATTTCACGCCGGGACAGCTTCTAACTCTTTACAAAGCGCAAGTCCGGTCGTGCATGGAATATTGCTGCCACCTGTGGGATGGGTCCGCAAAGTACCAACTAGCTGCACTAGACTCGGTTGAACGCAGAGCCAGAAAACTCATAGGGGATAGTAAGCTAGTAACAACTAAGCTTCATAGTCTTTCCCACCGCCGCACACTGCAGGAATTCCGCGATCTAGCGGGATTTAACTCGAAAACTCAACTTCTTCCAAATGAGCAATGCAATAAATTTTTCGATACTTAAGTACCTATCTGCAATCACTTAGTACTTGAAATTATTGTAGATATCACCAAACTTAAATAAAAAAATGTTGAAGGGACTACATAAAATTTTTCATTCGATTGTCATCAAACCTACTATTTATTTGTGTGCATTGTTGCTTCGATTTCACCACAATAACAGTTATAACTCTGATTTTTGTGTTATTCATTGTGTTAATAGTGTCTTTGAGGTAAGTAAAACACGATTTTAATAAGTATAAAGTAAATAAATAATAGTGCAGTAGCATTTAACTAACTAAGCCGAAAAATCGGTACTGCTTTGAAAAATGCTCAACTTTAATAGAGTAAAAGTTATATTATTACACAATATTACAAAACAAAACTTACGTCATGTTGTAGTCTAGGTTCTTAAGTATTAGATTTACCGGACAGATTTTGCGCGTTTTTGCGACGCCCATACATTTTTTTTCATTCAGGCGCTGTAGGTAGTGAAACTAGCGCCACCACTACATTTATTATTACTCGTAAACCAAGTCAATATTTAAAAAAAGCACAAGTAATAATCTCTTAAATTGTGTCTAATATTTATTGAATAACTCTTCAACAGTTATCATTCATTCTGTAAGTTTTAAAATCCATAATTGCCAAAAGTGGCCACTTTGAGCTAAAATGGATTTTAAAACTTACAGAAAGAACGAAAACTGTTGAAGAGTTATTCAATAAATATTAGAGACAATTTAAGAGATTTATACTTGTGCTTTTTTTAAATATTGACTTGGTTTACGAGTAATAAAAATAAATGTAGTGGGAGCGCCACATTCACTACCACCGCGCCTTCAGAATGGCTAATGAAATCACAGACGGAATGTTTTTTCAAATTTGGCATTTAAATAAAGGAAACGAGTGCTTTGATGCTGTTTCAGTTTTGTAAAATTTTTTGATAAAGCTGAAAAAGAAATAAAGATATTTTAAGAGCATTATTAGCAAAATTAGAAAAAAATGGGTGGCGAGTGGTCATCATCTTGAACGCTTTTTGAGTAAAAATGTAAGCTGGTTAAATGCTGAAATTATGCTTCCATATAGTATAATGCTAGAAATTCCCTCATCATCGCATTTCAGCGGCAGTGAAAGACCACAAAAATAATTTTCAGAATGCTGCGTTTTCTTTTATGGAATGCATACTCGGTACTTCATATCGCTTATCGTCTTGATGTAAAAAAAAATGGCAAGTTAGAGGCCAAGATAATAAGGATAAAGTGAAAGCTAGAAAGGAAGCAATACACACTAAATTTAAAAAAGGAATTTGGTTTACTAGTGGATATGCCTACTCAGCAAGCCGGAAATACCAATGACGGCAATACCACTCAAAGATTTTTTCGTAATGCAACGAAAATGGTCAATTTGGAATTGATAAATAGATTTTACATAATTTTAGAATCGTTTGGTTGGCTTTCCTATCTACCTAGACGCCTTTGACACATATTGCAGATTCTAGAAACCTTTAAAACCAAGAATATTCCTGGAACAACATGCCTGTTAGTGTTATGCACACTAACAGGCATGTTGTTCGTGCTATTCCGTGGCAGAGAAGTAATAGCCTCATATATCCTCCCTATGAAGAGGCTAAAGAGGCCAGAAATAAAGACAACAGAATGTATAGAGAATTAAAAACATCCCGAATCGACAATAACGAGGATCTTCTTAATCGGCTTCTGGTATCATCAGATCCCTTTATAACCTATATATCCCTTTAGAACAAAATTACGATAAAGTCCGCTAGAACCTGAAGTTTTGAAACTACTCTCTATACCTACGGCAAAATACCTAGTTACAGAAGACTGAGTGGGGTACCTTTTTATGTTATTTTCTAATACACATAATGGTAAATTTTTAGCAACACAACTTTTTAAGTAACTTATGATATAATTTTAATACATGAAACCATAATTCTAAGTCAAAAAACCATTTTGATTACTATTAATAATTAAATCCCGCTAGATTATGAAATTCCTGCAGTGTGCGCCGTGAAGTAGCTTGTTTGGCGGTGTTCTACAGGTTATATTTCGGAGAGTGTGCTCTTGAGCTGCATGAGCTCATTCCGCCATCCCCGTTCTATCATCGGTCGTCCAGACGCACGGCGGGGTATCATCCCTATTTGGTTGACATTCCATGCATGCGCACGAAGCGTTTTTCGTCTTCCTTTTTAATGCGCACAGCCAAGGAGTGGAATTCCCTGCCTGCGTCTGTATTCCCGCAAGCATATAACCCAGCGATATTTAAAGCCCGAGTGAATAGGCTTCTTCTGGGCAAGCTGGCTTCATCTTTGGCCTCTTCTTAGCCTTTGGGTTCTCGAATGTGGCCAAGAGTAAGCCCATTTGATGTAAAAAAAAAAAAAAAAAACGTTAATTTCAATGTGACGTTATCTAAATTAACGTTATTTATTGACAAAACGTAAATTTTAAAATTGACGTTATAAAAATAAGAAATAACGTTATCATTCTCTGCGTTATGTCAATAAATAACGTTAATTTAGATAACGTTACATTTAAATTAACGTTATTTCAGTAAATAACGTTAATTTTAAAGTTATGTCTTACTTTTTACCGTTTACTTTAAAATTTAGGGTATGTCAATAAATAACGTTAATTTTAGATAAAGTTACATAGAAATTAACGTTATTTCAGTAAATAACTTTAATTTTAAAGTTATTTCTTACTTTTTTCCCGTCAAACTTTAAAATTAACGTTATTCCAATTAATAACGTTATTTATAGCGATAATTTTACCGGTATATTGTACCGGTAAAGTTTAACGCTATATTTAACGCTAATTTTACCGGTAAAATATTTTTCACGTTATTTTTACCGGTTTTACCGATAAAATGTTTTAACGGTATTTTTAACGTTATTTTTTATCGTTTTTTTTTTAACGGTATTTCAATCCCTGCCTGTGAGGTAATGTTTAAACGATAGATTTAAAATAGCTAGTTGTGGGTTGTGCATAAGCCCGGTACAGCTGATCTGCAACGCGCCACTAGTGACTAGTATAATATGGCCGGCCTCTGCGCGCTTCACCTGCGACCGTCTGTTCCCAGCAGTCTACGCGCGCACGCCATGGAGCCGCTTCAGGGGCCCTATTTTGAATCATTAGAATTCCAAATCGTGTATGAAATCGCAAGATTCGTATGCGAATCCCTAAAATCGCTATTCTTGAATATTCATACTCGTGAATTTTGCAACGAGTGGTCAGACCCACTCGTTTTCGATATTCTACCAGTAGAAATGACGAGAGAGAGAGAGAGAGAGAGAAATATCAAAATCAAATGACTGACATTATAACTTTTTAATTTACGTTCCGTTTCCCCGGTAACTCAATACCGGTTTTTAAAATCAACGAGTTATTATTTTTATTTTTTCTGCGTGAAATGAAAAATACTATAAGATTCGAGTTTTAGGGCAACACTCATTTCTATTGTTTCAAAAATATTACGTATTTTTGGAGCAATCGAAATTGATTTCGTATACGTTTTGCTTTCGTGCATGAATTTAAGATTCATTTCGAATGATTCAAAAATGCGTCCCGCGTCTCCTGTACCGTACGAGTAGGTGCTTGTTCGCGGCGCGCACAACCGTTGCGAATGACACTGCGCGCACTCAAACTGTTCCTCGCACAAACCGACGATCGGCGGGAACAACGCGCGCGCTACGAGTGCCCATTCAAGTGTATGGAAAATGTTGTGCATGTTGTGCTGCATGCACATAATCTGTACCGGGCTTAAGAGATTTATCAAAAATCATCCAATATTTTGCAAGCTATAGAATAACTATGAAACCGGCAGGCTGATTATCTAAAATGAGCGACTGAACTCGATTCCTGAATTATTTTGAAATCGTCGTGCGACCGAGTCACTGGTTTGGTATTGTGTATGCGATCGCTGATTAGTTTATGCTCGTTAAGATCTTCATAGAAACTAGCGCCACTGGTAACCGGTGGGAGCGACTGAAAAGTGTTTTACCGAAACTACTCTGTGACTGTGTATGTGTGTTCTATGAACATAACCTTTTTGTTTTCGCTTCGAATTTGGTTTACATTTTATCGTATACAAAATTGCAAATTCCGTGTAGGTATTGAAGAAGTCTTTTGTTTAACATTACAGCAATTTTATTTAATTTTGGTTAAATCTAAGGCTAAGAATTTATCGAAAACTAACCAGTGATTACGTTATGTCTGGTTTCTGTTTGTTTGACAGATGAAATCACGAAATCGTCGCGGTCGCGTCGCTTCGCGGTTTCGGAGCATTTCTTTGCAAGTGCTCGTGTATTTAAGTTCTTTAGTTGTTCGTTAGAGGCAGCACTCTTAGAAACTCGATCGGTGGTACGAAATCGAGTTTGACAGCGACGATTTCGTAATTATTACTGTACCTTGATATGTAAGGCTGTTGCTAACAATTCTGAAAGCGCAATTGCATTGCTGCTTTAAGTAAGATAGTTGTCACATTGGTTCTTAACTAAAGCAGCAATGTAACTGCGATTTCTGTCAGAGTTGATTGCGACAAAGTTATATAATTACCCCCCAGGTGCAACAACTCACAATTTCACCAATATTTATCAAAAAAATCTAGTTATTAATAATAGCAGGGATAGCAGGGATTGAAATACCGTTAAAAAATAACGTTAAAAATACCGTTAAAACATTTTATCGGTAAATTTACCGGTAAAAATAACGTTAAAAATATTTTACCGGTAAAATTAGCGTTAAATATAGCAAAATCGACTCACCCGTAGCAACTCAGACGGGACTCGAACCCGCACCCTTAGGATTCCGGCCCAATGCACTACCAATGGGGAATGTCCGAAAAAAATCAAATTGGCTGAATATTTTTCTATAGGTAGGAATAAGGTCCCTTAGTAATAGAATAAATTTTTATAATTTTCGGTTTCGTGAAAAAATTTCAAAAAATCAAAGTCTCTTCGACTTCACAAATGTATGAAAGTAACAGCAGAATGGAGATTGTACCTTTGCCAACACCTGCCACAACCACAACATGGTATTAAAAAAAAGTTTCAAGACAAAATGTCAAAACTTTTTTTTTAAATACGTGTTGTGTTTGTGGCAGTTAGCGGCAAAGGGATAATCTCCATTCTGCTGTTACTTTCATACATTTGTGAAGTCGAAGAGACTTTGATTTTTAATAACTTTTTTACCCAACCGAAAATTCTGAAACTTTTTTCTATTACTAAGGGACCTTATTCCTACCTATAGAAAAATATTCAGCCAATTTGATTTTTTTCGGACATTCCCCATTATGCTACCGAGCCACTTAATGAGAATGGCGAAATTTTCTAATACATTTTACGTTTATGCTGTAGACCAGGGGGCCAATTCTACTATTGTACATCGACTAACAAACTATCAACGTTTCGTTACGATTACGCTTCGATCAGGCTTCGATCGTTACTATAAAAGTTATTCTACTATTGGTATACACCCAAACGAATCATAACTAAAACGTAACATGAACGTAAACGTGCACGCAATAGAAACCGAACTACAATAGCTCTATCTTGTGTTACCATTATAATAAATCACAAGCTACTTTAATAATAACCGATGATTGAGTGTATTTTACGCGTGATAAATATGTTTTAACTTCAAATTCTTAAACAGTAGGGATAATTTACAAATTAATTAACTGATTATTATCAATTTTTAAAACTAAATGGACCAAATCAGTGGGCTCCCGAGCGATTTAGTTACTAAAAATACAAAAACAAACATGTCATGTATGTGTCGTAGGATAATCGTATAAGCCGGATCTTTACAAAAATCCTAGGTCGATTGTAAAGAACCGGACAATTGTAATAAGATAATGTACTAAGATAGATTTTCGCAATCGTCCGAGAAATTTTTAGGATCTTTGTAAAAATCCCAGTATGTTTCGGACAATTGTAAATTTGAATGCTGATTGGATAGTCTTAAGAGACGATTTATAACATCTTCAATCTGATTGGTCAGAACATATATTGCTGATGGGTTTTGGGGTTATTTCGTAATTTTGCCGAATTAAATTCTGCAATTAAAGTTTTAACAAGGTTTTGCACAAACATGTTGACGAGCGCTATAGAACTTTCTTAGCTCTGTGTAGAAAAGTTATTTTTCGGTTATACTTAACCTCTAAATTGACTGCACTGATCGAGCCCAGCATTTGTATAATATCCAATTCACTCACTTCACTCATCGTACATTAATGTCTCTTGATAGATTTGAGCACTCAGTTTTCTTCTTTTTAATAAAAAACGTAAAATTAGAACAAAACGCTAGAGAAATATTTGACAATAATCACAATAATAACAATGGACGCAGCAATGTTGCCGTTAGCCAATCAGAGCATCCGTCAGTCCATAACGTTAACGTGAGCCAATCAGCGCGCGCAAATTGATGGTCATTGGCGACTTACCTAAGATACGCTGGATTTTTGTAAAAATCCTAAACATCACTCGGACGATTGCAAAAATCTGTCTTAGCTTCTAATTATCCGGTATTTTACAATCATACTAGGATTTTTGTAAAAATCCTGTTTGTACAATTATCCTACGACATATGCATATTATGTGTCAATTGTCAAAGTTTAAAACTGCTACGGGGGTATTATAAGCACGAATGGCTACCAATGCGTCTCCTTCTCGCTGTATAGTAAACAAAAGAGATGCATTGATAATCATTCAGAAAACTGATAAGTTATGAGCTTGTAATAACCTACCTAATCGCTGATCGTTGACATCGTTGTGATGAGATGATTTTAAAAAGATATTGAAGGTACTCCAATACTTTTTATTATAATGAAGGTACTTCCCAAAATCTTTTCAAATTGCACTATAAAGGCTGGGTACAGTGAAATTGGCGTGGTTGTGCATGGAACCCAGGAACTGCGAACACATTGCAGACCCAGACAAAGCAAGCCATTGGATAAGATCCCAATAGGTACTCGTATTACGGTAAGTAATTACTTACCTACTAGGTACCTATTCAAAAATTATTTAAATCTATCCCTATTTATTTCAGTCTTATAGATATATATTTTTTACTAGCTTATGCCCGCGAATTCGTACGCGTGGACTTAATGACTCCGGCGTATGCATATACATAAATATGATATGAACTAATGTAGTTACATAAGAAAATACTTGTAGCAGTGTTATAATGTTAAAAGTTAATAAATTGATTTTTTTTATATTTAATATTGTAAACATGTAAACATAGTTTTAAAAAAAATATTTTTAAACTTTGTTCAGAGCCTTTCCTTCGGGAGCCAATATGAAAACACCTGAAGCGTTACTAACCCTGGAAAAACCACATAAAGTTGGTCATGCGAAAAACAACCAGTCCTTAGATCGACACCAGCGGCTTTAAGCGTCTGATTCGTATTTAGGCAAGTCGTTATCAAAAATTAGTCCCAACAAAATTTTACCGCCTTCACCACGTGGTGTCATTTTTATATTTCTAATAGTTTAGCTGGACGATTATGGTTCTGCGTCAGGTGTTCCAAATCTTCGATTTTTATACCTCAACAAAAAATGCTCATCAAGCTGAACAACTTTTGCTAAGGTGTCGTTTTTATATTTCTAAAAGTTTAGCTGGACCACTATGTTTCTGCATCAGGTGTGCCAGATCTTCCATTTTTATACCTCAACAAAAAATGCTCATCAGGCTAAACGCTTTTATAAAGGCGTAATTTTTATATTACTTATAGTTTAGTTGGACCATTATGGTTCTGCATCATGTGTTCCATTTTCAAAAAGTAATTATACCCTTAACTGTGCCTAGGCTTAACAGCTATATAACAGAAAAATAAGAACTCTTTTTTAATCCTTATTCTATAATATGTCTCCATCGCCCCAGATTTTTTTTAAAATATATGTAATGTACAGACACTCTTTTTTTACTGTTTTATTACATGTAAGGATTTAAGATGGAAAGATGGATGGATATGATGGATTTACCGGCATGAATGGACTAAGCGATGAAATAAGCTACTGGGCAAGATTTTTGGATAGTAGGTATAGGTATGTAGGTTTTTACGAACTCACGATCAGTCAAATCAAACGCATTGTGGCTTAATCCAACACATTAATTTCTTTTTCGGACTCCTCCGAGGTCTACCTCATGAGTGATTTGAAGATATTCCATGTTGAACAACATTTTCAGAACGATCGATTCACAAAAAGCTGATGCGAAGGAACTTAACTTCGGCTGTTATTCCATCGTAAATTTTGACAGATAAGACGCTTGCATTCAGTAGCGTTTCGTTCTATCCATAGGGAAAAAAATTAGTGGAATAGCAGTTAGCAAACCGCTCATGTTCGATTGAGGTAGCAGAATAGCATTTTTAGTTTGAATTGATTGATCGTGAGCTAAACTAAAATATAATTGTAACGGGATCGTTATTCATTTAGCAGAATAGAAAAACGACCAAAAGCTTCAGTTTCGTTTCGATTCGTTTCCGATTATGACAGTATTTGTTTAGTAGAATTGGCCCCCAGCGCCATCTCACCAATGTGAAGAGAATCAACTTCGACATTCGAAAGCAGCATTTATTAATCATCTTAATATAAAAATAGCATTGTGAATGCAAAAATCTAAAAAGTTTAAAGTTAAATATAGCGTTAAACCGGTAAAATTATCTTAAATTTTAAACTTTTAGATTTTTGCATTCACAATGCTATTTTTATATTAAGATGAATAAATAATGAAAAAATATTAGAAAAAATCGGCTCACCCGTAGCAACTCAGACTGGATGAGTTACTACGGGTGAGCCGATTTTTTCTAATATTTTTTCATTATTTATTCATCTTAACGGTAAAATTATCGCTAAAAAAATAACGTTATTAATTGTAATAACGTTAATTTTAATGTTTAACGGTAAAAAGAGAAAGAAATAACGTTAAAATTAACGTTATTAACTGAAATAACGTTAAAATTAACGTTATTTACTGAAATAACGTTAATTTCAATGTAACGTTATCTAAATTAACGTTATTTATTGACATAACGTTAATGTTAAAATTAACGGTAAAAAAGTAAGAAATAAAGTTATATTTAAAAATAACGTTATCATTCCCTGAATATAAGAGACTTACCTTGTCATGTATTTCCTGATGGATTTCAAAAGCCTTTATGTCCACAAATCCTTTATAGCACAAATCACATTTAAACGGTGAGTTTTGATAGTTTAGTGACTCCGATCTCTCCAGCATTACTTGTATTTGTTCCTCTCTAGACAGAATTATCTCTCGTGCGTCTGGCTCCAAAACTACAAGCAAATAACATCATAAATGTATAAATTTTACGCGACGCAACGAAAAGTATTTATTCTGACGCGTTCATAGAGTACATTGTTGGACGCGCCCAGATCAGTGTACGTGGCCCATGTGAGCCTAATGTAGTTCCCGCTTTAGGCCGTTTGTCTGTCACTGCCGTCACCGATATAGCGGTACATACATTCACTATGACAGCCTGTCCACCGACAACCCGTCCCGTCATCTTGATCTCAAAATTTAACTTCGGCGCCGTCATCCCGTCCCAGCAGTGTTGCCATATATGTATACGGATTTGTCCGTATCCATACGGAATTACAGTATTCAAACCAGATAATAAGAGCATACGGATTTTTATACGGAATTGTCAGCGAAATGCAAAGAGTAGTTAAAACGAAACGTGATTTGATGCTGCTTATACTAGCGATTAGTATTTTTTCAGCAAATTTAACAAAACTTATTATTATATTATTGCGTTATTAACATGAAAGCAATGTTGTACAGCTTAGAAATTGAATCAAAAATGATTGGAAAAATGACTCAATATATTTACAAATAAAACTTACTTGTTTTTGTTTTATAATTTAATTAAATAATAAATATAATATGAATGTCAGGCTTTTTTAGTATTTTTTTTTCATTTCGTGACAAATTTCCCTCAAAATTGTTCATAAAAGTGTTCTGAATTATATTAATCAAAGGTGAGTGTAAATTTTTATACGGATTTGATTAGAAACTTCCCATACGGATTTCATACGGAATTTGGTAATAAAAATTACGGAATAGGTACCGGTTTAAAGATCTGGCAACACTGCGTGCGTCCCGGTGACGGCGGGCGGTGGACAGGCAGCGTTAGAGAACAACTCTGCATAGAATAGCTGTCAGTCGCGCGCGCGCATCCCCCCGCGTCGGATGCGTAGTGTCGATGCGTGCGGTTATTTATTAAAAATGACGGACGTTATAAAATGTAATACGTGTAATATCGTTATCGATGAAATGTTATCCTTTATTCAAAATAAAGTGTCAGTGGTGGATGAAGAGACTCTGGTGCGAATTTGCAAATCATCGTTTCGAGGTGATGAAATCAAAAAATCGAAGTCACTTCTCTTCGATTCAATACCTACGGATCTGCGAAAAATTGTGCGGAAAAACAAAGGAAAGGAGGAACGCGATTTGGCGGATATTATCAACTTGTTCAAATCCGCTGAACCCGATGCAATACCAGTGTTTGTGGCACGACAATTAGAGAAGTTGCCTCCCATAACGTTTGATCATTTGGATTGCACGAAACTTCTAAAGGATCTTTTACGAATGCAAGTTACTATTGACGACATGAAATCGAATTACGCTACGTTAAATCATTTGGAAGAACTAAAGGCGGAACTCCTTAAAAATAATTTGCCATCGCCTTCTTTTAAGGTAAACAAAAAGCGAGGTGCCTGTTTATTGGACAGTGGCCCGATGGGACTTTCTCCAATGCAATTTTCGTCACTAAATGAATCGAATAATAACTACGATTATGCTACTGAAGTTGAGAAAAACATAAAAACACCGCAAAACAAAGATGTGGAGCGGGTGGATTTGAATACCAATGAATCACGCTCGCAGCAACGGTTGGCAGCGGTGGCGCCGCCGCCGTCGACGATCAGCTGTGGAGTCGAGTCGCATCGTGAGTCAGGTGACGGCAAAACCGGTTCGTTACCAGCCTCAGCGCATAGGCGCGCGCCCGAACAAACAGCAAGTAGTGAGACCGTGTCAGAAATTGTAAACAACGCAGCCGCCGTAATGGAGCGGCAAAATGTATTGGGCGAAGATAAACCGGTGCCGGTGCCTAGTAAAAATTACGATAGCCGACATGGAGAGTGGAGGAAAGTGACATACCATAATAAACGTCCTAAAGATCGTTTTTCGGGCAAGTTAGGTGTGGCGAAAGACATAACGTGCAACTTTAAAGCGGCGGAGAAAAAAGTTCCTGTTTTTATTACGAATATTCATAAGGACACCACCGATGACGACATAACCAGCTATATCTCAAATAAAACTAATGAAAGAGTGTATTTGGAGAAAATTAATATGAAACAGGAGAAAAATCACAAAGCCTTTAAATTCTTTGTTTCGGAATCCAAGCTGTCACTGTACCTAGATGAAAATCTGTGGCCCCGTGGTATAGTATTTAGGCGTTTTATTAACTACAAACGTAGAATGTCGGACAGACCTTTATCTGTTGACGGCCCGACTGCACACAGTAATGGATAAAAACTATTATAGTTTTGCGAGCTTCAACTGTAAAAGTGTTAAACGCTCAATAGATAGTGTTCGGGAGCTGTGTCATTCCTGTGACTTGATAGCTTTGCAAGAAACCTGGTTGTTGCCGGATGAAATACCGTATCTAAGTACTATCGACAGTGGCTTCGGGTACACGGGGACATCTGCTGTGGACACATCCTTAGGCGTTCTTCGTGGGAGACCGTACGGCGGCGTCGCTCTGCTTTGGAGGTGCAGTGTATTTCAAAAAGTGTCAGTTTTGCGCTGTGAAAGTGCTCGGATATGTGCTATTAAAATTATCACAAATGATCGTCCATTGATAGTGATGAGTGTATATATGCCTACAAACTCTGTGGACAATCTGCCAGACTTTACTGACTGTTTGAGTACGGTAAGCGCTATTGTTGATGAATACGGCATTGAGTCAGTTTTCATGTTGGGTGATTATAATGCTGATATTAATGAGTTGTTTTTTAACGAACTTTGTAATTTTTGTAATGAACAGAACTGGTCTTGTTGTGATGTTGAGTTATTAGGAGTTGATTCCGGCACATATACATTTATTAGTGATGTGCATGGTTCCTGTAGCTGGTTAGACCACTGCTTAGTGACTGAAGCCGCGAAACAAGCTGTTACAGATATTTATGTCAGTTATGACACTCTTTGGTCTGACCACTTTCCGTTGATAATTAAGTGTGACCTAAATTTATTAACACAAACAATACCCTCAAACACTGATAGTGATAATAAACACATCTTATGGGGAGTGAGGAATAAAGAGCAGGTGGCCAAATATTCTGAAGAGTGTCATAAAAGACTTAGATTAATAGACTTTCCAAATGAATTTATGAATTGCGCAAAATGTTACTGTTATGACCAGAGCCATAGATGTGTTATAGATAAACTTTACTCTGACATCGTGACTGCCCTTAGTGATGCGTCTTCTGCGAGTCGAGGGAACATTAAAACTGTAAGGCGTGGTTCACATGTGACTGGCTGGAACAAGCATGTCGCCGGTGCTCACAGGGCGGCCCGAGTAGGGTTTACTGAATGGGTATTGTGTGGTAGACCGCGTTCCGGATCCGTGTATAACGAAATGTGTGAAAGCAGAAGGGTATTTAAATCGCGATTAAAATGGTGCCAAAACCATCAAGACCAGATAAAGATGGATATCCTTGCTGAAAAACATGCTAAAGGCGATTTTCGAAGTTTCTGGAAAACTCTAAAGAAAGATAATTTAAAACCTAGCCGCCCTGTGAGTGTCGACGGTGTATGTGATCACAAGCAAATAGCAGACATATTCAGGAGCCATTTCACTGTACAGTCTCCATTAGGTGAGGCGGCTCAGGTGCTCGATGCTGATAGGTTATGCGGCTCAATAGGGTCAATGATCTCAGCTCGAGAAGTAACTAAAGTTATTAAGAGCATGACAAGGGGCAAGTCTCCAGGCCACGACGGCCTCAGCATCGAGCACTTGGAGCACGCTGGCCCACATATATCTAGGGTTCTCTCCATGTTTTATTCGTTGTGTGTGAGCCACTCTTACTTGCCGCTAGATCTCCTGAAAACGGTAGTGGTGCCTATAGTGAAAAATAAAACAGGCGATCTTGCCGATAAATGTAATTATAGGCCCATTTCCCTGGCAACGATCGTCGCCAAAGTATTTGACGGTGTGCTTAATACACAGTTAGAAAAACACATAAACCTGCACGACAATCAATTTGGTTTTAGACCCAAACTATCCACTGAAAGTGCAATACTGTGTCTTAAGCATACCGTTAGATATTACACGGATCGTAGAACTCCAGTTTACGCATGTTTCCTCGACTTGTCTAAGGCCTTCGACTTGGTAACATATGATCTGCTGTGGAAAAAACTGAGCAACACTGGGCTACCACGGGAACTTATTAACATCTTTAAGTACTGGTATGCGCACCAGACAAATAACGTACGATGGGCTGGAGCGGTGTCAGAGTCGTATAGAATGCAATGTGGTGTGAGACAGGGTGGTCTGACATCACCCACATTGTTTAACATTTATATTAACGCGTTGATCGCTGAGCTCAGCAGTTGCCATGTAGGCTGTCACGTTGATGACGTATGTGTCAATAATATTAGTTATGCCGACGACATGGCTCTGCTGAGTGCGTCCGTTTGTGGCCTTAGACAGCTGTTACAGATTTGTGAGCGATATGCTGATGAACATGGCTTAAAGTACAATGCCATCAAAAGTCAATTCATGGTCTTTGAGGCCGGCGATGCTAAATGTCCAAATGAAGTACCGCCTTTACATCTTAACGGTATACCTCTAGATAGAGTGTACCAATTCAAATATTTAGGACACATAGTTACCGCGGACCTCAGAGACGATATTGACATTGAACGCGAGCGGAGGGCGCTGTCGAGGAGAGCAAACATGTTGGCTCGCAGGTTTACGCGGTGTTCGGTTGATGTAAAGGTCACGCTGTTTCGTGCGTACTGCACTTCCCTGTACACCTGCGCCCTGTGGGCCAACTGTTTGCAAAGAACTTACAACGCTCTCAGAGTACAATTTAATAATGCTTTTAGGGCGATGTTGGGGTTGCCCCGTTTTTGCAGCGCCTCTGGTATGTTTGCAGCGGCACGCACTGACTGTTTTTATGCGACTATGCGCAAGAGATGCACTTCATTGGTGCGCAGAGTACGGGCCAGCCCCAATGCCGTCCTAGCCATGATAGCCGAGAGGCTCGATTGCCCCTACATCCGTCACTGCTGTAATAAGCATCTCTACGTTTAAGGCGGTGGGTAATCGACATTTATAAATTATAATTTATTAGTTGTTTTTTTTTTTTTTTATAGTTAATTTTAAATTTTTATTATATTTTAATTTGAATCCAATTGCCAATTTTATTTAATTTTATTTAATTTTAATTTTATTTTATTTAATGAATTGATTTTAAATGTCTTCTTATTTGTGATTTAAATTTTTAATTGTTGTTAATGTGCATTCTAAACTGATTATTTTATGGGTGCGAAGCCTGAAATAAATGATTTTTATTTATTTATTTTTATTTTTATTATCTTTTAGATTAATGTAAATAATTATAGATGTCCATCAGCCATTTTTAATGTCCCCACTGCTGGGGCACAGGCCTTCCTTATGCCCAATGCGGATTGGTGGGTGTTAACGACTGCAAATGCAGCCGAGACCAACGGCTTAACGTGCCTTCCGAAGCACGGAGGAGCTCGAGATAATCAATTTTTGGTCACCCATCCCATGACCGACCCTTGCGAACGTTGCTTAACCTCCGCAATCGCTGTGCTAGGCGCTAAACCACTGCGCCACCGAGCTCCATTTCAACAATTATAGATAATTTCAATAAATTCATGAAAGTCAGGGTGAATTTTTTTTCTTAAATTATTACTCATTTACTCGCTAGCAACATGTGGTCTTTGCATACAAAAGTAGTAAAGTGTTGCCATGATAATAACACTTTATGAATAAACAAAGTGGCTCCCCTATTATTTTTTACTCTTTTTAGACAGACTATATTATTATATTAGTTAATTTTTTCTACTCACTTTTAGAAGTTGTAATTTCAGATACGTTGCTTCTTATCAGACAAACTTTTGATTTTTGCTTGTGAGGGTCCGCTTTCCACTGTTTACTAATATCTTGCAGGGGCATGTTGTCTTCGGATTCGGAAGATGAATCCTGGTTGGTAACTTCTTCTAAAGGAATGCCATCTACATCATCTAAAACAATAATCATGTTATAATATTGAGCTTTAAAAATTTAAAAATTTGTAAAAGAGGTTTTTTACATGTGACCAGATAAAATGCTAAAAGTAAATGGACTTTTTGAAAATGGGACCATCTTTTTTAATCCAAAACGGGATATATCCCGTTTTGGATGGAACAAAGCTATAGCTTTGTTAAGTAACAATAAGGCCAAAAGTGTAAGCGCACTACTTCCGGAATCCTCATGCTAAAAGTAAATGGACTTTTTGAA
This sequence comes from Agriphila tristella, assembly GCA_928269145.1. Lineage (NCBI taxonomy): Eukaryota > Metazoa > Arthropoda > Insecta > Lepidoptera > Crambidae > Agriphila > Agriphila tristella. The sequence continues at coordinate 17,914,663 of OV743447.1, read as the reverse complement.
AATGGGACCATCTGGGAATTGAACCATTTGTAAATGGGACCATCTTTTTTAATCCAAAACGGGATATAGCTTTGTTAAGTAACAATAAGGCCGAAAGTGTAAGCGCACTACTTCCGGAATCCTCATGCTAAAAGTAAATGGACTTTTTGAAAATGGGACCATCTGGGAATTGAACCATTTGTAAATGGGACCATCTTTTTTAATCCAAAACGGGATATAGCTTTGTTAAGTAACAATAAGGCCGAAAGTGTAAGCGCACTACTTCCGGAATCCTCATGCTAAAAGTAAATGGACTTTTTGAAAATGGGACCATCTGGGAATTGAACCATTTGTAAATGGGACCATCTTTTTTAATCCAAAACGGGATATAGCTTTGTTAAGTAACAATAAGGCCGAAAGTGTAAGCACACTACTTCCGGAATCCTCACCACTGAGGAACAGGCTGTGTCTTACCTCTAAACTGGTGGAACACAACAGTTTGAAATTGTTGTTATGGCGTCAGACTTAGGCGAGATGGTGGTAGCTAGCCAGGTGGACTTGAAATAAGCCCTACCACCAGCCAAACCGAATATAAATATAGCCCCGTCCTGGGAATCGAACCCCAGACCCCTGTCTTACATGTGTGGGCGAACCACTGCACCACAGATAATTCAAACGGCTTGGAACCAAGTGTGGATAAGAGCATTTTCATAAAAGCTGTGGATATGAGTACTACAAGGTTTGGCAGTGAGTGATCTTTCATGTGATCAGTGATGACTTACGGCAGTGAAACGTGGTCACTAACTATGGGTCTAATAAGGAGGCTCAAGGTCACCCAGCGTGCAATGGAGAGAGCCATGCTCGGCGTTTCCCTGCGTGATTGAATCAGAAATAAAGAGATCTGCAGGCGAACTAAAGTAACCGACATCGCTCGAAGGATTGCTCAGCTAAAGTGGTAATGGGCGGGACACATAGCGAGAAGAACTGATGGCCGTTGGGGCGGAAAGTTTCTTGAATGGCGACCGCGCACCGGACGGCGCTCCATGGGTAGGCCCCCAACAAGGTGGACCGACGATCTGGTGAAGGTTGCCGGAAGCCATCGGATGTGGGAAGCGCAGGACCAATCATTGTGGAGATCCTTGGGAGAGGCCTATACCCAGCAGTGGGTGTCGTGCGGCTGATATGATGAGGATGATGATGATCTTTTATTATTATTATTAGGATTATTATTTAGGCAAAATATTAAGTTACTAAAGTAATCAATAAAAATAATACCTTCATTCTGATCCTCCACGTCCATTTCCGAATTCACATATTCTGTCTTAATAGGAGTTTCCATATTGTCTTCTTCCTCATTTGCAGATATGACTGTAACCATCGGAGACTTGCCAAATGTCCAAGGGATTCCAGTTTGTTGTTTACGAAACAATTCCAATGAGTTTACTGACAGCTAAAAGCAAAATTTATAAATATGATGTAAATCTGTGTGCTCATCGCATTATGATTTAAAGATCATTGTTATGTCAGTGCTATGAATATTCCACTAATGTTTGCACTTTTTTATGAACGAAGTAGGTAGGTACAGATAGGATATAACTTGGCAAGAGAAAGTTGAGACAAAAGATGCGCAGTAGCTACAAACACTAAACTCCGTGCATCTTCTGTCTCATCTTTGTGATGCCAAATTACGTTGCCCGGCGGTATATTAGGTGATATAACTGACACCTGTTTTAAAGTAGGTAGGTAGGTATGTAGGCATTATATTGTTATACTCCGGTATACTATTACAAGCGGCCGCCCGCAACTTCGTCTGCGTGAAAAGTTTTTTTGCTATCCCTCGGGAACAATACTTTTTTTTCGGGATGAAAGGTACCGAATGTCCGTTTCTGTACCCCTGACAACGTGTATGCAAAATTTCATGATGATCGGTTCAGTAGTTAAGAGCCAAATTCACCATTGATTTTAAACGCGCTTAAGATCACGTTTTACATAATGTAGTTTAACTGTCGAGTTTGATACCCCGTTCCCCGTTTATTCCAAAAATCAATTTCACCAGGTCATTAAAAAAATTGAATCAAGATTTAACAAGGCATTGTTTATAACATAATTGTACATTTTTGTAACAAATTTTACTTTGTTGTTATGACAGTGACAGCCTTAAACTTGTTTTTTGACAAAGCGCGTTTAAACTCAATGGTGAAATTGGCTCTAAGACGTAAAGGCGTAACAAACAAACAAACAAATGGACTTTCGCATTTATAATATTAGTAAGGACTATTATTTGTCTGTAGACTTTATTCAACTTACCTCCAAACCGAAATTTAACATCTCTTCTAGTAGCCGATTTGATTGTTTTGATTTCTCTATAAACTTCTGAAACTTTTGCAACAAACTGAAGCAAATATAACAGACACATGTTGGCTTCGTATCACCCGTTTCAAGCTGGAAAAAGGTCAAAATTTATTAAAACCTCTAAATATTAGCAGTGTACATGTGTGCCATTTGGGGCCAGGGCCTGATTTTCCCACTTATATTATACCTCCCCATCCAGTAGGGGAGGGGGGGTTATATAGGGTTGCCAGATTTGCCTAAATCGACTTCATCCGCCCTAGCATGAACTTAACGAGATCGACCTCGACGTCTTGATGACTTTTTTTACGTGCGAAATTTTGTATGTACGTCCCCTCCCCTCTCCCCACCTCCTTTTAGCCTCCCCTGCTTAATTTCAATATTTTTTGTTTTGAGGTTATGTTTACACAAAAAAATAGGTAGGTATTAGTTCGGTACCTTTAAATTCAACGTCAACTCATGGAAATTGGAAAGTCGTAGGTAGGTACCGAAGTAATATTACTATAGTTAGCTTACCGATGTTTCAGTGAATTTCTCGTAAATATCCCGAAGCTGACCACTCGATATTGAATGCAAGCGGATATTGTACGCCAAGCATACTCTGCACGCTATTAAGTGGTTCATTTTTAGTAAATACACTTTGAAACTATTGAAACTACAAAAGTTGTTTCAAAAAGAAATCCATTATTTTATAGAGATGGGTAGGTCCGGTTGGAAACGCATCAGTGGACCTGCATCACATGCCACAGTGATGGATGTACATGGATTCCGCTCACCCCGGAGCGGATTGCACAGCGGTTCATAGAGTAACTTATCGGTTGTGGAACTGAATCACGGGATTACGGACCACGGGGGGAGGTGCGGTGCGGCGGGGAGGCGGCGGCGGGCCGGAGTCGGAGTGGGACCGCGCGAGGGGATATGCATCGTTCGTTAGCGCGGGTGTGATTAATTCAATTCATTTCAAATTACTCCTGTTCTCAAATTATCTAGCTTCAAACTTGTTGTTAGGCGTATTTATTTTGGTTTTGTTTTTCGTGATAAGTATTACAGGTATTCGGTGTTTTCAATTGTTATCTACCCAATGACTGTTTTTGTTTATGTTTGATCATTAGATTTTTTTTAGATATTTTACCAAATTAGGGGATTTTTGATTTTTTTTACTTTTTAATTAGAGATTATTGGTAATTCATGATTATTACAAAATATATACGAGACTGATTTGTCCCATACTATTTTTATTTCTTATTTATCCTGTTCAATCCGCATTCCGTCCCAATTCCGACTCCGCCTTAGGGGATAGAGGTTCACGATCACGACCGACAGTTAGTCTGCCGCCGGACCCATATGGGTCCGACGGACACGGGACCTGGATGTACATCACCAGAGCTGGATGTACATCCTGATGCAACTCCTAATTAAGAGCGGACCTATCCATCTCTATTATTTTACTCTTTGTCCAAACCAAACTAGACTTAGGCCCAGTGGGTCGACGAAACAATCCTACCAATGAAAAAAGGTAGTTAATCGTTTTGTCTTATTGTACCAGCCATGACATGACTCGTTAATTTAGCCGCATTATACGTCAAGTTATGTTGTGGTCATGTTGGCCAGCATGTCACGCGCCGCCAAAAATTATTTTTTTGCAGAAGTTTTAGTAAAATTAATTTACGCATTTTAATAAAACAAAATTGTAATAAAAACGTGTTATAAAGACATAATGGGTGGCAAATCTTTGCAAGAGTGTGAAATTTGTGGTGTCCGAAGAGTGAGAGGGTCGAGTAAGGATATAATTTTGACTAGAATTCCCGCTTGATCCGAGCAGGTAATTTTATTAACTTTTTCTAAGTTTTAAGTTAATTCGAGAAAAAAATATTGTTAATAATAGTAGTAATATCGGTAAATATATAGGTTTTAAGTGACATTTCAACGAAATTAGCGATAAATCACGTTATCATTACATTGCCATAGTGCTGTGCTAAAGTTATCGATATTATTTTATTTTAGATGTTGATTATGGGTTGAATACTACCTAGGTACTGTATTTATGACTATATAGTAGGTAGTTAATAATGTCAAATGTTATATAATTTTTGTTGCAGCCTCCAGCAAAGGACTGAAATTCAGGCAAAACTAAAGTGCAGTTTTAACAGCGAGTCATTCTTGTCACAATAGAAAAAAATGAACTTGCTGCTGAATAAATTACTTGATTCTTACCTTTCTTTTATTTAAGAAAGTAAGCGATATTCCATTCACGGCATGTCATCAAGACAGAAATTCCAGATTTTTATTAGACAAATATGTACCTATACATATCATTTAATGTCGACAAATTATTACGAGTATAATATTATTATGGATTTTGCTGTCGTGTTGTGTTGGGATTTATCGCCTGCTTTTATTTCCAATATATGAAATATTATGAGGTTTATGAGTATAGACGCCTGGAAGCATTTTTTATCGATATCGATGTCCTTTCAAGTTGGTAAGGTACTTCACTATTCTTTTGACATTTCCCCTGTTTATGTTGGTAGTACGATTCTATTTATTAAGAGCGCTCCACATTCGCGGCGTGAACACCCGTGAAAGGCGTGAAGCGCGAATGTGGATGGTTTTCGCGCCCGTTCACGGGCTTCGCGCCTGTTCACGCCTTGTTCCCCGTTCGGTGTCGGTATTTGCGCCCGCTTCAAAGGGTTCGCGGTGCGCGAACCTCCCGTGAACGCAAGCGCATCCACACTCGCGCGTGAAAACAGTACCGTGCCTTGAGGTTTTTATTTATTTGCGGAGTACGGTGCGTCACAATGACCGTCATTTGGACGAACGAGCAGGAACTTGTGATGATTGAAGGTCCAAACAAATTATCGGACGCGGCTTACTGCCGCGGCTTACTGCCGCGGCTGATAAGTGTGCACGCTCTCATAACATCCTGCGTTCCAGATAGCTATCGGACGTCCGATGACGTCATATTAGTCTATGGTTACGTCCGCGACCTACTACATCCGATAGTTTGCACACCTCAGATCAGCCGCGGCAGTAAGCCGCGTCCGATAATTTGTTCGGGCCTTGAGTGTTATCATGCCGAAACCATTTTATGGGATGCTAAAAAACAAAGATAGCAGTGCATAACTCGGCGTCCATTCTCGACGAGCGCGCGAACTAAACTGTGAACGATAGCGAGTGTGGAGGGTCATGCTTTTCACGCCGACTTCGCGGCAAAATTACGTCGTGAATTCACGCCGTGAATCACGCAGGAATCTGGAGCCTGCTTTAGGTTGGTAGAAACTACGTTCATAATGAGGGCTTTTCCAAAGGTCTAAAAACTGTAGGATCGATAGATGGCGTTGATAAATTAAAGCCTCGATTACATACGCCGATTTAGCTTCCTTACTGGGGATCCAATCTAGGAACCCAAATTGGATGTAGCGATCACACTATGCCCCAATTAGGACATGATTTCACTGATTAGGGTTGTCACCAGTACTTGACAATAATATTATTGTACATAGATTAAACAATGAGTTTTCACTATTAACGGAAATGTAAAGGTAGGTTTTGATGAGTACTCTGATAGGAAATGGTTTGATGATGAAGCCGGACGGAAAAAGGCCACTAGAACTCTGTAATAAAAAAGATGGCGGCCAAAATTTTTTTTGTGGGCCGATTTCGATGAAACTCGATTTTTGGTACTATTTTAACAAGAAAATAACAACACAATTTTTTAAATACTAAAAATCCAAGATGGCGGTCAACTTTTTTGTTTTTGGGCCGATTTCGATTAAACTCGGTTTTTGGTCCTATTTTGACAAGAAAATAACAACGCAATATTGAAAATATTAAGAAATCCAAGATGGCGGCCAACATTTTTTTGTGGGCCGATTTCGATAAAACTCTGTTTTTGGTACCTATATTAACAAGAAAATAACAACTCAATTTTTTAAATACTAAAAATCCAAGATGGCGGTCAACTTTTTTGTTTTTGGGCCGATTTTGATAAAACTCGGTTTTTGGTCCTATTTTGACAAGAAAATAACAACGCAATGTTTATATAAATTGTAATAATTGAAATTAGAATATTATTATTATTAATTGAAATCAGATTAATTATGAACTATATAAATTAAGTTTTTATTAAATTTTGGTACCGCAATCTCGTTTTAAGTTAATATTGTAAAAAGACCTTCCACAGGACAGGCATAGCCTAGTGTGGAAGACTTGTAAATGTTACACCAAATAATGTATTTTTTGGAAATGGAAATAAATTAAAAATAAAAAAAAAATTCAAGATGACGGCCAACGTTTTTGCTATTGGGCCGATTTCGATTAAACTCGGTTGTTGGTACTATTTTGACAAGGCAATGTTAAAAATATTAAAAATCCAAGATGGTGGCCTATTTTTTTGTTCGTGGTCCGATTTTAATAAAACTTGGGTTTTGGTACTAACTACTTAAAAAGTAACAATAATCATCATCATCTAAATCGAAAAATTGAGAAATCGGCCCACAAATAAAAGAGTTGGCTGGTATATTGATTTTATTATTATTTTCAACATTTCGTTGTTATTTTTTCGTCAAAGTAGTAACAAAACCGAGTTTCTTTGAAATCGGCCCATAAACAAAAAAGTTGGCCGCACTCTTGGATTTTTATATTTGAAAAATTGTGTTGTCATTTTCTTGTCAACATAGTAGCGAAAACTGAGTTTCATCGAAATCGGCCCACAAACAAAAAAGATGGTCGCCATCTTGGATTTTTAGTATTTGAAAAATTGTGTTGTTATTTTCTTGTCAAAATAGTAGCAAAAGCTGAGTTTCATCGAAATCAGCCCACAAACAAAAAAGATGGCCGCCATCTTGGATTTTTATTATTTGAAAAATTGAGTTGTTATTTTCTTGCCAAAATAGTACCAAAAACCGAGTTTCATCGAAATCAGGCCAAAAACAAAAAAGTTGGCCCCCATCTTGAATTTTTGGTACGCACTCAAATGGTAGTGGTGGTGGTAATGCAATGTAAATTATTGACAAGCCATGCTTGATCATCTAGGGGTTACTTATAATGTGATATAGGTACCGGCATAAATAACTTGGTAAAACAAAGATGAGACAAAAGATGCACCGAGTTTAGTGTTTGTAGCTGCTGCGCATCTTTTGTCTTGCCAAATTACGTGCCCGTAATAATACACCCGCAGAAATGCAAACTAAAGAAAAAAATATGACTGAAGACTTGGCTGCATGATCAAAGTTTCATTTGCCTTACCTATATAGCCTTGGCTAGGGAGGCAACCCTTAAATTCCCCAACTAGGATCCAATTCGGGGCATCGTTTCCAATCTGAAATTGGATCCCCAGTAAGGAAGCTAAATCGGCGAATGTAATCGAGGCTTAAGCACTGTCAACTGAGGCGCGTTCAGAACCTACGCTCCGAGTGGAAAGATTGCTCTAACGGCGGCGTATCAAACATTAGAGCGTGACGTTCGGTGGACACAACTTTGGTTGCACTCAGAGCGTAGGTACTGCACGCGCCTCAGTTGACAGTGCTTAATTTATCAACGCCATCTATCGATCCTACAGTTTTTAGTCCTTTGGAAAAGCCCTCATTGTGAAGTGCCTACTCTTAAAGCCTCGATTACATACGCCGATTTAGCTTCCTTACTGGGGATCCAATCTAGGAACCCAAATTGGATGTAGCGATCACACTATGCCCCAATTAGGACATGATTTCACTGATTAGGGTTGTCACCAGTACTTGACAATAACATTATTGTACATAGATTAAACAATGAGTTTTCACTATTAACGGAAATGTAAAGGTAGGTTTTGATGAGTACTCTGATAGGATATGGTTTGATGATGAAGCCGGACGGAAAAAGGCCACTAGAACTCTGTAATAAAAAAGATGGCGGTCAACTTTATTGTTTGTGGGCCGATTTCAATGAAGCACGGTTTTGTTACTATTTTGACAAAAAATAACAACGAAATGTTGAAAATATCAAAAATCCAAGATGGCGGCCAACATTTTTGTTTGTGGGCCGATTTCGACGAAACTAGGTTTTTGTACTATTTTAACAAGAAAATAACATCACAATTTTTTAAATACTAAAAATCCAAGATGGCGGTCAACTATTTTGTTTTTGGGCTGATTCCGATTAAACTCGGTTTTTGGTCCTATTTTGACAAGAAAATAACAACGCAATAAGATGGCGGCAAACATTTTTTTTGTGGGCCGATTTCGATGAAACTCGGTTTTTGGTACTATTTTAACAAGAAAATAACAACACAATTTTTTAAATACTAAAAATCGAAGATGGCGGTCAACTTTTTTGTTTTTGGGCCGATTTTGATAAAACTCGGTTTTTGGTCCTATTTTGACAAGAAAATAACAACGCAATGTTAAAAATATTCAAAAATTCAAGATGACGGCCAACGTTTTTGCTATTGGGCCGATTTCGATTAAACTCGGTTGCTGGTACTATTTCGACAAGAAAACAACAAGGCAATGTTAAAAATATTAAAAATCCAAGATGGTGGCCTATTTTTTTGTTCGTGGTTCGATTTTAATAATACTTGGGTTTTGGTACTAACTACTTAAATAGTAACAATAATCATCATCATCGAAATCGAAAAATTGAGAAATCGGCCCATAAATAAAAGAGTTGGCTGGTACATTGATTTTATTATTATTTTCAACATTTCGTTGTTATTTTTTCGTCAAAGTAGTAACAAAACCGAGTTTCTTTGAAATCGTCCCATAAACAAAAAAGTTGGCCACCATCTTGGATTTTTATATTTGAAAAATTGTGTTGTCATTATCTTGTCAACATAGTAGCGAAAACTGAGTTTATTATTTATTATCCTAAAATCAGAGCTGAGCTAGGCTGTCAGGATTGGTCATGCTTAGAGTGTAATGGCAACATAGATGAGTCTGTTTCTAGGTTATATGAGGTTATTAATAACTTAATTATTAATTATGTTCCTTGTGTAAGTAAGAAAAATAACGAATTCCCTTCTTGGTATTCTAATCAATTGAAAGAGTCTGAAAAAGAAAAAGAAATATCATACTAGGTATAAAAAATTTAAAAATCCTAAAGATTATGACAGCTTTGCGTCTTGGAGAACTCGCTGCAAAAGTCTCACTCATTCATGTTACAATTCTCATCTGATCTCAGTAGAAGACTCAATAAAGGGTGATGTAAAACAGTTCTGGAAATATGTCAATAGCAAAAAATCTAACCACAGCATACCTCAGACGATGTATCTCGATGGGGATTCAGCGTCGGATGGCCCCGGTGTCGCCGAGCTTTTCTCTAGATTCTTCAGCTCTGTCTTTGATGATAACTCTCAATCATCAACTAATACCACATTTCCATACATAGATTGCATACCGTTGTCTAACGTGCACATAACTATAGACGAGGTTCTCTCAAAGCTGAAGACTCTGGATGGCAGCAAGGGGCCTGGTCCAGACGGGATACCGCCTTCATTTCTGAATGAATGTGCGAAAGAACTGAGCTTTCCACTCACGATGTTATTTAATGTATCTTTGAGATCGGGCAAGTTTCCTACAGAATGGAAGACTGCTCATGTGGTGCCCATTCATAAGTCTGGGGACAAAGCTAATTGCTCCAATTACAGGCCTATTAGCATTCTCTCTAGTCTGGCTAAGTTATTTGAGAAGGTTGTTTACGATCATATTTATCATCATGTTCAATCACTGTTAGCACCGAACCAACATGGTTTTATCAAACACAGATCTACGGTATCGAATCTCCTTGAATATAAAAACTATATTTGTACAATTTTTGCTGCGGGGGGTCAAGTTGATTCGATTTACACAGACTTTCAAAAAGCATTTGATAAGGTGAATCATTTTGTACTATGTCAAAAACTTAGCTCTCAATTTGGCTTTCACGGTAGCTTACTTCGGTGGATTTCTTCTTACTTAGACAATAGGAGTCAATTAGTGGCTTTAAAGGGATACAAATCCTTACCAGTTTCTGTCACCTCTGGGGTACCACAGGAATCACATCTTGGTCCGCTTTTATTCGTTATGTTCATCAACGACTTAGCTGCACAACTCGAAAGTATGTCTTTGCTGTACGCAGACGATTTGAAGGTGTTCGCAGAGATTAAAAAAACAGAAGACTGTCTAAGGCTGCAACATGATTTAGATAAAGTCTCCATGTGGTGTCAAAATAATAAAATGTGTCTTAATATAAAGAAATGTCACATGATTTCCTTCACAAATAAGAAACATAAAATCTTATTTGATTACCGGTTGGATGGACAGTCGTTGGATCGTGTTAAGTCTATTAGGGACCTGGGTGTGGTTTTTGACGAGAAAATGTCCTTTAGAGATCATTACAATCAAATTGTAGCAAAAGGCTACCAACTTCTAGGGTTTGTGGCCAGGAATACCAAGCATTTCAGGAGTCCAGTAACGTTCCTTTGTCTTTACGATGGCTTGGTTAGGAGCATCTTGGAATATTGTTTAGTGATTTGGTCCCCGTATTACTCTGTGCATTCACAGAGTATAGAAGGTGTACAGAGGAAATGCTTGAAAATATTAGGATATAGATGTGGTCTCAACCGGTCTCTTACCTCGTACTCAGACAGGCTCCGACATTTTAAAATTGTTGCTTTGGATGTGCGACGACGACAGCAGGACCTTTTGCACTTGGTTTGATTGATTCCCCTAAATTATTATCCATGATTAACTTTAATACCAGGCTATTAATTAGAAACAGACGTAAAAACATTTTTGTATTGCAAACATTTAAAAATAACACTTCGTACTATAACCCCATAGTAAGACTATAACCCCATAGTAAGAATAATGATTTAATAAAGTCAGATAAGCAACTCGATATCTACACTACAAAGCATATTGTTTTTAAGTCCCACGTCAAAAAAATTGTATGTTGATGTCTTTTTCTATTATATTTTTGATAATTAGTATTCAAATAATTATAATTCAATCATTAATTTTATAAGTAATAATTCAATAATTTTATTTATGTCAAATTAATAACTCTGATCACTGTAATAATTTCAATAATTAATTCAATATTTTTCCCATAATAATTATGTAAACTAAACAATATTAATTAATGCAACTTTTTATAGTACCAATTTATGATAATTGTAATAATTTAAATGTTTCCGCATCGCATGTATTTCTGTGTGTGCACGTGTTTGGATGTCAGTTTGGTTCAAGACATATCTAGCTGTTATTGTGTGCTATTGTTACTGTCATCTGTTGTGTATGCCATATGAATAAATAAATAAATAAATAAAATAAAAAGACAAATCGTTTGACATCTCAATCATTGAAATCGGTGCAACCGTTGGGCTTGTAGAATTTTCTGAAAAAAATTTTGAAGTGGCGCCATCTCTTATCCTAAGGGGTGAAACGTTTGCTGCTGCGGGCAGAAATGCTTATATTTGCCTCCCCTATCACTGTGCAAAGCGGCATGCTTTCTTTATGATTTGCAGCTTTTCGTCAAAAAGTGTGCATAAGACCTATGACAGAATTTTTAAGAACTGCGGGTCCAAAATTTTGTTTTTACCTCAAGTATACGTGTACCAAAGAGCTTTGCGGTACATCGATTTGCGGTTTTTTTTGCGTACGCGTAGGTCTACAGGGCCCTCTCCTGGATCTTCTTAAAAACTATCACACTAACCGGAAAACTACCGTAAAGATACATATAATAGTAGGTAACGTACATAGTCAGTTTATGCCAACCGAAGAAGGCACAGCTCAAGGCAAAAAAAAAAAAAAAATTTTTTTTGGTCCAATTAAAGTAAAATAGAAACAATAATTTCGTTTTTCTTTCACCATTTTTATTCCGTACACAAGACAACCATAAACATAGACAAGGAGGAGATGTTCTTAAAAACAATTACAGCTTTGGACTCAATGCCCATAGATTAAAATATAATACTCAACACCCCCCCTCGAATTAAAGTTATTCTAACTTTACGTCGACTTATCACTACATTTTGCCTTACTTACTACCCAGTAACTATGGTTATAATGAAATTCACTTACATAACTACTTTATTTTAAAATTAACTTGGCAATTACCTACATATCTTTGACTGTTTAAGTGAATTTCATTTACCTAACTACAACATCACATAAGAAGAAAATCTTATTTTACTTACTTTAACACAATGTTTTTGTTATACAATAGTTAAATGGGGAGGAAAAGCGCAATTTTATCCCGATAGGTGGCGTCTGGTCTTTGGTACCGGGCCGCCTCAAAGAAAGTGTCAAAACATATGGGAATCTCTTGGAGTATTGCACTTTTTAATTTTATACTGAGAAAATGCCGCATTGTTATGCATGTAACTTGTAAAATGTTGGAGTTCATCGATTTCCCAGTAACAAAAAAAATAGTAGGCAAAAAAATATAAAAAAAATATGCTTTTCCCTCGATTTTCTCCTTTGCTGAGCCTGAGAAACATTATAAATCAAAAGGAATGTTTCATGAATTTGATGAAGCTTCGCCAAAATAAAACAACATTTGAATTATAACAGCTTTGTTCTTTAATATTTCAACCTCAGCAGTTTCTAACATATTTATAACTTGGATGAATTTGATAGGTATATCAAATATGGAATAAGCCCAATATTGGGGCCAAACAGAGAATTAATAGAATTTTATATGCCAGAGTCATTCAAGAAACTTAGAATTATAAAATAAATATGATAAAACGGTTCGTGGAATTTTGGATGGTACAGAAATTCCAGTACAGAAACCTGAAATTACTATTGCACAGAAGGCATCATCAGGCAACTATAAACTCGGAAATTCACACTCAGTTGCTTTGTTAAAATTTAAATCATATGCTTCTAATCTGAAATAAAAAGATTACTTGTAAATCTTACACGAAATTTAAAGAAATGTAATGCTTGTTAGCAATTTTTTGTAAGTTGCTATAAACTTTCTTGTCTGTTGTTTTGGCTTTTCTTTTCCGTAATTCTTCTTTTATATGAGCTAAAGTTAGCATAGAATACATTGTTTGTCCGCAAAACCGAAAAAAATACAATCTAAGAAAGTAAAATCCCGTAATACACAGTCAGGACAATATAAGCTCAAACTGACAATTGTTCCAAAGACTGAGCGCCATCTGTAATTCACTTTGCCTTCGCCTCCCCATTATGTTCAAACTCTTTCTCAATATACACAGTTTATCATTACTTAATGGTTTAGTACACAAATCAGCAAAATTATTTTCAGTTGGAACATACTGAACGTTAATCTTTTTAGACATTACAATATCTTTCAAAAAATGATTTTTAGTATCTATATGCTTTGCTCGCTTACTATTTTCAAAAGATTTAGCTAACTGTATAGCACCAATATTGTCCATATACAAAATACACTTTACATCATTTTTATATCCACAAAAGTCACTAGTAAGTCCTTTCAGGTAAATTAATTCACATGCACTGGTGGCTGCTGCAATGTACTCAGCCTCTACTGTCGACAATGCTACGCAGGTTTGTTTTCTTGATAACCAGGCCACAGTATTACCATTGTATTGAGATATTGATCCAGTCATGCTTTTTCTATCGGTTACATTTCCAGCCCAGTCTGCATCTGAATAGGTTTCAATCATCATACCTTCATTTCTCTTGGTGTAAACCAAACCTAGGTCAATAGTCTCTTTCAGGTAGCGCAAGGTTCTTTTAGCTTGAATCCACAGGCTCTTTGTTGGTTTGTCTAAGTATTGACTCAAATAGGAAGTTGAATAAGTTATGTCTGGTCTTGACACAGTTGCTACACACATAAGGCTGCCGATAATTTGTCTATATGGTATGTCATTGGATATTTCTTCGTTGCAATCAAATTGAAATCCTTTTACTATTGGAGTATTTGTTCCTTTACAATCTGTCAATCCAAATTTCTGTAACATTTTGTTTATCTGTCTCTTCTGAGTTATTTTCAATGTGTTTTCTGATCTTTCTATTTCCATTCCTAAGAATAATTTTAGCTCTCCAAAATCTTTAACATCAAATTCTTTCTTTAATTCTTTTACTATTTCTTCTACTTCTTTTTTCAATCCCGTTGCAATGATATCGTCAACATAAATTAAAATGAACACTGTCATCTTTATGATACAAGCAAAAATCATGAAGTGACCTTTTAAATCCTAAATTCAACATGAATGTATCAAAGCGTTGATTCCAGCACTTTGGGCTTTCTCTTAAACCATACAAGCCTTTGTTCAATTTTAGTACTTTATCTGATCCAATTTTCACACCTTCGGGTGCCTTAATGTACACTTCTGATTCTAATTTTCCATTTAGGAATGCCGTTGGCACGTCCAACTGTCTTAGAGGCCAGCTGTTTTGTACAGCATGGGCAAATAAAGCTCTAACAGTTGTTGTTCTTGCTACTGGTGCATAGTTTTTCCCAAAATCTTCGTTTTCTTTTATTTGAAAGCCTTTGGCTACTAATCTTGCCTGTTTTACATTGTTTTCTTTTAACTTGAATATCCATTTTACATCTATGGCCTTCTTGTTTTCGGGTAAAGTACTTACTGTCCATGTATTCATCTTTTCATGTGCCTTTAGTTCATTACTTATTGCTTCTTGCCAACCTTTATGTATTGCTTCATTATAAGTCTCTGGTTCTTCATCTATACTTATTAAACAATATGCTTGGTGTAGTTCATAATCATTTAGATGTCTTGGCTCGTTTATAACTCTTCCTGATCTTGTTTGTTTTTGTACCGGTTCAATTTCATTTATATTTTCTTCAATTTCTTGAGTTACAATTTTTTCTCTTTCTTCAATTTCTCTGTTCTCTATTTCTTCTTGTACTTTTTCTTTATTCTTACTATTTTTGTCATCTTTCTCTTCATTAAGTTTATATTGATATTCTTCAATATATTGATCTTGTTCTTCATTTTTATACTTTATATCTCTTTCATTGAATCTAACGTCTCTTGTTATGTAGATTTTATTTGTCTTAGAGTCCCATACTTTGTAATCCGTTCTTGCATATCCTATCATTCTCACTGGTATTGCTCGTTCATCAAACTTATCTCTTTTCGGCATAACTACCATCCAACCTTTTGAACCAAATACTACTAATTTCTGTAAATTCATTTCTTTTCCATATAATATTGCAGGTATCTGAAACTCTATGGCTCTTGAAGGGCATCTATTGATCATATAAGTGGCCGCTAAAACTGCTTCTCCCCAAAGTTCTATTGGTAAGTTTGACTGATCTAATATTGTTCGTGCTTTATCAAAAATAGTTCTATTGAAGCGTTCACTTTTGCCATTCATTTGAGGACTGTACGGCATGGTGTACTCAATACTAATACCTTTACTGTTACAAAACTTCTTGAGGTACTCTGAAGTGTACTCGCCTCCATTGTCACATCTAATTCTTTTCACTCTTGACTCTTTTTCTGTTTCTAGCATGTTAATGTAATTTATTAAGTTGCTTGCTGCTTCAGACTTATTTTTCAAAAGGTAAGTTTGACAGAAATGTGAATAGTCATCTAATATTGTTTGAAAATACCTATGACCATCTTTTGTGACAGTTCGCATAGGCCCGGCCACGTCTGAATGTATCAAGTCACCTATTTTATGTGACTGCCTCTTTGTAATCAATTTAAAGGGAAGTCTGGTACCTTTATTGCGCATGCATGTATCACATACTTCATCACTGCAAGGCAATTTCATTATTTTTAACCCTTTTCTATTTAAGTGACCAAGTCGTTCATGCCAAATGTTTTCTTCGCTTGCTTTTTCACAATATTCTGTATTTTCTATACTCATTTTCAGTGTGTATAACTTGCCATATTTTTCTCCATAGATTACTCTGCTTTGATTATATATTTTTATCATTTTTTCTTTAAATAATATCTGAAATCCTTTTTCTGTCAATCTATTCACCGAAATCAGGTTATGAGTTAATCCAATTACTATTAAACCATCTATTGTGATCTCCTCATTCTTATAATAGACTTTCAGGATACTTCTTCTTTCACTTTGTCTATATCTGTCCATTTGCTATTTTTATATTTATTTTTGTATCTAATTTTGTTATATTTGTCATGTACTTCTCATATTTCGATTGGATAAAGTGGTGAGTTGCTCCAGAATCAATCACAAACATTATTGTATTATTATTATTTTCTTGTGTGTACTCGACGAGTTGTGCCGCCAGTGGCGTGCCTAGGGTCTGAGATCAGGGCAAGCCCGAAGGCCCGAAGCTCTAAAAAAACTACAAAATATACACATCTGGAGCAGGTCTGTATGAAGATAATATGACCTGCTTAATTCGGCTATACACCGTCATTTTGTAGTCGTTTTAATTAACTTAAGGGTGTGTTGTACCAATGAAACTAAACATTTTTGCCCAAGAAACATGGGTCAAAAAACGACAAAAAATTTTGGTCCTCCCATACTAACTAGACCGATAAAACATTGTATTTGTATGGGAAAGTCCAAAATTTTTGTCGTTTTTCGACCTATGTTTCTTTGGCAAAAATGATTATTTTCATTAGTAGAGCACTCCCTGAAGTTAATTAAAATGACTACAAAATTACGGTGTATTCAATGAATTTACCTTTCCCTCGCCGACCAACACTTTCACACATTTTGATCCTTCACAATCACAAGGAACCACAATTTTTTACAACGATAAACACTAATTTATGCAAAACACTTGTAACTTTTTAACAAACAAACATGACACTCAACCTCAAAATGCAAAACAAAATAAACACGTTATTGTTAAAAGTTGCTACTTCACTCACACAGGTAACAATGAGCCGCGCGCTTCAATATCGCTCCTGATTTGCCCGTTAGTATGCGCTAGGCAGCCATTGGTCCGATTGCGGGCTGCTGCGCAGGGATTGGCCCGATCGTGAGCTGTTGACTGTTGTTTACGCGGCAGCCTCGTACCCACTTGCTGTTAAGTTCAATAGCAAGCCTGCTTTGGCTCGGATTGAGCATTTTTCATAGAATCTATAGATACGTACAGTAGTATGTATGTAGTGGGGTACCAGTTTCGCTAACGTTAGAAGAGTGCGGATGTATAAATTCACGAAGCCCGGTTGCAAGCCAACGAGTGCGAAAGAGATGTAGTGTATTGTTCGATTAATACGCTATATTATGCAGTTTAACGACTTGACTATCGATCAGTTGTTTGAAAAATTTAATCTTTGGTTGATTTTGATTGAAAATTTACGTTCGTGAATAATATTTTGTTGTTGTCATTAATTGAGATTCATTAGTAGTGTAAATAAGATTTTGTTAGGGCAAGCCGGGCTTTTGGGCTTCTATGGAGGTACCGTGCCGCAGCAACAAATATAGAACTTTCACTTATCTGTGCTTCTCCCGGTATTTGTTGCTTTCCTCTGGTTGATCCTCTTCTGCCTCTATGCATTCTAAAGCTACCTGCCTCTACTGAATCCTCTTCCTCTCATAGTATTATTATTATGTTTCCGGGGGCACTTGAACGCTATGTGTCCACTTTGACCACAAGAATAGCATGTAATAAAACTGTTTTCTATGTTTCTTTCTTCGCCATCAGTTTTTCCTTTAATTTTCAGTTCGGCATCTAATAATCTGGCTTTCAGAAATTCAACGGAAAGTTCTTTCTCATTCATAGTCTCCATCGCTGTGATTTGTGTGTCAAATGCTTGTGGCAATGATAACAACAGGTGACATACTTTGTCAGCTTCATCCATGTTTACTCCTGCTGCCTCCAATTCACTTAAAATAGCATCAAAATGCAAAAAGTGGTCTTGCATACTTTCATTTTCTTTATGTTTCAAACTTAATAATTTCTTTCTCAGGTATAATTTGTTGAATACACTTTTGCGTTCAAAGATCTGTTCTAAATTTCTCATCATTTCTTCTGCCGTTTTGCACTTCTTTACATATTCCAAGTACTTGTCTGATAAGCATTGGACGATTACTGAACGCGCCTTCGTATCTTTTGTCATGTCTTTGCAGTCTTTTACCAACGCATCCTGCGCCCCACGCTCTTTTAGCAGGACGCCTACTCTGAATTTCCAGTTTGAAAAACTAAGCCCATCATTGAGCTTTGGGAACAACGACATTGCCCCACTTGTTCCCGCCATCATCTCTTCAATCATTTATCACTTTCCGTTTTCTATTGTTTCTTACTATTTACCTTTATGACAACTACGCTCTGCTGTTGTTTATTGTGCATTTTTAGGTCCAATTAAAGTAAAATAGAAACAATAATTTCGTTTTTCTTTCACCATTTTTATTCCGTACACAAGACAACCATAAACATAGACAAGGAGGAGATGTTCTTAAAAACAATTACAGCTTTGGACTCAATGCCCATAGATTAAAATATAATACTCAACATGATCTTCTCTGTAAATGGGCCCACGATGTTGGCTTAATTATAAATTATGATAAAACTAAATATATCTACATTCATTCTTCCCACAATAAATCTGTGATTCAGCCAAGAATCCAGGCCCACAGCCATCTCTGCCTGCATGACCGCAGTACAATAGGGGAGACAAGTCGCTTTTGTTGTAATTGTAAAAATTTACAGCATACGTACCTTGGTCTAATAATAGATGACAAATTTAATTGGAAGCCACACGTTGAATATGTTTGTAAAAAACTAAGAGCTGTTTTAGCCAAACTTTCTATACTATATAAACTAAGTACAAATTACCATACAATATTATGAGAATGCTGTACAATGCACTAGCAGACTCGATAATAGGATATGGCCTCAGTAGTTATGGCAGGACATACAAAACGTACATCGAAGATATATATAAATTGCAACTTGCAATTATTAAAAACTATTGTGCCTAACTCAGTCAAAAATAAATATAAAAATGATTATAGTAACTTATTTAAACACTGTATAATAATAGATATATACAATAAAATAAAAATGTATGTAATTTGTGATAAAATAGAAAACAGCTCTTTGTTAAAATTAAGAATAAGAAATAGTAATTTGCGTAATCTGACTTACCTACCTAAGTATGTGCTACCCTCATACAGTAACACATATGGTAAACGTTGCTCGATATATATGTTACCGTCATTGTTAAACGAACTGCAAAATGATTTACTGGATGGAATCCTGGATAACCCGGATCAATGTAAAAGGTTATTAAAAACTTTTTACCTGCCAATGTGTCAGTGAGTGATGGCAGCAATACAGAACTGGTAAAAACAGGTTTATAGAGTAAAAGTCCGTCCTTGTCATCGTGTTATGATATGACAAGGATGGATATAGTCTAGCTATCGCTCTGGCTAAAGCTTTGAGTTGGGCGGTCCAGCCCCAGAATCGAGTTCTAATAAGATAAGGCTCCATTTTGGCCGCCATCTTGAATTTTGGGCAAAGGAGCCAAAATTGGGCCTGGCAACATTCAGAACCGAATTCAGCAGGCTTTTTACTTCGGAAAAGTCATGTTGCCAAAATGGTTCACAAAATGCCGTTGAACTTGAAAACTTTAATTTGAACTACCAGTCTACTACAGTAAAATGAAAAAATAATGCTCAGAAACCAAATTTGTCAGTTTAGCTATCAATCTATCATTATGAATAAAGAGTTTCTTGACATACTGTAGGTATGTTAAAATATTTGTGATAGTTTTTAAAAACTGCTTTAGACCTAATTTCACCATACTCTGTTAGTTATTTCCTAAATCAGGCATTAGCTAATGCCCGATTAAAATTAACGAAGAGAATAACAGCCCTGTTAATTCTGTATGTTTTATGACGAAAATGTAACAGACCATTAACTAATCGGACATATGTCAAACATCTGCTGAATGACGAACGAGACGTTCATTCATATTCCAAACCAACCAAAACAAAAAGTAATATGATTGTTATGCGTTTGTTCTGAGACACAGGTACTATTTTTACTAGTCGCGTGCGGTAACGCGACTTATTTGAGATATCGTTTATCGTGTGGATTTCTATATGATACGGCTTAAATTTCATTTTGCTACTTATATTTTTATTACATCCTCTATGGATTATATTCTCTTTGCTTGAAACGTCAAACTTTTTTCAAATATAAACAAACAGCTTATTTTCGCTAGGGTTTTGTGTTGTTTTAATATATACGAATAAATTAATTCGTAATAATGTCTAAGAATAAGAAAGCACACGGGCCGAATTGTTCTTCAAACGAGAAGGAAATTCTTATACATCTTATTGCTAAATACAAAGATGTAGTTAAAAATAAAAGTACCTACGGATGCCGTGACAACCGCCAACAAAAACGAAGGATAAAGAAAATCATCAGAAGAGTGGGGCGCCACAGACGGATTATCACATTAGTTAGAGTCTGTCTAACGAAAGCTGGCGTCCAAATGGGGGCGCCACTTTCCCTGTTAAATTAACTTGTCATTAGAAACTGACCCTTATAATAAGGCGCCAAATTAGTTCATTTTCCAACCACGTTTCAGCTTTCGTTAGACAGACTACATCACAGGAACGATACTCCAGCTATGTTATGTAAATGCATTACAGTTCTAAAATGGCTTTACAGCTAAATTCTTTTATCAGAGATCGAGCCAGACAAATAAACACAACAAAATCCTTTAAATCAATGACACACTTTGAACGCTATATATTGGTATTTCTCCCTACTGCCATGTTCACCTAACTGCAATATTTATTAATTTACAAACACTGATTCATTCATTATGGTTCTCACCTTTATGAATTTTTACATGTCTAGCTAAATTACTGCTGTGAGTAAAACATTTCGTACAATAACTACATTTATATGGTTTCTCTCCTGTATGAGTTCTTACATGTGTAGCTAAAGTACTGCTGTTAGAAAAACATTTTATACAATAACTACATTTGTATGGTTTCTTTCCTGTATGAATTCTTACATGTTTAGTTAAAGAACTGCTGTCAGAAAAACATTCCGTACAATAACTACATTTGTATGGTTTCTCTCCTGTATGAGTTCTTACATGTGTAGCTAAAACACCGCTTTGAGTAAAACATTTCGTACAATAATTACATTTGTATGGTTTCTCTCCTGTATGAGTTCTTACATGTCTAGTTAAATGAGTGCTCTTAGTAAAACATTTCATACAATAACTACATTTGTATGGTTTCTCTCCTGTATGAGTTCTTACATGTGTAGCTAAAGTACTGCTGTCAAAAAAAATTTTTAAACAATAACTACATTTGTATGGTTTCTTTCCTGTATGATTTCTTACATGTGTAGCTAAATAACTGCTGTCAGAAAAACATTTTATACAATAACTACATTTGTATGGTTTCTCTCCTGTATGAGTTCTTACATGTGTAGCTAAAGTACCGCTTTGAGTAAAACATTTCGTACAATAATTACATTTGTATGGTTTCTCTCCTGTATGAGTTCTTACATGTCTAGTTAATACACTTCTAGAAGTAAAACATTTCGTACAATAACTACATTTGTATGGTTTCTCATTACTACAAAAAATTTCCTTAACTTTGTTCTTATTCTTACAAAGTTTTTTTTCTTTCAATTTGTTATTGTTATGTACATCCTTTCCTTTCAATCGATTATTATTTTTACAATTTTGGTTATTTGTATTACAATCCAAATTTATCGTTATGTGCCATTTCTTGATATGATTTTCTAAGAGCTTTTTGCAGAAATATTCTTTTTTGCATACATCGCATATAAAAATATTATTTAAAGCTGTTATCTGATCTTCGGTACTAGCTTCAATTCTAAAATTCTTTATGGAACTATTACTATTGGAAGCGGTTGTTTCAACGTTCGGTACTATTGTTTTAATAGGAGTTTTATTTTTTTTACTGTATATTTTAAAGTCGGGTATTTTCATATTATCATCGTTCTGTGCCTTATTTTCCTCACTTGTGTCGGTTTTTTCTAAGGGTGCTTGAGTTTTCAGTATTTCCTTTTCAGTATCAGTATTTGATTTACGTTTCTTGGGTAAGTGCAACACCTGTGCAGGGAATGATAACGTTATTTTTAAATATAACGTTATTTCTTACTTTTTTACCGTTAACTTTAAAATTAACGTTATGTCAGGGATTGAAATACAGTTAAAAAAAAATAAAGATAAATAAAAAATAACGTTAAAAATACCGTTAAAACATTTTATCGGTAAATTTACCGGTAAAAATAACAATTAAAATATTTTACCGGTAAAATTAGCGTTAAATATAGCGTTAAACTTTACCGGTACCATATACCGAAAAAATTATCATTAAAAAATAACGTTATTAATTAGAATAACGTTAATTTTAAAGTTTAACAGTAAAAAAAGTAAGATTTAGCGTTAAAATTAACATTATTTACTGAAATAACGTTAATTTCAATGTAACGTTATATAAATTAACGTTATTTATTGAAATAAAGTTAATTTTAAAATTAACGTTAAAAAGTAAGAAATAACGTTATATCTAAAAATAACATTATCATTCCCTGCGTTATGTCAAAAATAACGTTAATTTAGATAACGTTACATTTAAATTAACGTTATTTCAGTAAATAACGTTAATTTTAAAGTTTTGTCTTACTTTTTACCGTTTACTTCAAAATTAACGTTATGTCAATAAATAACGTTAATTTAGATAACGTTACATTGTAATTACCGTTATTTCAGTAAATAACGTTAATTTTTAAGTTATTTCTTACTTTTTTACCGTTAAACTTTAAAATAAACGTTATACCAATTAATAACATTCATTCATTCATTCATTCATAACGTTATTTATAGCGATAATTTTACCGGTCTATTGTACCGGTAAAGTTTAACGCTATATTTAACATTAATTTTACCGGTAAAATATTTTTTACGTTATTTTCACCGGTTTTACCGATAAAATGTATTAACGGTATTTTTAACGTTAGTTTTTTATCGTTATTTTTTTAACGGTATTTCAATCCCTGCCTGTGAGGTAATGTTTAAACGATAGATTAATTAAAATAGCTAGTTGTGGGTTGTGCATAAGCTCGGTACAGCTGATCTGCAACGCGCCACTAGTGACTAGTATAATGTGGCCGGCCTCTGCGCGCTCCACCTGCGACCGTCTGTTCCCGGCAGTCTACGCACGCACGCCATGGAGCCGCTCCAGGGGCCCTATTTTTGAATCATTAGAATTCCAAATCGTGTATGAAATCGCAAGATTCGTATGTGAATCCCTAAAATCGCTATTTTTGAATATTCATACTCGTGAATTTTGCAACGAGTGGTCCGACCCACTCGTTTTCGATATTCTACCAGTAGAAATGACGAGAGAGAGAGAGAGAAATATCAAAATCAAATGACTGACAGACAATGACATTATAACTTTTTAATTTACGTTCCGTTCCCCCGTAACTCAATACCGGTTTTTAAAATCAACGAGTTATTATTTTTTCTGGGTGAAATGAAAAATACTATAAGATTCGAGTTTTAGGGCAACACTAATTTCTATTGTTTCAAAAATATTAGAAGAAAGAAGAAAGAAAGAAAGAAATATTTATTGGCCTCAAAGAAAACATGAACATATATAAAATTAGAAAAAACAGAAAAGAGATTACTAAAATTATAATAAGGTACTTAAAGATTACGGGTGAGACCAAAGGGTAGCTGTCTCAGCTGTGCTTCTGCGGCATTGCGTAGAATGCCGCAGAAGCGCTGGTTTTCAGCCAGCTCCCTGGACGATGTGGTGCGGTGACACAGTAGAAGAAGGAAGAAGCGGATTAAATAACATAAATACTTTAGGAAAAGGAGCACAACATAAAAATTAAATAAATTAAGTAAATAAACACAAAAAGTATCCCTTTGCCTGTTGTGTGGTGGTATGATGTGATGAAAGAAAAAAGTAAAAGTTTTCTGTGGTTCTTGATCTGTACTAGTGCAGTATTTAGTGGCATCATTTGTATGGGGACCTTGCAGATCGTCAACAAAGGAAGCCGCTTGGCACAGGCGTTCTTTGTGGTCATCTGAGCTGATTTAGCCCTGTACCCACGTGGTACCACCATGGTGGTAGCCAGGGGTGGGGGGGAGAGGTCCCTTCTACCACGCTGTACTTTTACATCCATATATCAAGAAGTTTAGCAAATAGGTCGTGTTTGGTATCGTTTTCATATAATTTAAGGACAAGGAATTCATTTCTGGAACAACTTTTTCACTCGTTCATAGAAAAAACAAAAGTTCTGCGCAAAAAAAGAAAAATAAGAAACCAAAAATCTTACAAAATCTATGCCTACAAATAAACCACGAGATTGTGCTTTATAAAAAAAATATAATTAAACAGCCCTGTTTATCTAGAATATATAAACATCAATTTTCCCATACAAATTATATTTATAAATGTGTCAAAAAAACATTTGCAACGCGTGGCGGTATTTTGGCTCAGTAAATTTGGATAGGATTTAACACTTATTGTTTAATCATGTCATTAATAGGTCGTGTTTGGTATCGTTTTCATATAATTCAAGGATGGGGAATTCAATTCTGCAACAACATTTTTACTAGTTCATATAAAAAAATAAAGTTCAGCGCAAAAATAAGAAAAATAAGAAAAAAAACCTAAAATCTATGCCTACAATTAAATTACGAGATTATGCTTTATAAAAAATATGTTTTAAGAGCCCTATTTATATTAAATATATAAACATAAACTTTTCTAAAGAAATTACATTTATAAATGTGTCAAAATCAGTTTAACCGCGCGGCGGTACAAAAACGAAAACAATCGTAAAATTTTTGTATACATAGACCCTATCTTATTGAAAATAATAATTCAATAATTAATTATATTAGATTACCTATTAGAATTTTCTTGTTTCATGACATTTTTAGTTGCGGATCACGACAACGTGGATGTTAATGTGACAAGGTTTCAGCGCATTACCAATTGATGGGGATAATAGTCCCATAATTTTACTTAATAGAGAGTTAAAGTAATAATTTAGTAAAAAAATGTTTTTACCTAGGTAGGGTACCTAGCTATAACAAATTTTATTGGCAGTTTCCGCTGCATCTACGTAGTTGGGTGCACTTTATTTCTCTTTTTAAACAATTGCACCTTCCTGCGCATTTTGCTTACACTTACACCTTATTAACTCCATGCAAACTGTGGCTGCTAGCGGTAAGGTGGTCTACATAGGATTCCCATCCCATAAGCCATTATTTTTGCCCCAACCCCAATCTGCAGGACCATGCATGGTTTTGGATTGGTTTTAAAAGTTAACATTCCTCCCTGATAAATCGCTCGCAAAATATGATTGCACAGGGCGTCTCTGGTTGGTGGGAGATTCTCCAGCTGCATGTCCTTTTTCTTTAACAGCAGTTTTCTGCATTGATTAATATCAAGGACATGCATTCCAACATTTCCAACAATAACTTAAATCACAAAAGCCAATCACCACGTAACTTACTTGTCATACAAAGCAATGTCATTTATTTCTAATACGTATTGGCAAAGCCTGCTCCACATTTCCTTCTTCAGCGTATTTAAATCCTTCCATTGCAATTGGATAAACGCCCCAAGCTTCGAAAGCGCTTTTTTCACACTCGGAAAAGGCGTTCTGCTTTTTCCGGTGAAAGAAGATAAACTGTATTAATTGCTTGAGGAATTGTAAGTTCATATTGGCACGGGTAAAAATCATCAGTTCCTGCCTTGCCATGCAATTGCAGCTTTATTAAGTAACCCAACTAGTAAAGTATATTATTTTCACACTTTAAAATCTATAAAGAAGGAAATTGCTTTGTATAACAAGTAAATTACGTGGTGATTGGCTTTTGTGATTTAAGTTATTGTTGTATTGATGTTAGAATGCATGTCGTTGATATTAATCAATGCTTTTGATATCAATCAATGTATAAAAGTGCTATTCACTTAATAGGACATGCAGCTGGAGAATCTCCCACCAACTAGAGACGCCCTGTGCAACCATATTTTGCGAGCGATTTATCAGGGAGGAGTATGGGGTCGACTTTTAAAAACAATCCAAAACCTGCCATGTCCTACAGATTGGGGTTTGGGCAAAAATATCGGCTTATGGGAGCCTATGTCGACCACCTTACCGCCAGCATCCACAGCTTGCATGGAGTTAATATAAGCAAAAATGCGCAAGGAAGGTGCAATTGTTTAAAAAGAGAAATAAAGTGCACCGAACTACGTACTGTCCATTCGTTTAGATAGTGTCGGTACACCCGCAAGCACTTGTGTTCAGAGACAGGAATACCGGTAACAAACACAACCTTTCACTATGCACTTCTATGTAAACTGCCAAAATCCAAATTGACTTGCGGGTGTACGCCGCACGCGGTATCCTTTGTTTATGCGTAATTGTAATAACGTTAATTTTAAAGTTTAACGGTAAAAAGAAAAAGAAATAACGTTAAAATTAACGTTATTTACTGAAATAACGTTAATTTCAATGTAACGTTATCTAAATTAACGTTATTTATTGACATAACGTTAATGTTAAAAAGGTAAGAAATAACGTTATATTTAAAAATAACGTTATCATTCCCTGAATATAAGAGACTTACCTCGTCATGTATTTCCTGATGGATTTCAAAAGCCTTTATGTCCTCAAATCCTTTATAGCACAAATCACATTTAAACGGTTAGTTTTGATAGTTTAGTGAGTCCGATCTCTCCAGCATTACTTGTATTTGTTCCTCTCTGATCTCTCTCATGTTGATTGGGGTTTGGGCAAAAATATCGGCTTATGGGAGCCTATGTCGACCACCTTACCGCCAGCATCCACAGCTTGCATGGAGTTAATATAAGCAAAAATGCGCAAGGAAGGTGCAATTGTTTAAAAAGAGAAATAAAGTGCACCGAACTACGTACTGTCCATTCGTTTAGATAGTGTCGGTACACCCGCAAGCACTTGTGTTCAGAGACAGGAATACCGGTAACAAACACAACCTTTCACTATGCACTTCTATGTAAACTGCCAAAATCCAAATTGACTTGCGGGTGTACGCCGCACGCGGTATCCTTTGTTTATGCGGCGGCATCCTTTGACAAGAAGCGGCACGTGCAAAGGCGGCGCGATAAAAGGGCGACACTATCTAACCGAATGGACTTTAGATGCAGCGGCAACTGCCAATAAAATTTGATATAACTAGGTAGGTAAAAACATTTTTCTACTTAATTCTTACTTTAACTCTCTATTAAGTAAAACTATGGGACTACCAATACTAATCCGTTTTTATTTGGATTTATCACTTTTTATATTAAATAAAAAGTGATAAATCCAAATAAAAACACTGCACCACCAAAGTACCGCCGCGCGGCTAAACTGATTTTTTTGACATATTTATAAATGTAATTTCTTTAGAAAAGTTTATGTTTATATATTTAAGATAAATAGGGCTGTTAAAACATATTTTTTATAAAGCATAATCTCGTCGTTTAATTGTAGGCATAGATTTTGTAAGTTTTTTTCTTATTTTTCTTTTTTTTATGCGCTGAACTTTATTTTTTTCTATGAACTAGTAAAAATGTTGTTGCAGAATTGAATTCCCCATCCTTGAATTATATGAAAACGATACCAAACACGACCTATTTGTGTCATTATTAAACAATAAGTGTTAAATCCTATCCAAATATACTGCGCCAAAATACCGCCGCGCGTTGCAAATGTTTTTTTTTACACATTTATAAATATAATTTGTATAGGAAAGTTGATGTTTATATATTTAAGATAAACAGGGCTGTTTCATTATACTCGTATATTTTTTATAAAGCACAATCTCGTGGTTTATTTGTAGGCATAGACTTTGTAAGATTTTTGTTTTCTTATTTTTCTTTTTTTGCGCAGAACTTTTGTTTTTTCTATAAACGAGTGAAAAAGTTGTTCCAGAAATGAATTCCTCGTCCTTACATTATATGAAAACGATACCAAACACGACCTATTTGCTAAACTTATGGAGATATGGATGTAAAAGTGCAGCGTGGTAGAAGGGTCCTCTCCCCCGCACCCCTGGCTACCGCCATGGTGGTACCACGTGGGTACAGGGCTAAATCAGCTCAGATGATCATAAAGAACGCCTGTGCCAAGCGGCTTCCTTTGTTGACGATCTGCAAGGTTGATGCCACTAAATACTGCACTATACTGTGTTGTGTGACAGTGACAGCTGCTGACTATAAAAAAAAAAAATTCAGTGTCACTGTCAGTGTCAATGTATGTATCAAAAAGTTTACCTCTATAAAAATGATTATAATGAAGATGTTTTTTGTGAATGAAGTGAATAAGTAGTAAGTCTTTATCAGACAACATGTTGAGAAATGAAAAAAGAGAAGAGAAGTGTTACGTTGGAGCTGCGGGCGTGACTATTTGATGCGTACATCGCAAGGGAAAGTTGCCATGTGGTGCCACGAATACATCAGCCACGTCAGCAATATTACGTATTATATAAACTCTGTGACTGTGTATGTGTGTTCTATGAACATAACCTTTTTGTTTTCGCTTCGAATTTGGTTTACATTTTATCGTATTATCGTATTATACAAAATTGCAAATTCCGTGTAGGTATTGAAGAAGAAGCCTTATGTCTTAGCAATTTTATTTAATTTTGGTTAAATCTAAGGCTAAGAATTTATCAAAAACTAACCAGTGATTACGTTATGTCTGGTTTCTGTTTGTTTGACAGATGAAATCACGAAATCGTCGCGGTCGCGTCGCTTCGCGGTTTCGGAGCATTTCTTTGCAAGTGCTCGTGTATTTAAGTTCTTTAGTTGTTCGTTAGATTAGAGGCAGCACTCTTAGAAACTCGATCGGTGGTACGAAATCGAGTTTGACAGCGACGATTTCGTAATTATTACTGCACCTTGATTATGTAAGGCTGTTGCTAACAATTCTCGATTGAAATCGATTGAAAGCGCAGTTGCATTGCTGCTTTAAGTAAGATAGTTGTCACATTGGTTCTTAACTAAAGCAGCAATGTAACTGCGATTTGTGTCAGAGTTGATTGCGACAAAGTTAGATAATTACCCCTCTGGTGCAACAACTCACAATATTTCACCAATATTTTTCAAAAAAATCTAGTTATTAATAATAGCAGGGATAGCAGGAATTGAAATGCCGTTAAAAAATAACGTTAAAAATACCGTTAAAACATTTTATCGGTAAATTTACCGGTAAAAATAATGATAAAAATATTTTACCGGTAAAATTAGCGTTAAATATAGCGTTAAACCGGTAAAATTATTGCTAAAAAAATAACGTTATTAATTGTAATAACGTTAATTTTAAAGTTTAACGGTAAAAAGAAAAAGAAATAACGTTAAAATTAACGTTATTTACTGAAATAACGTTAATTTCAATGTAACGTTATCTAAATTAACGTTATTTATTGACATAACGTTAATGTTAAAAAGGTAAGAAATAACGTTATATTTAAAAATAACGTTATCATTCCCTGAATATAAGAGACTTACCTCGTCATGTATTTCCTGATGGATTTCAAAAGCCTTTATGTCCTCAAATCCTTTATAGCACAAATCACATTTAAACGGTGAGTTTTGATAGTTTAGTGAGTCCGATCTCTCCAGCATTACTTGTATTTGTTCCTCTCTAGACAGAATTATCTCTCGTGCGTCTGGCTCCAAAACTACAAGCAAATCCATACTTAATATTATAAATGCGAAAGTAACTCTGTCTGTCTGTCTGTCCGTCTGTCTGTTACGCCTTCACGCCGAAACTAATGAACCGATTTGGATGAAATTTGGTACAAAGGTAGAGTAGAGCTCGAGAAAGGACATAGGCTACCTTTTATTGCGAAATAAGTGTTGGATGGGTTGAAATAGGGGATGAAAGTTTGATTGTACCACAGTATAGAGAGACTAAAGAAGTTATGCAACTATCGTATTTATAAGGTACCTACTTACATACTTTTACACTACGACATTATGTTTTTTTAATCGACTTCCATGAGTTAAATTGACAGAACGAAATTCAAGATCAGTAATACAAAATCCATACTAATATTATAAATGCGAAAGTAACTCTGTCTGTCTGTCTGTCCGTCAGTCTGTTACGCCTTCACGCCGAAACTACTGAACCGATTTGTATGAAATTTGGTACAGAGGTAGAGTAGAGCTCGAGAAAGGACATAGGCTATCTTTTATTGCGAAATAAGGGTTTGAAGGGTTGAAATAGGGTATGAAAGTTTGATTGTACTACAGAATAGAGAGACTTCAGAAGTTATGCCACTATCGTATTTATTAGGTACCCATTTACATACTTTTACACTACGAGATTATGTTTTTTAATCGACTACCATGAGTAAAATTGACAGAACGAAATTCAAGATCAGTAATACAAAATCCATATCCATACTTCCATACTATCCATACTATATTATAAATGCGAAAGTAACTCTGTCTGTCTGTCTGTCCGTCTGTCTGTTACACCTTCACGCCGAAACTACTGAACCGATTTGTATGAAATTTGGTACAGAGGTAGAGTAGAGCTCGAGAAAGGACATAGGCTATCTTTTATTGCAAAATAAGGGTTTGAAGGGTTGAAATAGGGTATGAAAGTTTGATTGTACTACAGAATAGAGACTTCAGAAGTTATGCCACTATCGTATTTATTAGGTACCCATTTACATACTTTTACACTACGAGATTATGTTTTTTTAATCGACTACCATGAGTAAAATTGACAGAACGAAATTCAAGATCAGTAATACAAAATCCATATCCATACTAATATTATAAATGCGAAAGTAACTCTGTCTGTCTGTCTGTCTCTCCGTCTGTCTGTTACGCCTTCACGCCGAAACTACTGAACCGATTTGGATGAAATTTAGTACAGAGGTAGAGTAGAGCTCGAGAAAGGACATAGGCTACCTTTTATTGCGAAATAAGTGTTGGATGGGTTGAAATAGGGGATGAAAGTTTGATTGTACCACAGTATAGAGAGACTAAAGAAGTTATGCCACTATCGTATTTATAAGGTACCTACTTACATACTTTTACACTACGAGATTATGTTATTCAATCGACTTCCATGAGTTAAATTGACAGAACAAAATTCAAAATCTAAAATACAAAATCTATACTTAATCCATAATAATATTATAAATGCGAAAGTAATTTTGTCTGTCTGTCTGTCTGTTAAGCTATCACGCCTAAAATACTAATCCGATTTTAATAAAATTTGCCACAGAGTAGAGTAAAGCTTGAGAAATGACACAGGCTACCTTTTATTACGAAATAATGGTGGAAAGAGTTAAAATAGCGGATGAAAGTTTGTATAAAAGTCTATAGGTGTCAAAATAGGGAATGAAATTTCATGAGAGGAAAAAGCAGGTCAGCGCGCTTGGTGGGGACCCGCCTAAAACAGCTGATCAGATTTTGATGAAATTAAAACATTGAATACTATTTATCCTGGTTTAAAGTTCCCATAGGATTTTCTCGAATATCCACGCGGACGAAGTCGCGGGCAAAAGCTAGTAACATCATAAATGTATAAATTTTACGCGACGCAACGAAAAGTATTTATTCTGACGCGTTCATAGAGTACATTGTTGGACGCGGCCAGATCAGTGTACGTGGCCCATGTGAGCCTAATGTAGTTCCCGCTTTAGGCCGTTTGTCTGTCACTGCCGTCACCGATATAGCGGTACATACATTCACTATGACAGCCTGTCCACCGACAACCCGTCCCGTCTTCTTGATCTCAAAATTTAACTTCGGCGCCGTCATCCCGTCCCGGCAGAATTGCCATATATACGGATTTGTCCGTATCCACACGGAATTACAATATTCAAACCAGATAATAAGAGCATACGGATTTTTATACGGAATTGTCAGCGAAATGCAAAGAGTAGTTAAAACGAAACGTGATTTGATGCTGCTTATACTAGCGATTAGTATTTTTTTTTACCCACGACGACGGACGGAACGGAACGGAGGCGGTATATGCGTTTGGGGTTAGAGGTTGTTTGTTTGTCTGTTACCATTTTCCGCGAAAACTACTGGGCCGATTTCGATGCGGTTTTTTGTATTCAAAAGGTTTCATTTCAGAGCAGGTCCTTAGACATGTATCATGAATTTCAAAATTGAAATTTTTGAAAAAACCCACGACCAAGAGTAAAATAAAATAAGTTTTACGAAAATCCCTCGACTAAAAGTGACTAAGTAGGTATAAATAATTTATCCCCCTATTCATAAATTGCAAACTCAAGAAAAATCCGTCGGGGGCTGCCATTGCCATCTCTCTAAAGTACACATGTGCGCCGATGGTCATTTGACCGGCGGCGGCGTCTGGTGTCTAAATTGCCGGCGGCGGCGGCGTCATGCATCGGCGTGATCGGCGTGGATGGTCAAAATAATTAGAATAAAAGACGTCTTTTTATTTATTTATTGTAATCAACACTATATGATGCCATGCTTAATAGACATCAAATAAATCCTTTGTTGCCCGATTTTATATCATGACATGAATTATTTGTCTATAATAAATACAAACTGACGACGGTCGCATCATTTCATCGAAACTTGAACCTGAGGGAGATCAAGAGTTTTTATACGCAGTTATATTCTACACCTGTTAAAAGCAAGACTAAAGACCCCAGAGCCAAGCTTACCCGACAGTCCGACACTATACCGAAGATATCCCGGACGTCAGCATATACGAGATCAGTATGGCTCTCAAGCAGATTAAAAACAACAGGGCGGCGGGAGACGACCGCATCACTACAGAACTTTTGAGAGCGGGCAGAAAGCTGATACTTAAAGTCCTCCAGACCAGAAGTATTGCAATTCCGTCATCTTCAGGGACAGAACGCCGAAGACATGGGACATAAGTGAGGTGATTCTGTTCTTTAAAGTTGAGACCTGGGCAGTGCTGCAGTCTCTCCAGCCAGGTGTGCCAAGTGGACGACAGGTATATCGAGGTATTGAATTATACGGAAAAATACACTTTTAATCTTTCGCGTTGCATTAGTTAGATTAGGAACACAGGTATTAAATTTATTTAAACTCAACACCATGTTTAGTTTAAACGCGTTTAACACCTGTATTCCTAATCTTATACGAAAATGCTACAATGTCGGTCCGAGTACAGAATCAGAGAAAAAATCCCATCCAACTGCAGCGAGATGTGTAACAGGTAGACATTACTTCTCCGAAACTGTTCCCAGCTGCATTGGAGGACATTTTTAAGCTGTTGAACTAGAAAGAACTCGGTATCAACATTAATGACCAGTGCCTAACACACCTACGTTTTGCCGATGATATAGTTCTTATGGCTGAGACCATGGAAGACCTAAACACACACAATTGCTCAAAGATCTCCGTAGTGCCTCCCAAAGAGTGGGTTTTAGAATCAACATGGATTAAACGAAAATCTTGTCGAACGCCCATGCTGTACCCACTCCAGCCCCCCTAGCCAAAGTAACATTTGCAAATTTTCGCTATCGCTTCGCTTCGAAACATGTATGGATTTGACGTTTTGAAATTAGATAGTTAACGAAACCTTATGTCAATCCCATACATGTTTCGAAAGCGAAGCGATAACGAAGATTTGCCAATGTTACTTTGGCTAGGCTCTCAGCTCATGTTGGGAACACTACACTCGAAGTTGTTGACCATTACGTATACCTAGGACAGATAGTCCAGTTAGATAAGTCCAACTTCGAGAAAGAGATCTCTCGTCAAATCCAACTCGGATGGGCAGCATTGGGGAAGCATCACCAAATCTTCGGATCCAACTTACTTCAGTGTCTCAAGACAAAAAATATGACCAGTATGTGTTGCTAGTGATGAAACGTGGTCGCTAACTATGGGGTCTCATAAGACGGTTCCCCCAGTGTACAATGGAGAGAGCCATGCTTGGCATTTCCCTGCGTGTTCGAGTCAGAAATGAGGAAATCCGTAGGAGAACTAAAGTAACCGACATCGCTCGGAGGATTGCTCAGTGGAAGTGGCAGTGGGCGGGACACATAGCGAGAAGAACCGATGGCCATTGGGGCGGAAAGGTTTTAGAATGGCGACCACGGATCGAACGACGTTCCGTGGGTAGGCCCCCGACAAGTTGGATCGACGTCAGGGTGAAGGTCGTGGGAAGTCGTTGACTGCGGGCAGCGCAAACCCGATCGGCGTGGAGCTCCTTTGGTTGGGGGCCTATACCCAGTGTCGTACGGCTGACATGATAATGGTGACTAAATAGGTGCAATTATAGAATCAAAATTTCAATACCAAAATAACCTCTATGATGGCGAAAATCAAACAAATACAAAAAAGAGAGAAAAGGAATAAAATTTTATGAGCAAGATGAACGTTATGTTAGCTTTTATACTTGCTTCTTACACATGTAACACTTTGATTTTGACGCCGATGACGCCGACGATAAATCCGGCGGCGGCGGCGGCGTGGTCAAAATGACCGGCAACGTGCGCCACGCCGATCGGCGCACACGTCTACTCTAAAGTAAACAATAACTGCAAAATATTAGTTCATTTGGGGGCAGGTAATGGCAGCCCTAACGGATTTTTCTTGAGTTTGCAATTTATGAATAGGTGGATAAATTATGTATACCTACTTAGTCACTTTTAGGCGAGGGATTTTCGTAAAACTTATTTTATTTTACTCTTTTTAAATTAAGAGTAACAATTTTAATGGTCGTGGGTTTTTCAAAATTTTCAATTTTGCTTTTTTTCAGCAAATTTAACAAAACTTATTATTATATTATTGCGTTATTAACATGAAAACAATGTTACAGTACAGCTTAGAAATTGAATCAAAAATGATTGGAAAAATGACTCAATATATTTACAAATAAAACTTACTTGTTTTTGTTTTATAATTTAATTAAATAATAAATATAATATCAATGTCAGGCTTTTTTAGTTTTTTTTTTTCATTTCGTGAAAAATTTCCCTCAAAATTGTTCATAAAAGTGTTCTGAATTATATTAATCAAAGGTGAGTGTAAATTTTTATACGAATTTGATTAGAAACTTCCCATACGGATTTCATACGGAATTTGGTAATGAAAATTACGGAATACCGGTTTAAAGATCTGGCAACACTGCGTGCGTCCCGGTGACGGCGGGCGGTGGACAGGCGGCGTTAGAGAACAACTCTGCATAGAATAGCTGTCATGATTATTATCTTTTAGATTAATGTTAATAATTATAGATGTCCATCAGCCATTTTTAATGTCCCCACTGCTGGGGCACAGGCCTTCCTTATGCCCAATGCGGATTGGTGGGTGTTAACGACTGCAAATGCAGCCGGGACCAACGGCTTGCGTGTCTTCCGAAGCACGGAGGAGCTCGAGATAATAAATTTTTGGTCACCCATCCCATGACCGACCCTTGCGAACGTTGCTTAACCTCCGCAATCGCTGTGCCAGGCGCTAAACCACTGCGCCACCGAGCTCCATATCAACAATTATAGATAATTTCAATAAATTCATGAAAGTCAGGGTGAATTTTTTTTCTTAAATTATTACTCATTTACTCGCTAGCAACATGACATGTGGTCTTTGCATACAAAAGTAGTAAAGTGTTGCCATGATAATAACACTTTATGAATAAACAAAGTGGCTCCCCTATTATTTTTTACTCTTTTTAGACAGACTATATTATTATATTAGTTAATTTTTTCTACTCACTTTTAGAAGTTGTAATTTCAGATACGTTGCTTCTTATCAGACAAACTTTTGATTTTTGCTTGTGAGGGTCCGCTTTCCACTGTTTACTAATATCTTGCAGGGGCATGTTGTCTTCGGATTCGGAAGATGAATCCTGGTTGGTAACTTCTTCTAAAGGAATGCCATCTACATCATCTAAAACAATAATCATGTTATAATATTGAGCTTTAAAAATTTAAAAATTTGTAAAAGAGGTTTTTCACATGTGACCAGATAAAATGCTAAAAGTAAATGGACTTTTTGAAAATGGGACCATCTTTTTTAATCCAAAACGGGATATAGCTTTGTTAAGTAACAATAAGGCCGAAAGTGTAAGCGCACTACTTCCGGAATCCTCATGCTAAAAGTAAATGGACTTTTTGAAAATGGGACCATCTGGGAATTGAACCATTTGTAAATGGGACCATCTTTTTTAATCCAAAACGGGATATAGCTTTGTTAAGTAACAATAAGGCCGAAAGTGTAAGCGCACTACTTCCGGAATCCTCATGCTAAAAGTAAATGGACTTTTTGAAAATGGGACCATCTGGGAATTGAACCATTTGTAAATGGGACCATCTTTTTTAATCCAAAACGGGATATAGCTTTGTTAAGTAACAATAAGGCCGAAAGTGTAAGCGCACTACTTCCGGAATCCTCATGCTAAAAGTAAATGGACTTTTTGAAAATGGGACCATCTGGGAATTGAACCATTTGTAAATGGGACCATCTTTTTTAATCCAAAACGGGATATAGCTTTGTTAAGTAACAATAAGGCCGAAAGTGTAAGCGCACTACTTCCGGAATCCTCATGCTAAAAGTAAATGGACTTTTTGAAAATGGGACCATCTGGGAATTGAACCATTTGTAAATGGGACCATCTTTTTTAATCCAAAACGGGATATAGCTTTGTTAAGTAACAATAAGGCCGAAAGTGTAAGCACACTACTTCCGGAATCCTCACCACTGAGGAACAGGCTGTGTCTTACCTCTAAACTGGTGGAACACAACAGTTTGAAATTGTTGTTATGGCGTCAGACTTAGGCGAGATGGTGGTAGCTAGCCAGGTGGACTTGAAATAAGCCCTACCACCAGCCAAACCGAATATAAATATAGCCCCGTCCTGGGAATCGAACCCCAGACCCCTGTCGTACATGTGTGGGCGAACCACTACACCACAGATAATTCAATCGGCTTCGAACCAAGTGTGGATAAGAGCATTTTCATAAAAGCTGTGGATATTAGTACTACAAGGTTTGGCAGTGAGTGATCTTTCATGTGATCAGTGATGACTTACGGCAGTGAAACATGGTCGCTAACTATGGGTCTAAAATAAGGAGGCTCAAGGTCACCCAGCGTGCAATGGAGAGAGCCATGCTCGGCATTTCCCTGCGTGATTGAATTAGAAATGAAGAGATCCGCAGGCGAACTAAAGTAACCGACATTGCTCGAAGGATTGCTCAGCTAAAGTGGTAATGGGCGGGACACATAGCGAGAAGAACTGATGGCCGTTGGGGCGGAAAGTTTCTGGAATGGCGACCGCGCACCGGACGGCGCTCCATGGGTAGGCCCCCGACAAGGTGGACCGACGATCTGGTGAAGGTTGCCGGAAGCCATCGGATGTGGGAAGCGCAGGACTGATCATTGTGGAGATCCTTGGGGGAGGCCTATACCCAGCAGTGGGTGTCGTGCGGCTGATATGATGATGATGATGATGATCTTTCATGGCATTCATTATTTAGGCAAAATATTAAGTTACTAAAGTAATCAATAAAAATAATACCTTCATTCTGATCCCCCATGTCCATTTCCGAATTCACATATTCTATTTTAATAGGAGTTTCCATATTGTCTTCTTCCTCATTTGCAGATATGACTCTAACCATCGGAGACTTGCCAAATGTCCAAAGGATTCCAGTTTGTTGTTTACGAAACAAATCCAATGAGTTTACTGACAGCTAAAAGCAAAATTTATAAATATGATGTAAATCTGTGTGCTCATTGCATTATGATTTAAAGATCATTATTGTGTCAGAGCTATGAATGTTCCACTAATGTTTGCACTTATTTATGAACGAAGTAGGTTTTTTTTTATGAATCTTATTTGATTCTCAGTTTTATGTTTAATTTAAAAATGTAGTTTGTTGCACTGAAATATTGGAGAAAGCTATTTAATTCGCAAAGAGCTTTTTGTTTATATATAATTTTATATGTATATATATGTATAATATTGTGTATATTATGATTAATTTAATATGTTCACTTCTCAAGCTTACGCGCTTACTAGACATGAAATAAAATACTTTTTAACGGATACTAGCGCGGTTTTATTGAAAAAAATAAAAATGATAATATTCTAATTTTAATATAAAAAATTAATCTTAAATAATACCCTCCTATATAAATTAAAACAAACAATAAACTTATAAATAAAATAAAACTTTCAATAAAACCGCGCTAGTATCCGTTAAAAAGTCTTTTATTTCATAATTTAATATGTATTTGTTCGCGATGAATTTAGTATAAATTAACCGACGTTTGGTTGAAAGTTTTAAGGCTATTTATGACAGTTTTCACAAAGTCTAAGTAGGATTTAGTTGTGGTTTCTTTGTTAGTTATTTCTATAACGCTGAAAGGGTCGATTCTATAGTTGTGGCAGGTCATTGTATGTTGGTGACGAGCACTGCCATATTTAGGACATTCTGAGTAGATGGTCTAAATTTTGGATGCTTTGGTTATCGCAAGGACATAGATTGGAACGAAGTGGGTAAGTACAGATGCCGGCATATAACTTGGCAAGAGAAAGTTGAGACGAAAGATGCGCAGTAGCTACAAACACTAAACTCCACGCATCTTCTGTCTCATCTTTGTCATGCCAAGTTACATTGTCCGGCGGTATATTAGGTGATATAACTGAAATCTGTTTTAAAGTAGGTAGGTAGGTTTGTAGGCAATTTATCATTATACTCCGGTATACTATTACAAGCGGCCGCCCGCGACTTCGTTTGCGTAAAAAGTTTTTTTGATATCACTCGGGAACAATACTTTTTTTCGGGATGAAAGGTACCGTATGTCCGTTTCTGTACTCCTGACAACGTGTATGCAAAATTTCATGATGATCGGTTCAGTAGTTAAGACATAAAGGCGTAACAAACAAACAAACAAATGGACTTTCGCATTTATAATATTAGTAAGGACTATTATTTGTCTGTAGACTTTATTCAACTTACCTCCAAACCGAAATTTAACATCTCTTCTAGTAGCCGATTTGATTGTTTTGATTTCTCTATAAACTTCTGAAACTTTTGCAACAAACTGAAGCATATATAACAGACACATGTTGGCTTCGTATCACCCGTTTCAAGCTGGAAAAAACGTAAAAATTTATTAAAATCTCTAAATATTAGCAGTGTACATAATGATGTGTGCCATTTGGGACCAGCTGGGCCTGATTTTCCCACTTATATTATACCTCCCCATCCAGTAGGGGAGGGGGGGTCATATAGGGTTGCCAGATTTGCCTAAATCGACTTCATCCGCCCTAGCATGAACTTAACGAGATCGACCTCGACGTCTTGACGACTTTTTTTACGTGCGAAATTTTGTACGTACGTCCCCTCCCCTCTCCCCACCTCCTTTTAGCCTCCCCTGCCTAATTTCAATATTTTTTGTTTTGAGGTTATGTTTACACAAAAAATATTAGTTGGGGGGATCCCCCTCCCCCCTCCCACCTTTAAATTCCACGTAAACTAATGGAAAGTCTTACGCCGTAATATTATTATAGTTAGCTTACCGATGTTTCAGTGAATTTCTCGTAAATATCCCGAAGCTGACCACTCGATATTGAATGCAAGCGGATATTGTACGCCAAGCATACTCTGCACGCCATTAAGTGGTTCATTTTTAGTAAATACACTAGGTACACTTTGAATTGAAACAATTCAAACCAATTCAAACAACAAAAGTTGTTTCAAAAAGAAATCCATCCATTCAAAACCACAGATCACAGAATACATACTTAGTACAAGCCAAAACTAGTGAAGTTGGCCGCGTTCCGAATCACGCTTACAGCACTATGAGCGCGCTAACGCCCGGTCCAAATCATGCTTACAACACTCACGGCCGCGTTCCGAATCATGCCAACAGCACTGTTAGCGTATAATCCATTAAATAAAGTAGGTACACAATAACCCTATTTGTGTAATATTTTGTGACTATTTAATTTGGTCGGATACGCGCTAACAGCGCTGTGAGCGTGATTCGGAACGCGGGGCACGTAAGTTGATAAGACGTCACAGATGACGTCATCGTATGTGCTAACGACGCTCAGCCTATTCCACCAAAGCACTGTGAGCGTAGTCGGTGTAGCTGTCAAACTTCCTTGTCAAAGTTCATTCTTGGACAAAAAATACGTGGTTAAATTGTGAATCGTTGTGGATGTTGTGGTTATTATTTGTGATTTTTACAAAAGATAGCTGACTTTATTAACCTGCAGGTGTTTTGTAAAGATGCGAACGAAATAATTATATTAATCTGATGTTGAAAGAGCTAGCAGTGGTAATAAGTATTTTGAAGCTTTAAGAGTTTAAAATTGGTTAGTAAATAATTGGTCTCAGTGAAGAAACTTAATTCGTATTCATTTGTGCCTTTTTATTTACTTCTCCCTTAGAATAAATATTAACTTTACCCTTTTGGAGGTTACGTTGTTATAAACAATCCAACGTTAGCGGTGTGAGCGCTCTCACGAGCGGTCCGAATCAATAGTATCGTGAGCGTGCTGACAGCGTGCTAATGATTTGGACCGGTGTACAATGACGTCACACGCTGTGTGCACTGTTGGCGTGATTCGGAACGCGGCCTTTGAAGGGCTGAGCCGAGTGTCAAGGTCCAAACAAATTATCGGACGCGGCTTACTGCCGCGGCTGATCTGAGGTGTGCATACTATCGGATGTAGTAGGTCGCGGACGTATCCGATAGTTTGCACACCTCAGATCAGCCGCGGCAGTAAGCCGCGTCCGATAATTTGTTTGGACCTTCAAGGTCAAAACAAATTATCGGACGCGGCTTATGGACGCGGCTTACTGCCGCGGCTGATAAAGAGCTTATTAGATCATCCTGAATTAAGGATCCGGAATTCAGAGTCCGATTTAGGACGAGAAATTCAGTCGCCAATTAGACCGTCCTGAATAACGGATCCGATATCACAGCTTAACGATCATACAGTAGTTACACGAATGTACTTACGCAGAGCAACGGAGGGGAAAATACAGTGACCGTAAAAATACATGTAGGTAGGAGGTATAGGTATGTAGGTAGGAGGTATAGGTATGTAGCTAGGTTGGTAGTAGGTACGTGTCATTTTCAATGCTAATCTGAACCAGGTTTATTGATGTAGGTACTAGTTTGCGTGAATTTGCAAATAACTCATCTAATAACATACCTAAAATCAATTTTAAAAGCAAATACCAACAGATGACAGCTGTTAAACTTGGGGTCGAGGGGAGCCCAAGGGGGGCTGGAGGGGGGTCGAGGGAGGCTCTAGGGTGGTTGAGGGGGGTCGATGGGGGCTCGAGGGGGGCTCGAGGGAGGCTCGAGGGGGTGTCAAGGAGGCTAGAGGGGGGTTGAGGGGGGCTAGAGAGGGTGTCGAGGGGGGCCCGAGGGGACTTGATGAGGCTCGAGGAGGGCTAGAGAGGGGATCAAGGGAGGCCCGAGGGGGTCGAGGGGGGCTTGAGGGGGGCTAGAGGGGGTCGAGGGGGGTTCGAGCGGGGCTCATTGAGTTTGGAATCGAACCTGCTTTACTCCTGTAGGTCCCGGGTTAGTTTAGAAATTTAAGATAGTATATAATTTAAGATTAGATTTTTTTTTAGGGTTCCGTAGCCTAATGGCAAAAAACGGAATCCTTATAGATTCATCATGTCTGACTGTCTGTCTGTCTGTACGTCTATCCGTCCGTATGTCACAGTCACTTTTTACCAAAACTATTAGAATTACACAGTTGAAACTAGGTAGGTAGATGTATTCTGTGAACCACTTTACGATTTTTACACAAAATTAAAAAAATATAAAAGATTAAGGGGGTTCCCCATACATGGAACTGAAACGGAAAAAAAATCATCAAACGTATACGTGTGGGGTGTCTATAAAAATGACATTGAGGTTTCTAAAAGTATTTTTTCTCAAAATCAACCGTTTGGAAAATACACGTACTTCCAAAGTGGTAAAATGTGTCCCGCCCCTCTAAAAATCGGATAAAATATATGTTGTAGATCATAATAAACGCTATCAACGAAAATTGGTATATAATTAGTAGTTTTAGAGTACCTAGCACATTTTGCAAAACCGCAAATATAACGTTGTCGTTTACAAACACTATGAAAACTAGACGAACGGCGGCTTTTTTTTCGCCAACATAAAAAGCGTTGACTGACTGTATACTCTTTAGGCTGTGGTACTACTGTGTCGGAGCCGAGCGTCCTGAATGCGATTACACTGTCCTAACTGCGTCCGATTTAGCATCCTTAACGCCGGAGACCATTTTCTATCCTAACTAGGATCCTAACTAGGATCCTACCTTCCTGAATGCAATTACACTTCTCTGAATTAAGGAGCGACTTCATTCCGTATCCTTGATTCAGGATGATCTAATAAGCTCTTAAGTGTGCACACTCTAATAACATCCTGCGTTCCAGATAGCTATCGGACGTCCGATGACGTCATATTAGTCTATGGTTACGTCCGCGACCTACTACATCCGATAGTTTGCACACCTCAGATCAGCCGCGGCAGTAAAGGTCCGAACAAATTATCGGACGCGGCTTACTGCCGCGGCTGATCTGAGGTGTGCAAACTATCGGATGTAGTAGGTCGCGGACGTAACCATAGACTAATATGACGTCATCGGACGTCCGATAGCTATCTGGCACGCAGGATACTATGAGAGTGTGCACACTTATCAGCCGCGGCAGTAA
Organism: Agriphila tristella; assembly: GCA_928269145.1. Lineage (NCBI taxonomy): Eukaryota > Metazoa > Arthropoda > Insecta > Lepidoptera > Crambidae > Agriphila > Agriphila tristella. Next base: position 17,871,753 of record OV743447.1, on the reverse strand, counting down.
GCCGCGTCCATAAGCCGCGTCCGATAATTTGTTTGGACCTTAAGCCGCGTCCGATAATTTGAAATCAATGTGTGTGTATGTTGCCAGTAGAAGACAGATTAAAGCTCCTACAAACTCTACAAAGTTTCCCAAAAAATAATAAAATCTTCATTATATTGGATGAATTTTGTGAAAAAGTATTATTAAATATAACAAAGTAATAGGATTTTCAATAATTATTAAAGGTCCAAACAAATTATCGGACGCGGCTTATGGACGCGGCTTACTGCCGCGGCTGATAAGTGTGCACACTCTCATAACATCCTGCGTGCCAGATAGCTATCGGACGTCCGATGACGTCATATTAGTCTATGGTTACGTCCGCGACCTACTACATCCGATAGTTTGCACACCTCATATCAGCCGCGGCAGTAAGCCGCGTCCGATAATTTGTTTGCACCTTAACGCTTAATAAAATAATTGGTTTAGGGGACCCTTTGCTTCAATTTTATTACCATCAGGGACGGATACCGTTATCCAAATAATACCGGTATCTTACCAAAACATAACGTTATCGTAACGTTACTCACGACGCTACTTATCAAGTAGCGTTACTAAAATACCGATACCATAACGTTATTATGATAACGGTATTTATAACGTTAATTTAGCGACCTGGTAACGTTATTTTTAACGTTAATTTAGCGCTCTGACTTGTGCCGCCGCTGCCGCACGGCATTAACTAAATAGTGACTCTTGCTCCGACGCAATAAAGCGCAATTCAGATCGGGTAGATTTTAGAAATGGGGCGCCTGACGTTGGAATTGAAATATATCGCATTTTGTAGAGTTTTGCAAGGCCTTTCAAATAATTTTAGACTGCCGGCGCGGAAATTAATTTTTTTTAACACGTTTTTATTAGGTTGCTTTCTCGTTTGTTTGTCTGTTTGTTTGTTTGTCCGCAAAGTTTGCGAACGATTTTAAACTAGCTTCCCGATGAGCTAGAGACTTGAAACTTTAAGCATAGGTCAGAACTGGAATACAATGCAATGTTATGGTGTCATTGAGCTGATCTGATGATGGAACTGGAAGAAGGCCACAGAAACTTAATGATGAAACCATACCACCCCATTGTGATTAGGCTTGTCAGAATCGTCTTGACGAGTACTCTGATGGGAGATAAGGTCCAGGGTCTGATGATGAAGCTGGAAGGTCATGCCAAAGGAACTCAATATTGAAACCGTGCAATCCCATCGAGTTTGGGCTCATTTGAATCGTCTTGACGAGTACTTTGTTGGGAAATAGTGTCCGAGGATCTGATGATGGAGCCGGAAGATGGCCATAGGAACTCTATAATAAAACCACGCTACCCCATCGAATTTGAGCTCGTTTGAATCGTCTTGACGAGTACTTTGTTGGGAAATAGTGTCCGAGGATCTGATGATGGAGCCGGAAGAAGGCCATAGGAACTCTTTGATAAAACCATGCTACCCATCGAGTTTGGGCTCGTTTGAATCGCCTTGACGAGGACTTTATTGGGAAATAGTGTCCAGGGTCTGATGATGGAGCCGGAAGAAGGCCAATGGAACTCTATAATAAAACCATGCAACCCCATCGAGTTTGAGCTCGTTTGAATCGTCTTGACGAGTTCTTTGTTGGGAAATAGTTTCCAGGGTCTGATGATGGAGCAGGAAGAAGGGCACTGGGACTCTGTAATAAAACCATGCAACCCCATCGAGATTGGGCTCGTTTGAACCATGTTGACGAGTTCTTTGTTGGGAAATAGTTTCCAGGGTCTGATGATGGAGCCGGAAGAAGGTCACTGGGACTCTGTAATAAAACCATGCAACCCCATCGAGATTGGGCTCGTTTGAACCGTGTTGACGAGTTCTTTGTTGGGAAATAGTTTCCAGGGTCTGATGATGGAGTAGGAAGATGGGCACTGGGACTCTGTAACAAAACCATGCAACCCCATCGAGTTTGGGCTCGTTTGAACCGTGTTGACGAGTTCTTTCTTGGGAAATAGTTTCCAGGGTCTGATGATGGAGCCGGAAGAAGGGCACTGGGACTCTGTAATAAAACCATGCAACCCCATCGAGTTTGGGCTCGTTTGAATCGTTTTGACGAGTACTCCGATAGGAGATGGTATATTTTCAGTCTTAGCTCGTTAACTAAAAAGCATAAAATAATAATTTACTGAAAAAAAATATTTTATAAAAACACGTTTTTAAAACGGACTTAGTTATTAAGGCTCAATTACATTACACAATTTTAAGCACGCGATTTCAAGACTAAGCATGGTGTAAACGGACTAAGACAGTAAGAATCTTAAAATCGTGCGGCCTAGCCCGCTCGGTAATAAGATTTTTAAAATTGTGTCGTCTAAATGCACGCACGATTTCAAGACAGTCTAACTGTACCTACGAAGGCACGTCAGACGTAACAGTTGTACTACAAAAACCAACTTTATACCTAAGGCATAAAGGCGTTCTCAAGGTCAACGTGTAGAGGTAATGTGACAGACAGAGACAGACTCTGTCTGACTCGCGACAGATAGACGATACTGCCACAGTAGAAGATAAGTTCAAAAAGGAATGTTGGTTTTTTAACACGTTTTCATATGGACGTTTTCTTGTTTATTTATTTATACTATTAATATTTATAAGTAGGTTCGTTTATTTGTTTGTCCGTAATTTTAGAAAAGAGTATTTTATACTATGTAAGTACCTACCTACCTAGCTTCCCGATGAGCTAGAGACTTGAAACTTATAGGTAGGTAGGTTGTTTTTAACACGCTTTTATTAGAGGTTTTTATCTACTTAAATAAAATGATACTAGGTAAATATACCTACTACTACTTCATACCTACTAGGTAAAATATTTCTATTCGTGAGCCTTTCGAATTTTCAACCTAGTCAGATATTAATGTCGTAGTGTAGGTTTCTAATAGGTAGATAATAGTTGAAAAAATGATTGATTAATATATAAGTAAGGAGATAGGTACCTAAAATTTTATTTGACATGCAAATTGAAAATATTTATAATTAACCTCTTAACAAACAATGATTAAAGAAAAGGAATTTGGTATTAGGTAGGTGCTTAAAGAACTAAAACAGAAAATAAAACAAATACAAAAACTACAATGTAAATAACTCCAATACTACGTTGATTGAAAAAGACATTAGAGACTTACTGCCTTCTCTTTTACTATGACAGTAAGCACGGCCGAGCGTGCTAGAAATTGTGTGGTGTAAATGCGCGCATTATTAATCGTTTTCAAGACAGTCTTAAAATTGCTTGCTTAAAATTGTATAGTGTAATTGAGCCTTTACAAAAAAATCCGGACTTAAAATATTAAAACGGACAAGTAAAAACAAACTAATAACCTATACCTACAGAAATTTTAAACCTAAAAATTTTAAACAAAAATACGTGGGGCGCATGCTATCTATATATATGTTACAGTCAAAACTCATATCCGGTCAAAACCACTTTTGACTGCAAAAATCAGGCAAAAGTGGTTTTGACTAAGGACGTTGGTCAAAACCACTTTTAACTGATTTTTGCAGTCAAAATTGGTTTTAACTAATGACGTTGGTCAAAACCACTTTTAACTGCAAAAATAATGGGTAATATTGATTTTGACCAAATTATGTCAGTTAAAAGTGGTTTTGACCACGAATGTTAGTCAAAACTACTATTGAGGGGGACTGGGAGCCTATTTAATAATTAAACAAGTGACATACTTTTTCCTCCCTTTTGCAGTGGAGACAATGGGCCCCTGGGGTCCAAATGCAAAATTGTTTTTAAAGGACCTAACTGCTCGCCTGTTGGAGGCAACAGGAGACCGAAAGTCTGGCAACTATTTTGCTCAGCTCATAAGCCTAGCGATACAAAGGGGCAATGCCGCCAGTCTTTTAGGTACGTTGCCTCGAACAGGTGAGTTAGTGGAAATATTTTATTTGTAATTGTTTGTCATATTGTTATGTCTGTTGTTGAATAAATTTTAGTCTATTAAAAAAAACAAGTGAAAGTTTTATAAATGATGAGATATAATTGTAAATTAAAAAACTTCACACATTTCAGTGTATGATCACCGCTCTATTCCGCCCAGCTTCACATTAGTGAAACAGTGAAACGCAACCTAAGCCATGTTAACGTATAAATAGCATTTAAAAAATAATAAAAATAAAAACTACCTGTTAATTATTTTTATTTTTAAAAGTAATTTTTAAGTTAGCATGGCATAGGTTGCATTTTCACTGATGTGGAGCTGGGCGGAAAAGAGCGGTGATCATACACTGAAATGTGTGTAAAGCCCGCTTCTTTCCACCTAGCTCCACTGCGCAGTTGCTGTTACATTTAGCCCTAACCAGACAAGACAGGTGTAGGTATCTAAAGTAAAAGCCCATGGACGCAAATAGCTCTATCCTCCAAAAACTATCAAAATGACATAGTTTCAATATTATATTTAAAATAAAAAATAAAATAAAAATTTTGAGATCGAATTTCTGCGTATTTGCAGTTCACAGGTCTCCGTACAATGTCGAATGAATTTTGTATGGAATAAACACTTAAACGTTACACACCTTATAAATAGTTTTATGAAACTTTTTTGATGATTTTTCTGGTAATTTTCACTAACCTCCATAACTTTTTATGAGTTTTGACCGATAGTCTGCCTTGAAATCAGGCAAAACCACTTTTGACTGAGATTGTTGGTCAAAACCACTTTGGACTAAGAACGTTAGTCAAAACCACTTTTGACTGCGAAAATCAGTCAAAACTGTTTTTAACTGAGAGCATCGGTCAAAACCACTTTTGACTGATTTTTTAAGTCAAAAGTGGTTTTGACCGGATATGAGTTTTGACTGTAACATATATAAAATTCAAAGTCCTGACTGACTGACTGAGTGAGATATCAACGCACAGCCCAAACCGCTGAACCTAGAGACTTGAAATTTTGCACACAGATACCTTATACAGTGTAGGCATCCACTAAGGAAGGATTTTTGAAAATTCCATCCCTAAGGGGATGACTTAAGGGTTGAAAGTTTGTATGTAAGTCCCTCAGTTTTGAAGCTAGGATCTTCAAAATTTGTATTTAGGCTGATGATTGAAAATAAATAAATACGTGTCTCAGCGTTTTTCAAAATTCTACCCCAGAAGGGGTGAAAAGGGGGATGAAGTTGTGTTTAGAAGATAATCCTTTATTTTTGAAGTAAAAATCGCTAAATTTGTAATTTAGGCTTATGGATGGAAATCTAACGCAACGCATATTGTATTGGTAAAATTTCAACCCCCATGGTGATGAAATGGGGATGCAATGGGGTAAATAAACCTAAAAATCGATATGGATGTCGTTATTGGGGTTTTCTGAGTTGACAATTGCGAAAATAACATTTATTTTGAAGTCCAACACGGTGGACATGATTTTACCCCTAAAGGGGTGAAAATGGGGTTCAAATTTTGTATGGAAAAACAATATGAAATAGACAGTACAACTTTAAACTTCATATGAGTACGTCTAAAAATAAATATACATATATTTTGTTATTTTGAAAATCAACCCCGTAGGGGGTAAATGGGTAAGTAAACATAAAAATCGATATGGATGTCGTTCTTGAGGTTTTATGGGATAGTGATTGCAAAAATGACATTTATTTTGAAGTCCAACACAGTGGACATGATTTAACCCCTAAAGGGGTGAAATCGGGGCTCAAATTTTGTATGGAAAAATAATATTGAATAGACATTACAACTTTAAAATTTGTAGGAACACATCTAAAAATAAAAAGGCAATTATATATTTTGTTATTTTGAAAATCATCCCTTAGGGGTAAATGGGATAAGTAAACATGAAAATCGATGTGGATGTCGTTTTTGAGGTTTTATGGGATGGTGATTGCGAAAATGACATTAATTTATAGTCCAACAAGGTGGACATGATTTTAACCCCTACAGGGGTTAAAATGGTGTTCAAATTTTGCATGGAAAAAGAATATGAAATAGACATTACAATTTTAAAATTCGTAGGAGCACGTCTAGAAATAAATAGGCAATTACATACCTATTTTGTTATTTTTCAAAATCATCCCTTAGGGGTATCTAAATGGGGTAAGTAAACATGAAAAATTGAAAATCGATGTGGATGTCGTTTTTGAGCTTTTATGGGGACAGGGACGGGGACAAGATACCTACTAATATCTCTGGACCAATTCTGATTATTGTAAAAAACTAGCTTCCGCCCGCGACTTCGTCCGCGTGGATATTAGAGAAAATCCTTAGGGAACCTTCAACCAGGATCCGACCAGCCGTTTTTACGTGATTAGGCGGGTCCCCACCAAGCGAGCAGCCTCGTGCGAGGCCCGCCTCACGAGGCAAACCCCGTGGGGACCCGCCTAATCGCGTAAAAACGGCTGGTCGGATCCTGGTTGAAGGTTCCCCAAGGATTTTCTCTAATATCCACGCGGACGAAGTCGCGGGCGGAAGCTAGTAGACAATACGGATGATAAATTTTACAAAACGCGCCCCACGTTTTTAGGTTTAAAATTTTTAGATTTAAAATTTCTGTATGTATAGGTTATTAGGGTTATAAATATTTACAAAAGATTTTTATTTTACTTTTTTGTTTTTTTAGTATTTGTGAAAAGAAGTAAAATTTTGTATTATATGACCAAATGTCAGTATTTCTTATTTATACGTCAAACGGAACACGTTTACACACTATATTTGTATGTTTGATAGTTCGCGCGAATTTCTATCTTCGTTTATTACAGCTGGAATTGCTGACCGAAACCGAAATTAGTCAACTTCGACGCCACGTGCTATGTCTGTCCTACTACCCCTATAGTGTTTTTATGAGCCGTGGAGGCGCGGAGGCTTCTGTGCTTTGTTACGCAAGGGTGGATAGAAAAGTGGTGTTTTGAGGTTAGGATTTTTAAAATCATAATATCTCAGTAATTATTAATTTCCGCGCGGTGGGAGTGGAACTCAGGGGTTTCCCTCTCCCCCCTTTACCCTCATATTGATCTCAATCCTCAATTCCGGCGTCCCATTTCTAAAGATTACCCTTCAGATCGCTTACCGCTACAGCTCGTACAGTTAGGCCGTCCGCTGCCTTAAGCGGGATCCCGCCGCGGGTACACGGCGCGGCGGAATATAGATTGCTGGTTTTTGACGGACAGGATGCTTGTGCAGTGCATGAGTAAGCTCTAATCTATGTCGCCCCGCGCGCGTGTCCCGCTCAAGGCAGTGGAAGGCCTTATATTCACTATATTAGAAATTTTCTCTCCTTCCATCACGTAGCTCTCATCTCTTCTGAGCCGTTGAGTTATCTTCTTTAGAATATAATTAATCTGAATATTTAATTACAAGTTATGTGCCTACTTATTTAGTGGGTAGTAGGTATGTAGCTTAGAAAAAAGTAGGTACGTATAAAAGCTAAACTTGATCTTGTAAACAGAATTTGTAAGTCGGTAAGCAGGTACATACCTACATATAGGGCTTGCAAATATTCGATGAAATTCAATATTCGAATATTCGATATTTTTTAAGAAGGTATTCGAATATATTCGAATATTATTCGAATATTTCTCTAAAGTAAAACAGATGGTCGTAATTACTAAATATTGATTATTTTCCAAGTTTTTCAAGTCAAATCAAAGTGAAGTCCGGTTTTAATACTTTGCAGTTCGTTTTTAAAAAGAGTTTTTTCGTTTTTTTTCAGTAAATATTTATTTTCTGTTTGTTAGTTTTAACTGTGTTTTTTAAGTGGTTTCCTGCATCATCATCATACCAGGGTATAACTCTATCTCCCATCAGTATTAATAAGTAAAAACTTTAAACATTTGCCTTAACTAGGAGATCCTATGTTTCAGGCTTATTATTCATGTTTAATCACTAACTAATTAGTATGTTTATTTCTAAGCTATGCAATGTACAATGTTCAAATTATCTGTCTATTAATTTTCAAATTTAATTTGTGTGTGTGAACATAAATTGATTGATCTTGATGATAATGATTCTGATGTGCAGAACCAAGTATATATATTATAGTAATAATGAAGCTTAAGGAGCAGCTTTCCAATACAGAACACCTTTTTTATGACAGTAATTTAAGACAGTGTTTTGCACTTTTTACAATATACAATGGGGCATTGCAAAATTCATTTGTTGTGCACAACATACATTCTATTATAGACAGTATACGGTCAACTCTAGTATACCTAATTGATGCTGTTCACTTAAAAGGCCACCAACAGTTGAGTCGAATATGAACGATGCATTGGCCACAGGCCCTGAGGTTAACGATAATGATCAACGAAAAAACTAAGTAAATTGGGCGCAGTACTTAAATAAAACATAAATTTTAAAACTGATTTATATATTTATTTACTAGTACATTTTGTTTAAAACAATTTAAACTTGAAAACAACAAACGAAACATGCAGACAGGTATGCCATATACTTCATCTCCGACGGCAAACGAACAGCGAGACGCGGCGAGGAAGCCCCATCAAAGATTTGTTTCGTCGATTGCAGCAGACCCGCAGGCAGCCGTTACGGTCCATCGAAACAGTTGCTGATGATGCATTCGTCAACATTCACATTCGATCATCGTACACGGGGTAAAGACACTCGTAAGGATCTGATGCGGCATTTATCTGTATTCAGAGAATACAATACAGGCAGTGGTCGCCAACTACAGTCACATAGGCGTCCACATAGTTGTTTGAGCCGGTAATCGTCTAAATTCGGCATGTGTGGAAATAATGTTTTCGCTGCGCTACGAAGGACACTTAGATTATTATTATTTTCTTTTGTACAATCTTCAGAGATATATTAAATTCTAACATTAATATTACTAAACTTCGGGCGGAATGCATAACAACCACATAATACGTATGTATTTTAGTGACAGACAATAATTTTTCAACTACACATTTAGTTGAAGGTTCAACATCTCTGTTTGAGAAAAAATGTTTTATCAGGTTGTCATATCAGGTTAAGTTAAAATCTAACAGAAGTCATATTATTATAAACTGTGTAAGTTATCCTATAATAAAAATAAAAAATGCTTATTGTTTGTAACAAAACACTTTCTAGAAACGCCAGAAGTCGTAAATGTTGAAGATAAAGGGGGTTAGGCTCACATAATTAAAAACACTACATCATTATTTAAACCTGGATATATTTGGATAACCAACACTAAGCATGAGTTAGAAGATGAAACAAGAAACAACATCATTAATCTTGATAGTCACTATATTTTAATGTAACTTTTGTAATTAAAATGATTAATATAATGAAAAAATATTAGAAAAAATCGACTCACCCGTAGAAACTCAGACGGGATTCGAACCCGCACCCTTAGGATTCCGGCCCAATGCACTACCAATTATGCTACAGAGCCACTAATGGATTTGGCGAAATTTTCTAATACTTTTTACTTTTTACGCTGAAGATCAGCGCCATCTCACCAATGTGAAGAGAATTACTTTGACATTCGAAAGCAGCCCCTTTGCAGATACTAGACAATCAATTAAGGTGAAACAGTCATATAATTTTTACACTTTTAGATTTTTGCATTCACAATGCTATTTTTATATTGAGATGATTAATATAATTAAAAATATTGGAAAAAATCGACTCACCCGTAGCAACTCAGACGGGATTCGAACCCGCACCCTTAGAGTACTCGTCTCCCATTAGAGTACTCGTCAAGACGATTCTAACGAGCCCAAACACGATGGGGTTGTATGGTTTCATCATAGAGTTCTTGTGGCCTTCTTCCGCATCCATCATCAGATCAGCTCAATGACACCATAATATTGCATTGCTTTCAAGTTCTGACCTATGTTTAAAGTTTCAAGTCTCTAGCTCATCGAGAAGCTAGTATAAAATCGTTCGCAAACTTTGCGGACAAACAAACAAACAAACGAGAAAGCAACCTTATAAAACGTGTTAAAAAGAAGACTACGGCGAGGGACACTTTGGAGGGAAAAATGGGAGGGGAGCGGTGGGCATCCGGCATTTTTGGATTCAGATTATATACCAAAAAGTAATACGATTTGCGTTTAGACTCTAGACTCCTAATTTTTCAAGTTTTTGTTCAGACTAAGCCTCAAACGATGGCGCTGAGTCAGTGCTAATATGTCAAACAAATGTATAAGTACATTAAGTACGTGTGGTGCATCAGTGTGCAGTTATTTATTCCGATTTATTAACTTTTGTAAATTGTTGAACAACTTTTGCTAAGGTGTCATTTTTATATGTTGCATAGTTTAGCTGGACCATTATGGTTCTGCATCAGGTGTTCCAGACCATCGATTTTTATACCTCAACAAAAAATGCTCATCAGGTTGAACAACTTTTGCTAAGGTGTAATTTTTATATTTTGTATAGTTTACCTGGACCATTATGGTTCTGCATCAGGTGTTCCAGATCATCGATTTTTATACCTAAACAAAAAATGCTCATCAGGCTGAACAACCGTTACAAAGGTGTCATTTTTATATTTTGTATAGTTTAGCTGGACCATTATGGTTCTGCATCAGGTGTTCCAAATCATCGATTTTTATACCTAAACAAAAAATGCTCATCAGGCTGAACAACCGTTGCAAAGGTGTCATTTTTATATTTTGTATAGTTTAGCTGGACTATTATGGTTCTGCATCAGGTGTTCCAGATCTCCGATTTTTATACCTCAACAAAAAATGCTCATTAGGCTAAACAGCTTTTGTTAAAGCGTCATTTTTATATTCCTTTTCCTTATTTGGACCATTATGGTTCTGCATCAGGTGTTCCGTTTTCCAAAATCAATTATCCCCTAAACTATGTCCAGGTTTAACAGCTGTATAAAAAAAAACTTTCATTCGAATCCGTTCAGTATTTCCGGAGATTAGCGTGTTCAAACAGACACACTTTTTTTAATTCTTACTCTATTATTACTATATGTCTTCATCGCCCCAGATATATATTTTTTAAATATATGTAATGTACAGACACCCTTTTTTTACTGTTTTATTAAATGTAAGGATTATTACACGCATGGCGAACTGAAATGTTATGTTAGGCGACCGACAAAGCCATGCGGGCCGGCTACGGACTTGAGTAACGTTACCATTACCGTTACTTAATTACCGATATCTCTAACGTTAATAGGGTAACGTTACTAGAAAGAGACAACTTAATAATTACCGATACTAATACCGGTATTTTTTACCGTTATCAGTAACGTTATTTGTATAACGTTATAACGTTACTGATAACGTTATATGATAACGGTACCCAAAAAATACCGGTATTCCTTTCCCTGATTACCATTTACGTGGAAACACTTTTAGACTTCACACCATAATCCTACTAAATTAAAGGTCGCTTCATACGTAACGGGAAAAACCCCGGACGGGACGGGGACGGAACAGGCACGGGGCGGGGACGGAAGGTGGTCCTGACGGAGAGTTTAAAGGTCGCTGTATACGGGACGAAAACGGAACGGGAACGGAGCGGGGAAAATATTGTTTCATACAAAATGTATAGGAGCATGCATACGGAGCGGAGGCACGACGGGGCCCGGACGGGACGGGAACGGAACGGGAAAAACTCCGTTGGCGGCACGTCGCCGCCCCGTGCCCGTTCCGTTCTCGTTACGAATGCATTGAAACTCCGTTCGCTCTTAGTGATGTGTAATGCAAAGCTTTTTTGTGAAAGTGAAAGTGAAATATATTTTATTTAAATAAGCTCACATAATAAGCATTTTTAAATCGTCAATTCTTTTACCCTACCACCCTTTATGACGTCTTTTAACTGACAAGAAAAATGGGCGCAAAAAAACTTGTCAGCTTTATCAGATGGAACGATATTTACAAATATGTATATCGTTTCCAGACTTTATATTAACAAAGATTAACAAATAAATAACATTATTGAATTAGCTCATTTCTTAATGAATTTCAAATTTCTTAATCAATTTACAGATTTGAAGCTAAATTCAAAGTTTGAACTTGTTATTCAGTCTAGGTTGTTACAATAAATAAAAATAAAAGAAATATACAATACAATATGCGTTAAGATAGGTAGTCAGAAGCAGACCCATTCCCACTGGCAGCACCAGTTCACGAGCATGGCATGACGCATGAACCAGTCATCTCTTCGCTCAACCATATTTGAGGGAACGTAACGACCCGCCTCATACGACACCACCGCAGAAATGATTAAAGAGAGCATGACATACTAAGACTACCCATGTTAAGGCATCGAATTGAAAATTTATATCCAAAAGCTTTTCATAGGTCTTTTACTAAACTACTGACTATAGAAAGTAAAAATATTGCAATTAAATAAATCAAAACAAGGTAAGCTATTAAGAATTATATTTTTTGAGTAAGAAGTGCCATACATACAGACAATATAAAACAGATCTTTTATATACGAGTTATATGACGCCCTTAATACAAGCAGACAGAAGCAGACCCATTCCCACTGGCAGCACCCGTTCACGAGCATGACGCATGAGCATGTGGATTTTGGATTTTAACACTAATGATATTTTGAATTTTGATATTCAATAATGTTCTGTGATGCGTGCATTGTATCGTAATACAATATTCTATCTACTTATTAATTAAGTAACTATAGCAAAACTTTAAATTACCTACATCTGAATAAGGCTTAGATTCAAATAAATAGTTTTCAACATATTTTTCAGAGGCTTACCGGCATAGAATAGAGTTCAGGGGTTCTAATCATTGTATCGTAATAGTAAATTTCCATGGTAAAAAAATCTTTGACCAGCGGTTTTCAGAAGGCAGTTTAAGAAAAAAGAAAGTAGTACATAAAAAAGAACTAGATATCGTTGTACAACTAAGTAGGTAGGTTTTTAAGAAAAAGGTTGTCCTTTGGCGTGTTCCGTTGAACTTTTCTCTGACACTTAGCGCGAATTATTTTTAAAAATCTACCTAGTTGAAGTAGTGCCGTCTATCGACAAAATTTTACTAAAATTATCAGCTGTCAGAAAACCGCTCATTAGATATACATTGGTACCTCCTTAAAATCTTAAGTCAGTTTAGAAAAATACTTAAATCGGTTTAGAAAAAAGTGGAATTGTATCAATTGAGATTGAAAATATAAAATTAGTCGCAAAAATAGTGTTTAAATAAAGTTGTTTTCACAACACTAGCACGTTACTACCACGGCAACTGTCGCGACTAGCACGTTGCGTATGCATTAAACTCCCCGTCAGGATCACCTTCCGTCCCCATCCCGTGCCCGTTCCGTCCTCGTTCCGTCCGGGGTTTTTCCCGTCCCGTATACAGCGACCTTAATGCATACGCAACGTGCTAGTCGCGACAGTTGACGTGGTAGTAACGTGCTAGTGTTGTGAAAACAACTTTATTAAACACTATTTATGCGACTAATTTTATATTTTCAATCTCAATTGATATAATTCCACTTTTTTCTAAACCAATTTAAGTATTTTAAGTACCTATGTATATTATTGTCTAATGAGCGGTTTTCTGACAGCTGATAATTTTAGTAAAATTTTGTCGATAGATGGCACTACTTCAACTAGGTAGATTTTTAAAAATTATACGCGCTAAGGGTCAGAGAAAAGTTTGACGGAACACGCCAAAGGACAACCAACGCACAACGCAACAAACCACATAGGTACTCAGCAAACGTATGATAAAAAAAGTAATCACGTTTCATCCTTTGCCTTTTTCTTAAAAACCTACCTACTTACTACTTAGTTGTACAACGACATCTAGTTATTTTTATGTACTACTTTTTTTCTTAAACTGCCTTTTGAAAACCGCTCGTCAAAGATTTTTTACCATGGGAATATTGTATTACGTACGATACAATGATTAGAACCCTTGAACTGTATTCTATGCCGGTCTTGCCTCTGAAAAATATGTTGAAAACTATTTCTTTGAATCTAAACCTTATTCAGATATAGGTAATTTATAATTTTGCTATAGTTACTTAATGAATAAGTAGATAGAATTTTGTATTCCGAATATTCCGATACAATGCACGCATCACAGAACATTCTTGAATATCAAAATGTCATTAGTGTTAAATCTAAAATCCACCAAGATGCTTTGAATTACACATCACTAAGGCGGCCCATAGACGATACAATAACATTGCGCAATATTTAACCCCCTGCAGACTCGTGTGTCATTTTTTTTAGCTCATTCCTCTAAGGTTCGGAACGACCAAGAACTTTAGGCCCTCCGCTGCCTAAAGCGGGATCCCGCCACGGGTACACGGCGTGGGAATATAGATTGCTGGTTTTTGACGGACAGATGCTTGCGCAGTGCATGAATAAGCTCTAATCTATGTCGCCCCGCGCGCGTGTCCCGCTCAAGGCAGCGGAGGGCCTTAATTGTCATTATTAGTACAAAGTCTTCGTTTTCATGGCCGGTATCGTTTTGATTAGTGATTAGTGCGAGTGGCTCGTTTAGTGTTTAGAAAAAAACAATAATTACTTAACACTAATCAGAGACTGTCCGAACGTGTTTTTTTGCTAAACACTAAACGAGCCACTCGCACTAAACACTAATCAAAATGTATACCGGCCATAAGAGTGAGTTAAAAAAAATATCACACGAGTCTGCAAAGGGTTGAAATTGATCGTCTAGGGGCCGCCTAGAAGCGAACGGAGTTTCAATGCATAAAGTCTGTACCTTGATTACGTAAGGCTGTTGCTAACAATTCTCGATTGAAAGCGCAGTTACATTGCTGCTTTAAGTACCTAAGATAGTTGTCACATTGGTTCTTACTAAAGCAGCAATGTAACTGCGATTTCTGTCAGAGTTGACTGCACCAAAGTTAGATAATTACCCCCCTGGTCAACGAAAGATGACTCACATAAAGGCGGCAAATTAAAAAAAACAACGCATGGCAACTCTGAATAAAGTCGGAAATATAGTTTGGATACTTGTTGTATACAATGTCTTTGGTCTTGTTTGTAGCGATTATTTAAAAACGTGAAAAACACCTAATTTAATCGATAAAAACACCCACATGTTGAGGTTTATCTTCTGTCTTGTTGTAATCGCTGGCCGGCATTTTCAATGAGGGGTTTTCAAATTGACATTTAAAAAAAGAAAAGTAACTATTTGCCTCCATAGATATAGTATATTAAAAAGGGGTAGATGCGCCACCGAGCGACCGGGTGTAAGGGATAGATATATTATGACGTCAAAATATGGGGCTGCCATGATCGCAAAAAAAATACCCTAAAATGTAGTCGGAATCGTTACAGTACTTGAATTCCGTAGTGAGTGAAAGTCAACATTTTATTATTATTATTATTTATTACTTAGGGAAACATACAGCTTTAAAATAGTACGTAATAGTGAAACATTATATTAGTACATTAGCCAAAAGAGTTTCCACCACTAAATAGTACATTACGTTGAACAGACAAATTATGTAAGCAAACAGATGTAAGAAATTATAAGTAAATAATGATATTACAACAAAAAAGTTTCATTTTTAAATGACAAATTATTAAAGATGTAATTTACTGATATTAATTTTTAAAAATGTTATTAACATAATCTAATGACAATTTAACAAAAATAGTTTTAATTAAAAACATTAAGGTTATAATTTACTGATACAAATTTTAAAAGTTTCATTTTTAAATTTAAATAATTTGTTATTA
Source organism: Agriphila tristella (assembly GCA_928269145.1). NCBI lineage: Eukaryota > Metazoa > Arthropoda > Insecta > Lepidoptera > Crambidae > Agriphila > Agriphila tristella. The sequence goes on along the minus strand of OV743447.1, from coordinate 17,856,093 downwards.
AATATATCTACATCGTTAAAATTCACATTATAATTTTAATAGCTCTTAGTATGAATCAGTTTTTACCATAATTGGTTCTACTATGGGGTACGGAGAAAGCATTACATGAACGCAGTCTAGCCAAGAGCGTAGCCAGCGATGGGCTCAGGGTGGGGCAGCAGTCTAAAATAATATGTAACTAACAACTACACCCGCGGTCTTACCCTGGTAATTTTTTTCTATGCATTTTCCATACATATTTTGTATTGCAACGGGCCTATCTCATTAATTCCGCGTCTTTTTTACATTTTCTTACTTAGGTAAGATTAGGTAGGTACCATGGGCAACAGCGACGCTTAACCACTGCTAAGGTCAAAATCGCTTGCACGCCGCGCCGTCACAACCATACGTTTAGTTCGTATAGGGGCGATACGCGCGCACACGAATTTTGTTGCAAACTGGTTAAGCGTCGCTGTTGCCAATAGTACCTTACAGGTCAGAGCCAGGGTGGGGCAAGCGCCCCACCCTGCCCCACCGTGGCTACGCCCATGAGTCTAGCACCAGAACATTTAAACAAGTCTTAACAAATAAGGGGAATCAATCTGATTATTCAAAATTTTGTACAAAAAGGTTTGATCAAGTACATCTCTGCGCGATTCAAGAGGTATTATGAAATCAATTTATGAAAATTATTGAACTTATATCTAAGCCTTTTAATTAATTTATCCTGAATGTTATCCACCATCTTTTTGTATTCAGAATACTGCGGGTCCGCGAATATTCTAAGTGAGATCTGACAAGCGAATCATGCAAGTTTGGTGAAATCAACGGTCTGTCTGAAGATGAATCCAAGCATTTTATAGGCTTTACTAGTGATATGATTTGATTCCCTGAGACAATGAAAGCTCAAAAAGTGAAGAAATTGGTAACACCAACTGTTCACGGTACGACTTCAAAAATAATGGATGTAGACCATCGTCTCCAGGGCCCTTGGTTGTATCGAGGCATGACAGATATTTACTAACGATGTCTGACCGATGGTAACACAAGAGAGATCGGTGAAATCAACGGTCTGTCTGAAGATGAATCCAAGCATTTTATAGGCTTTACTAGTGATATGATTTGATTCCCTGAGACAATGAAAGCTCAAAAAGTAAAGAAATTGGTAACACCAACTGTTCACGGTACGACTGCAAAAATAATGGATGTAGACCATCGTCTCCAGGGCCCTTGGTTGTATCGAGGCATGACAGATATTTACTAACGATGTCTGACCGATGGTAACACAAGAGCTGCAGTCACGGGGAACAATCTCACAATCACCATCCTCGTCAATCTCAAACACTGATTGGAAAAAAATATTAAACAAGTTTGAGATGGATAAACCATCTGAACCAGTTGTATCATCTAAGTGCTCATCAGGCTGAACAACTTTTGCTATGGTGTCATTTTTATAATTTTTTTTGGATGAGGCTGTTTATGGTAACGATTGTTTTTTGGTGGTCATTAAATTTCATCCCATTCTTTTTTCCAGTTGCTTCTATCCATTTCTCACGTATTTTATCTTCCGTCGGAAATCTGGAAAAATCAAATCGCTTGAAATTCCCTGAAATATGGGGTAATTTTTGGGGAAAAATTTCTATATGGGTAGGCATCCGGAAATCGATTTATAAACCTACTGATTTTAGTGGACGTCAATGCTAAGCTGGCTTCTATTACGTAGATTAATACGTGATTTTACCGGTTTGCATGTCAAATGTTTCCGAGGTTATTTTTAGAAATAATTTTCAGATTTTTCCTATTTATCAGGTTTTTCATGATATTACTAATGATTTAGCTCAGAAACTTGGTTCCTGTGAGATTTGAGAAAGAAATACGTGATCAAAATATAGAAAACAGTGTACTTACGCATGAAATGTAACACCCGCTTCTTTTCTTAATTTGTTGCTTTTGCAGCCAAATATTGAACACCCCACCATTTTGTAGGCTAGACACAAACACTACACATCTGATTTATAATAAATTTTATGTATAAATTAGGTAGTAATCCACAAAAACTTTTATTTATTTGGCAATTTTGATATAAGAATAACCTCACTTGTTTGTTTTGCCTAGTTGAACTGTGCCTATAACCCGACCATGAAAAAAAGTCCGGTCGGTGATAGAGATAAAACATGAAACTCTTCTCTATTTCCTCCTATAGGAATCTCAATAAGACGATCTCGCTCTATCAAAGCATGTCAGACCCTTGTTTGCCTCACTAGTAAGAGGGAAGTCAAAAATTGGTAGTAAAAAAATACTTTGAATCCCCTATTTTTTTCAACGCCATCTATCGAGCCTACAGCTTTTTGTCATTTTGAAAAGCCCTCATTTTACTTTAATTTTAGATGACCGAACCAAAAATAAAATTTTCCGGATTTTTGTCGATGAAATTAGGTGTATTTCACGCCTTTAAATTATCGCTGGTTCATGATCAAAGACACTATAATAAATACTATATTATATAGTTTGGATTCTTGGTATATAATTAATAACAAGTATCAAAACTATATTTCCGACTTTAATCAGAGTTGCCATTGATTTTGCCGCTTTTTACCAGTCTCATATTTCGTTGACCAGACTCTACGTAACGGGAACGGGACGGGAACGGAACGGGCACGGGGCGGCGACGTGCCGCCAACCGAGTTTTTCCCGTTCCATTCCCGTCCCGTCCGGGCCCCGTCGTGCCTCCGCTACGTATGCATGCTCCTATACATTTTGTATGAAACGATATTTTCCCCGCTCCGTCCCCGTCCCGTATACAGCGATCCTTACTGATCGCAACTTCGCAACATAAAAAAAAGTTCTTGATCGCAATACTTTTTCAATTTTAGACTAGAGGGAGATTGATTCAGTCTGGAATGTAATTCTACCATCAGTCTGGATCACAATTTTACCAACTCTGACTGACGCCAGAGTTACACCAGCCTGCCTAGCATGACCGATTTATATCGCGTGATATAGCATTTTATCGACACTCAACTGTCAAACTCCTTTGTCTTTTTGACAGTTAAACGTGAAACGCTATATCACGCGATATAAATCGGTCGGGCTGCCAAAGATCTCGATATAATAAAGTAAAAAATGTTTTAAAATAAACATCAATTTTATTTACCTCGAATATTATGTGGATTATATGGATTTAGAAATGTAAATTTCTTAATTTGATGATCATATTTGGTTGTTGATTTTTTCTGATTTATACTTAAATACGTTGTTAAAAAATGTTTTTATTTTATTTATAAACCTACCTGAACTGAAACTCTCTCTAAACTCTCTCGCGGTACTTATGTATAACAGAAATTATCAGAAAACATGATCCCGAACTATTAAGTGAATAGCTATTTTTGTGTAATAAATGGGACCATCCACGATACTAGGAATTGGTGGCCATAATGAAAATGTAAATACATAAAGTACCTACTTAATTTTAAAATAAATGTGAATTATAGGGGTAAAATAGTAATGTTGTAAAAAAAACCGTCTTTGAGTCGCTGGTGTGTGGCTAGTCGCTCGACGACTCGAGTCGCCCTACACATTCGATCAAAATTAGAAGCGCCATCTATATTGTTATAGATTTAATAAATGAGTATCTAACAATACCAAAAAGCACCACCATAGTACTACTGCTTTTGAAAACCTCATGGCGACATCTATTAGATTAATTTGTAAACAACATACAATTTGAGCGAGGTCTACAGCTCACTGAGCCACTAGTTAGTATTGATTTACTATCCCCGTCAATTGGTAATGCGCCTGGTGGCCATGATTTTAACCTCAAAAACGAAAAACAATTGTAATTTTTTCATATACTTAGACCCTTTCTTATTGAAAATAAGAATTAAATAATTAATATATTATATTACCTATTAGAATTTTACTGCTTTTTGTCATTTTTAGTTGCGGATGACGTTGATGTGTATGTTAAGGTATGAGTCCGATCTCGGCAGCAGCAGCAGTGCTGCCACAGCAGTGCACTCCAAATTGAACCGTAATGTTATGAAAGGCGGCTCAATTTGAAGTGATCGCGCTGCGCGACAGTGCTGCGGCAGCCCTATAGAGAAATGTATGGGGACCAGCAGCACTGCTGCCGAGATCGGAATCATACCTTTAATGTGACAAGGTTCCAGCGCATTACCAATTGACGGGGATAGTACCTACTATCATTTTATTTTTTACCTACATAATTTATTATCTCAAAACATAGTTAAGTATGCCTAAATAGAGTATTTTAGCGTAGGTACTTAGTACCTCTCTTAGTTGATTTTAAAGTAAAGTCGGTACACCTTCACAAAATAGAGTAACTACAATACTAAACAATTTTATTTAGAGTAGAGGTGGCAGCCCTAATATACAGTGACTGTCGCGGCTGTAGGGTGACAAGATCAGAATAGAATAGAATAGAATAGAATAAGCTTTATTTTGCAAGAATGCGGTACATGAAATAAGATCTTAAAAATAAATCAAAGAACAGGACACATTCACCCAACCTGGGCATGCAAAAAGAAAAAAAAAATACAATATATTCAAATTAAATTAATACTTAATGTCAAGTTAAATTAATAATGTCAAAATTCAATTCATTCAATAATACATTACTATTGTTACATTTTATGGTCAAAGTACTCACTTAAACTATAAAAACAATTTTGAATTAGCCACTTTTTAAGTTTATGTCTGAATTGATTCTTTGTTAGCGTCTTTAGATCATTTGGTAGTCTATTATATATTTTAACAGCCATAGCATGACTGTTCTTAGAGGCCAGTGCTGTTTGCCTCGATGGAATTATTAAGTTATTTGGACGTCTACAGCTATGCGTCCGAGAAACATCACACAAACGTGGAAACAGCTCTGGATGGTTTTTAACAAAAATACACATCTCATATATGTATAAGGAGGGAACAGTTAAAATGTTTAGTTCCTTGAATAGAGGTCTACATGAAACCAAGTTGTCCACGTCATATATGGCACGAATGCATGCCTTTTGAGCAATGAGAATCTTTTTCGTGTAGCAAGAGTTGCCCCATAGAACTATGCCGTATCTTAAAATTGAGGAAACATGTCCGTGATACGCCTGAAGAGCAGTTTGTTTGCTTGCGGTTTTACCCAGTTTCCATAAGGCATAAACGTAAGAGTTAATTTTTTTACACAATTTGTTTATGTGTTCTTCCCACGTGCATTTATCATCTAATATTATTCCAAGGAAAATAACTTCTTTTGTTTCTTTTATTTGTTGATCGTCATAAGTTATTTTAAGGTCTTTCTTATTTCCATTTGTATTAATAAATTGAATACTTTTTGTCTTCTCTAAATTTACTCTTAGGTTATTTTGATTAAGCCATTTTATTATGAGTTCTACCGTTTTGTTTATTTCTTGATTATAATTTTCTACTTTTACGCACGGCACCACTACTGACACATCATCCGCAAAAAGTACACAGGGATAATTTGTAACTTCAGGAAGATCGTTGATATAAATCAGAAAAAGTAAGGGCCCCAAAATACTCCCCTGAGGCACACCAATGCTGTTTATTCTGACGTCCGAATGAAAAGACCTCAGTACCTTATCATCATCTATATTTAAGACCTCGACATACTGTCGCCTATTCAGAGCGTCGGTCGCGCGGTTCCCCGGGGAACCGGCGGTGCTTGACAGATTCCGTTGTCGTCGCGGTTCCCCGGGGAACCGCCGGGGCGATAGGGTTAAAATACGGGATTTGGGATTAAAATATGGGACAATTCATTATGTATGGTTCTTTAGGAAATCTTTTTGTCGGGCTTAACAAATTACTTATTTTCTATAGTTATGTTTTTTTATTAATTTACCTATAGCATTATAATAAGGCTGGCCCCAGACCTACCGTTTCTTTGCTTACCGGTTTACATTCTGATAGAACAGAATGGAAACCGGATCATCGCCCCACACACGCCGGTCGCCGGGCTTTCTTGATTCGCGCTCAGTCGTAATCTAGCGCTCGCTGAGAGAGGTCGTCTGACAAATCAAATTGTGTGATAAATGTAAGCGTCAAAACCGCTGGACCAAAAGCGATATCTGATGTTATGAAAACCAAAATGCAATACCTTTTTACTACTATTTGATATCTAACTTCAAATATTTAGCAGGTACCTCGATTGACAGTGACAAAACGTGTAAAGAAAGTGGCCAGATATTCTGACGTCAGGTTGTCTGGGCCACATTTTTTTCCATAGTTCTAAACAACAAAAGTTTTTTATCTCTTTTTAAACATTTAGTACCTTTTAAGTACCTTACCAAATATATATTTTCAATTTTTTTGGCGTAACTACAAGAAACATTTTAGGCATGAACCATTTTTTTATTGTGGATATTTAATTTGACACAGGAACTTTGTGATAAAACCATACAGCCCCATCAAGTATGGGCTCGTTTCATTCGTCTTGCTAAGTAATCTGTTGGGATTGGGAGGTAGTATCCAGGGTCTGATGATAGAGCAGGAAGAAGGCCACATGAACTCTGTAATAAAACCATACAATCCCATTTAGTTTGGGCTCGTGTGATTTGTCTTGACAAGTACTGTGTTGAGAAATAGTGTTCGGGGTCTGATGATGGAGCAAGAAGAAGGTAAGGCAACTTTAAGAAAGACTAGATATGATATGAGATGGGTGACCATGTAGTACTGCGACATAGTTTACATTGTTTACCAAATAGGACAAGTAAGGATAATTTTGTGTTAGCTATTTACCTATCTGAAAGTGTTTAGGAAATACCTACCTAGTTCTGCTTCAGATTTCGTTGACCAAAAAAAGGGACCAAATAAGTAGAAATTTGTATAAATCAAAGTAAATCAAATTTTAACAGATATAAGCAATAAACTTGAGTATGTCAGTCAACATGTAGGTAGGTTAGGTACCTACCTCACGGTTATCAAACTACGCAAATCTGTCAAAATTCAAACTACAATATCATAATAATTATTTTATTTTAATAAAAACATGCTTTAGTAAAGCCACTTTTTAATAAATCCTATTTCCATCGTAATTCTTCAAATCACTAATCATATAATATGACGTAGGTAAGTAATGAAATCATTGTAGTCAGTTCCTAGTCTATGTACAAAAAATAATTAAAAAACTTTATATTATAGATCCCTGATGCTTACCCTACAAGGGAAAATTGTTTTACATAGAGATTGCCTACATATGCATTTTGATGATTGAATAAACTATAAGCGACAGCCCTACCAGTCAGCCAGTGTTTAGGCTATTATCGCTCGCTAACGGCTCGAGTTGGCCTACTTATTTGATTTTACTATGACTGCGATAACGAAAGTTAAGCAACTCTAGGAAAGGCCGAGTATGAGATGGATGACTGTTTGGGACCAGAGTAACGAATGTAAAGCTACTTTTGAAGAGGCCGGGTATGAGATGGGTGACCGTGAGACCGTGATAACGAAAGTTGCTTAACTTTCGTTATCGCAGTCCTAAACGATCACCCATTTACGCGGCTATTCCGAGAGTTGCTTAATATTCGTTACTGTAGTCCCACGGTCACCCATCTTATATCATATCAGGTCTTACATAGGTTACCTTACCTTCTTCTTGCCATCATCAGACCCCGGACACTGTTTCTCAACAGAGTATTTATCAAATCAAATTAAACGAGTTCAAATTCCATGGGGCTGTGGTCTTCTTCCTGCTCCATCATCAGACCCTGGACACTACTTTCCAACAGATTACTTAGCAGGACGAATGAAACGTGCCGAAACTCGATGGGGTTGCATGGTTTTATTACAAAGTTCCTGTGTCAAACTAAATATCAATTTTAAAAATCTTTCAAGCTTATTTTTTTTATACTTATGCCAAAAAAAATGGAAAAAAATATATGTTAAGGTACTAAAAAGGTACTAAATATTTACAAAGAGATGAATTAGTTGTGTTGTTTAAAACTATAAAAAAGTGGTCCATACAACCTGACGTCAGAATGTCTGGCTAAGCGGCCAGAGAGTGTAAAGAAAGTATTTTACAGGTTTTGTCGTAGTCAATCGAGGTCAAGTTAGGTATTAAAAAGTAGCAAAAAAGTATTGCTATTTCTAAAACATTCAATATCGCTTTTGGTCCAGCGGTTCTGACGCTTACGAATCGCCGGCACCGGCGCCGGGTTGCAACCGGGCTGTGTGTGACCATATATACGGAGCGAGCACGTAGGCTCCACCTCTTTCTTACCAGTGACGACGTTCTTACCGGCGATGTCGGCCGGTTGCTTGCTGACCGGGCGTTCTTGCCGGTTTGGGTCGATAGGTCTGTGACGAGTAGTACGTTTTGTATGGCATTCTAGCCTCCCGGTTTCATTCTTTGCTTTGCTGTTCTAGGTAGATCAGCAAAGAAACGGTAGGTGTGGGGCCAGCCTAAACCGCACTCCCCGCCGGTGCCACTGCATCGCGTGAGAGGATAATATCACAGTACATAATATAAGTTTTTTTCAAACAGTATAGGAGCTCCATGGAAACGTTCGAATTTGACGGCTGACGTCACTCTAAGAGCTCTAAGCAAAGTTCGCAGTACTTTGGTCAGGGTTTTGACATTGCGTCGCAGTTGTTTCCATAGCGTTCGCGCTTAGCATTCCACGAGACGGCCGGAAAATGCCAACTTAGCGATCCGACGGAGTGCAATGACAAAAGGGCCTAAGTGACATTAGCTCCTCTACTGTTTGAAAAACTTATATAAATATATACTGTGATAATTAAAGGCCGGATTTGCGGTGGCAGGAATACAAACTTGCTAGTGATTACCAAACTATCGTAAATGTTTTTATATATTGATGTTTTGAAAATATTTTTGAAGTGGAACTTCTTTGATCGCGTCTGTATTTATTTTTTGTATTTTACCAAGGAGGATGTATTTCTTAAAAAAATGACATTCTACTTCACTCACTTTGACTTTCCTATCTTTGCATCAAGAAAAACTGCATTAAATTTCATTATTTATACATTTCACGATTTTCACTTATGTAATGTAGGTAGGTAATTTCTACTATTTCCGACAGTAAGTCTATATATCACGTTACATAATTATATTTTTTTTATCGATAAATTACACAAATAGATAATCAAGTTGTCCACGCACTATTAAACGTCATTTTATTCGTGCTACCGCAAATCCGGGGTCTGGTGATAATATGCTCAAATACGGGACATTTTATTTTTCCGTATTGGTTTTACTAGATAAGGCCGTCCGCTGCCTTAAGCGGGATCCCGCCACGGGTACACGGCGCGGGAATATAGATTGCTGGTTTTTGACGGACAGATGCTTGCGCAGTGCATGAGTTAGCTCTAATCTATGTCGCCCCGCGCGCGTGTCCCGCTCAAGGCAGCGGAGGGCCTAAAGGAACACGCTCTAATTCATTGATGAAAAACGTGACGTCCCGAGAAATACAAGACTCTCGGCGCTGAACACGACGACATCCTCTTTTCAGGTACTATCGCTAGTACCTGACCTCGCAACTTCTCTTCACTACAACTTCATCTTCTGACTTATCCACTCTACTATACTTCTTCTCTACCACTTTACAACTTCTTCATCTTATTTTTCTCCTTGTTCCTTCCCCTTCTTCTTTACCCAACTACTGCTTCTACTGAACTACATCGATTGTGCGTTTCGCCGCTGCTTATATACCCAATAGAACCTTCTAGTAACTCGAATTTCGATAGTCATTTCGTTAATAGGCGACAGACTGATGGTAGACTGATGGTTTACCATGATTCAAAATTCTAACCAGACTGATGGTAGAATTGCATTCCAGACTGATCGTGTAACCTCTGTCTATGTTGTGTAATCTGCACTGACGCATAAGAATAAACAATTGATTCTTATGACTGACGTCCATTATACAAGTACGCTGGACAGGTTATTGTCATGAAATGACAGCAATTTTTTGTGCCGATTCGAAAATCGCCATATTGGCGCTGAGAGCAGTAGATTCTGCTCTCAGGAGGTCAGGAGGAGTGAGTGTACTTGGAACTAATTATTTAGTTCCAAGTACACTCACTACTGCCATAGTAGAATCTACTGAGGGCCTAGTACGAGTTGGTTTTTTGCTCTCATTTCACTTTGCGAATAGTTAACTATCGTTTTCTCTCTTTCAGTTCACTCACTCGCATGATTTCCTCTCTTTCACTCGATACTATTCGCAAAGTGAGGTGAGAAACACAACTCATACTAGGCCCTCTGCTCTCAGCGCCAAAATGGCGATTTTCAAATCAGCACAAACGACTGGTGACGTTCGCCAGTCCAGCGTACTTTGTATAATGGACGTCAGTGGTAATCTGTGTTTTCATATTTTTGGCATGTTGTCACATCTCTATTTTTCTTTTTTAATAAAAAAAGGAATAGGTGCTATGTGAAAGTGGAGTGATTGTTTTTACTAAAATTTAATAATCTTACTAAATTATAGCTTCTAGGTTTAATTGTGAGTATAAAAATACTTATAAAATATTTCTAGTTAGTGCCAGCTTCGATAAAAGTGAGTGAAATGCTGACATATTTTATTTCTAACCTATAATGTCATAACGGTTTGTGAGTTGTGTTGTAAGAATCTATTGTGTGTGTTTATTTCAAACAAATTATAGTTTTAACAATTATACGGTGTTTTTTTAGTTTACTGTGTAAACATTTTGCTTACAAAGTAAAAAATTGGTTGTTCAAAAACAGTACATACAATTTCCTAGTAAGTTGCCACTGAGAAACATGTAGGTAAAAATTTGACCTAAAAAAAAATTGCATTGCAGACACAGCAACAAAACAATTTTTCCTTATGCTTAAATTTATCCAAATTAAGTGTATTATACAGTTATTTACAGTGGTTTTTTTTTTTTTTAAAAAAACAATGTTTTGGTCAGTCAGGCAGCTTGAATTTATTGTTAAAGGGGTTACTAGCGGCCGCCCGCGACTTCGTCCGTATGAAGCCTTAGGGAATCTTTGACCAGAAAAAAGCGTGCTCTATTTGTTAAACCAGGTTCTAATTTATCTACCAACCAAATTTCATCCAAATCTATGTGGAATTTCATACAAACAGATAATTTTAAAGCTTTGATTCTCTGCCCAGCGTTAAACGGGGTGTGATTTGGTGATGGCCATTCAACGAGTAAATGGAGGTTTCCTAGATCACTTAAGAGGATAGTCAAGCAAGCGGTCTCCATACAAACGGGGATAACGTTTCCCACCGCCTAAACCTTAACCTACAGCAATTAATTTTTGGTATGTTTTTGAAATAACTAGGGCTGTACGTTTTGATTTTTTAAATATTAATTATAGATTTGAAAATATTGGCACTTTTTTGTTTTCTATGAAATCACTAAAATGCTAATATTTCAAAAACTATTACAGATATTTAAAAAATCAAAACGTACAGCCCTAGTTTTTAGGCATTTCAAAAACATACCAAAAATTAATTGCTGTAGGTTAAGGTTTAAGGGGTGGGAAACGTTACCGCCGTTTGTATGGAGACCGCTTGCTTGACTATCCTCTTAAGAATTCCAATAGATTAGATGAGTTGTTTAACTGAGGCTTGAACTTAAAAAAATAACAAGCTGAAATTACATCAAAACTATGGAAAATGTAACACTAAAACCCCACCACATAACCACATACAAACTATCATGAAGAAAGCCAATAGTCTTATCTATCTTATCAGAAAGGCCTTTGGGATACTTACACCTGATATGGTTACCCGGATATACAAGTCATTCATTAGACCCATTTTAGAATACGCCTTTCAAGTTTGGAATCCCTATTTTGTTAAAGACATAGAATTACTTGAACGTGTTCAAAGAAAGGTTACAAAAATACCAAGACAACTAAAGAACCTAGAATACGAGACGAGGTTGAAATATTTAAATCTTACCAGCTTGAAAGATCGTAGAGAGAGGAGACCTGATTGAGACTTTTAAGATACTTAATGGCCATTATGATATTCCAAACTTTGACAAGATGCTGACACAGAAAAGTAACGCTTACTTAAGAGGACCCAGCTTCAAACTTGTAAAAACAATATCCAACAACAACCCTCACAGGCACTTTTTGAACAACAGAGTGGTCAAAGCGTGGAACAATTTGCCAGAACAAAGAGTCTCAGCCAACAACTTAAACCAATTTAAAAATAGATTAGACAAACACCAACTTAAATGAAGTAAAATAAAGCAAAGATTGCAGAATACAGGCACTATCAGTTGCAACTGCTCGCCTGTTTAATAATAATAATAATAAAAAGTCCGTATGGTGTCCGGTGTACGACTCTTCTAAGCCATTGACTTTCTATAGCAGGGGTGCCCATACTTTTTCTTAAGGAGATCGACATAGCAACAATTTATGACCAAGAGATCGACATTTTTAACGATATTGGAAAAAAGTTGCAAAGTAAAACTTGCATTGGGTGCAAGGTGTCAAATCTGTTATCCTTGGCGATCGACCTTAAAACCTCTCGTGATCGACCGGTCGATCGCGATCGACCGTTTGGGCACTTCTGTTCTATAGTTTATGGCAGCAGAAACAGTTTACATCAACTTATGGTAGAACTACACAATGTTTTGATTGATTGATTGTTGGGATATGCGAAGAGCCCTAATGGCTGAAAGTAGAGACACCATTTTTGGAGGGTAGATACCTTTCATGGTGTAGGTGAGCACTAAGAAAGGATTTTGGAAAATTCACCCCCTATGGGAATGAAATAGGGGATGAACGTTTCTATGGAAATCCCTCAGTTTAAAAGCTAGGATGTTAAAATTTTGTGTTTACGCTGACAATTAAAAATGATAAGGGACAGTGACAGGAAGGGGAACGGGATACTAATAGATCTCTGGATCCAATTCTGAATGGGGATGGGGACGAAAATGCTTTCTACAGCATTTTAAGAATTCTTAATATTTTCTAAAATATCCACGCAAACGAAGTCGTGGGCAAAAGCTAGTACTGTATAAACTGAGATATTTTTTTTACCTAAATAAGTTTCCATCTAATTTCATTTCAGCTGACCGGAAATGAAAAATATAAAAACTAAGGTTTTTTATGTTTATAACTTTCAGAGGTTATTCAAGATGGCGGATGACATAGATATTGAGGAGCACAACTTATTGGACCACCCACAGGTTGCCGGTTCAAGCCTACAGTACCCGATCATAAAATCCGAGCCTGTCGAGTATGAAGGTATTTTTTTTTTATTAAGAATATTGTATTTGTAGTACCATTAACCCACTTATTACTATTTAACTTTAAGGTTCCACTTGAGCTAGGGTTACCAGACCTAATTATGAGATTTCCTGACTTTTTCTCTGACTTTTCAGTAAATTTCCTGACACTTTGTACACCTATATCTACATCTTCTTCATTTTTCTTATTCATATTTCTTCACTTCATTTAGTTGATGTTTAATTTTTTTTTCACCAAGATGCTTAACAAATTATGTGTTTTTATTGAGTATTTATACTTTTTAAGATTTCAAAAATCCCTGACAATTACAGTTTTTCCCTGTTTTCCTGACGAATTGATGGCTACAATTCCTGAATCCTGACATGTCAGGAAATTTCCTGTCATCTGGTAACCCTAACTTGAGCTAAACTATGCTACGTTGCTAAGGATGTGTCTGATTAACACCAATAGATAGAATTGCTTTATTTTTTAATTTATTTTAGGCAATCACAATCCTATTTTTATATTAGGACTAACGGCTGCCCTCGGTTTCACCCGCGTGGTTCCCGTTCCCGTAGGAATATTGGGATGAAAAGTATTCTATGTTTTAATCCAGGCTATCTACTATCTGTGTGCCAAATTTCAACCAAATCCGTTCAGTAGTTTTTGCGTGATTGAGGAACAAACATCCAAACCCTTTGTGGGTTTCACATTTATAATATTAGTAGGATAATTAATATTCTAGAACAAATCAGCTCACCATTAGCATCTCAGATGGGACTCGAACCTGCACCCTCAAGATTCTGGCCTAATGCACTGACCGTCTGAGATATTATGGGTGAGTTTGTTTTCTAGATTTTTTTCTAGTTTATTAATTATCTTCGGAATGTTTTATTTCGAAAATGCGTCAGCAGGGCGAAAAAAAAGCAATCCTATTGGCGTCATTGAGACATATCCTTAGACATTAGCTAGCATAGCCTAGCTCAAGTGGAAACGCACCCTAATTAGTGCCATTTGGTTTTTATTTTTGGGGTATTTATACATTAATCCAGTAAAGTAAAATAAAAATTGTAAAGCTAGCCACTGATAAGATATGCAATTTGGATCACACGCAGGTCGTCACTAAAGCAAGTAGTCACATACGCATTTCGCCACAAAACACAAGTCCTCATAATCGCAACTCGTCACATTTGAAACTTATCAGATTCGCAACTCGTTACATATTACAACTCGTCACTTACGCAACTCGTCACAAACACTCGTCACATTCGCAACTAGTCACATACGCAACTCTTCACATTCGTAACTCGTTACATTTTGCAACTCGCCATATTCGCAACTCGTCACAATTGCAACTTGTCACATTCGCAACTCGTTACATACGGAACTCGTCACATACGCAACTCGTCACATACGCAACTCGTCACACACAACTCGTCACATTCGCAACTCTTCACATTTGCAACTTGTTACATTCGCAACTCGTTACATATTACAACTCGTCACATATGTAACTCGTTACATACGGAACTCGTCACACACAACTCGTCACATACGCAACTCGTCACACACAACTCGCCACATTCGCAACTCGTTACATTTTGCAACTCGTCACATTTACTTTATGGATGCAATAAAATACTGAAATACATACGCAACTCGTTACATTCGTAACCTGTTACATTCGCAACTCGTCACATTTTGTAACTCGTCACATACGCAACTCGTCACATTCGCAACTAGTCGCATACGCAACTCGTCACACACAACTCGTCACATTCGCAACTCGTTACATTCGTAACCTGTTACATTCGCAACTTGACACATTTTGTAACTCGTCACATACGCAACTCGTCCCATTCGCAACTAGTCACATACGCAACTCGTCACACACAACTCGTCACACACAACTCGTCACATTCGCAACTCGTTACATTCGTAACCTGTTACATTCGCTACTCGTCACATTCGCAACTCGTCACATTTTGTAACTCGTCACATACGCAACTCGTCAATACAATGATCAATGTGCAAAATGATGACTAAATGCTTTTGACCACACAAAAATGTCTGCATAATCTTTATGAAGCCTAAATATGGCCACCTATCTTGCATTTGGCCACACAAAACGTGTCTGCACAATCTTTATCGAGCCTAATTTTGGATCCATTTTGGAAGATGTCCAAATATAATACTCCGAATAGAAGTATGTCCAGATTTAAGTTATGGGACATTGCTATACTTCCATTTGGTCGCACCAACACTTTCACTTTTATACTATGGCTTAAATCTGGACGTAGCTACTTGGAAGTGTGCCAAATAGACGTGGCTAGCTTTAAAAAAGGTTGTCGTTCCTTACCGCACCATTTGTAGCAGTTAAGCAGTTAGTCAAGGTCTGAGGTCCCGGGTTCGATTCCCGGCTGGGTCTAGAAAACGATTTTTTCTATATTCTTTTAGATCCTTTGTGTTTGTGATACCAATGTTGTCGTTGCCTCCGATTTCCATAACACAAGTGCTTTAGCTACTTACTTTGGAATCAGTGCAATGCATGTGATATTGTTTTATATTTATCAATAGAATTAGTCCTTATTTTGTGAGCTTTCATAACAATGGACGCAAAAAAGTAAATATACGTGTATTTTGCCACATATGTGGGAACTACAAATAACAAAATATATTGAGCTACTTCCACACTGTGTGGTAGTACTAGTAACTAAGTGTATCTGTTTTTTGCATCCATGAATTTACATACATGTTTCTCCTTTTAGACAACTACGGAGAGTACAGCGGCGCCATTTACGATAGGTATCCAATAAAAAGTGAACCTATGGACTGCGATACTGAACAAACCCAACTTATCGAACATCCTATTTCCATCACAACATCACAAACAATACATCAAAACGAGACTGCTAATGTACAAATAGAAAACTTGCAAAGGAACAGAATAATTTTGGGCAAGAAGCCTTGCCCTCAGTATAAACCAGGGCCTAAAAGAAAAAAAATAAAAGCACTATTTATAATGCTTGAAGATTGGGGAGAAAGACTTAAGACCAGCCCTTGTTTTTGCAAAGAATGTCAGACTCTCTTCGCGACGAGAAACGCCATAGACGCGCACAATATGGCAGCCCATTCCTTCTTAGTCCCATTTGAAATTCCTCCAACTCCAGAAAGCCCACCTCAAAAAGAAGATAGCCCACCACCAAATCAACCTAACCATAGGTTCTGCACACACTGCAACACACATTTCTCAGACGACAACCTCCTTATACAACATCTGTACGACTTAATACAGGCTAAGCAAAAAAGTAAAGAACCATCAAAAGCAAAAGAAGTCAAATCCTTGAACACTAATGTTGTCGGAGCAAAAAAGGTAGAAGTCAAACCTTTGACCACAAACGTCGGTAAACAGACTAAGGAAATTGAGACTGCAAACGTCATTGCTCGTAAACAGATTAAAGAAATTAAGACTCCGAACGTCGGTGGTCATAAACAGATTAAAGAAATTAAGACTTCGAACGTCGGTACTCATAAACAGAGAAGAGAAATAACTTCGAATTTGAGTAACGGCGAAAGTTCGGAAGTCAAAAGGATGACTTTTCTGTGCTGTCAAATTTGTTTCCGCTACTTTAAAACGCGATGGTTGTTCAACTCACACTGCGCGAAATCGCACGGCCCCTGTGAAGCAGTTGAAGAAGTGATCGATGGCAAATTCTCTTGCAAATTCTGCGATTCCTTACATAAAGTGTCAATGTCAGTCAATAGACATATACGGTTATACCATCATAAAGATGTAAACAACTTATTAGCGGTGAAAAAGAATAGAGTAATTGTTAACGAAGCGAAATATTTGACTAACACGAAATTAAAGTGCGTTCAGTGTAATTTGCATTTCAAGGACGTTATTTCAGCAAAAAATCATCAACGTAAACATCACGGTGATCGGAATAAAATAGTGGTTTCGAAAAGAGGTGTAGTGATGGCAAGGAAAATTAAATCTCTTCATCCGAGTAAAGTGCGTAATATAGACAGAGGATTGCCTATGCCCAAGAACGTTATTTTCAAATGCGATAAATGCCCTCTCCACTTCTTGAATTGCTTGACTGTGTGTTGCCATGTTAGCACAAAACACTACGCCAAAAACTGCAGTAAAGACAAAGTAGTAAATGGTTGGAAATGTCCGGATTGTAATCGCACGTTCAGAGCTATGGATATGCATTTGCACGAGTTGCAGCATAAACAAACGCGGGAATTCAAAGTTTATGTAGCACATGACAAGATATACTCGCGGGTTCTCTGCCGTTGCGCGAAGTGTAACATTTATTTTGAAGAAAGGGCATTCATTAAACACACTAAAAATGGTTGCGGCCCTACTGCAGACGTCAACATCTGCAATACCTGCAACATAAAAGTCAACAATAGTACAATCCACGTTGAAAAACACGTGGCGAGAAAACTAATTAAATCCGACTTCATTATAATCGACGACTTCATACCGACAAAAATTGGTGTTGAAAATAAAAATAAAATTATTATAGGCTCCAAGCCAGATTTGAAAAGAAAGAGAGAAGAGGGAGAATCATCACAGACAATTCCAAATAAAAAAGTATCATTGGCATTGAAGAAAACAACACAATCTAAACTAAAACACATTGAACAGGTGAAGGACGCAGTGATATTTTACTATTGTAACCATTGCAGGTTGTTCTGTAGAAAAACAAAAAGACGTTACTATCATTTACTGAAAAAATGCAGCTACGAAGCAACAAAGAGCTCTCGTTTGTGTACATCCTGTGGGCTTCGTTTCTCGTCTTCTGGTCAACTGGATATCCATAGAAAACAGCACCATCTAAAAAACCTCAGTATAAAGAAATACCGGTTTGTTTGCATCAAAACGATGAAGGTTTGCACACCACCATTACCGGAGTTCGACAAATGCAAAAAATGCTGTGTCCAATTCCTGCAACGTCGAGATCATGACTGTAAAAGTATTAAAAAATCAATAACTTGTAAACTTTGTAAGAAATCTTATGAAAGCAAAGCTTTTGCGTTGCACGTTTTGCATCATAGATATTTTGGTAAATCTGCCCAAGCGCCGAGTAAAAGCATAGAGAACTCCGCTCAAGCGCCGAACAAGAGTATAGAGAGCACCTTGAGAATGAAATATGAAATGCTTAAACCCACTTGGAATATCCTCTACGTTTGTGAATCGTGTGATGTCACTACGGATTCGTACGATGACGTCGTCGATCATTGTCAAAACCACTACAACGACATGCAGAGCTTCGACGTCACTATTAAAAACTGTGAACAATGTTCCTTGAATTTCGAAGAGAAGTGCTACAATAAACACCAAGAGTTACATTCTAACCAGGAGATTGACAGAAGCTCTTTCACCATTCTTAAGTACGATTACACGAAGCTTTTGACTAACGCTTGGTTTGAAATATTTAACTCATTACCGTCGGAAATGATGGGGCAAATTTTAAAGCGCACCATTTACGTGACTAGGTTAGTCAAAATGAAGTTACTACAGAGCGGTCCACCAGAATACACAATCTACAAGTGTCAAAAGTGTGAGGAGATTGTGGCTCGCGACGAAATTTCCATACACACGAAAGCGCGATCCTGCAGAAAACAACCACCGAAACATACATGTATGCATTGCGGTCTAGCATTCGCCAATACAATAGCTTTGGACGCACACATTTCGATTCATGATCAGCATACTGTGACAGTAAATTCATTTAGAATAGTGGCCTTCAACCATTCAGATGAAATTGCTTTTAATGCGAAACTAAGATCAGAGTCCAGTATTAGCGAAATACCCCAACAAAACATATCTAACACTCCCAAGAAGAGATACAAATGTATTTATTACAGATGTGAGAAATGTTATTGTTCTACATCGAAATTTCGCAATACTGTGCGACACGTGTGTCCTGTTGAAGAAGACACGCGTCTTTGTCATAAATGTAATAATGTTTTCCACCGTTTTGGAATCACTCTTCATAACCGCAAACATGATATGACAGGAATGACTGCAGACGACATTGTTATTAAACCTTTCAACGTAAATATAAAACCTGGTGATTGGAGGGTAGATTTAAGTAAATGTCAGAATTGTAATGATAAATTTCCTACACATTTATTGAATATCCATCAATGCAGTACTAAAGCTACCAACAGCATACCTGCCGTGACTTTATACAGATGTAAAACATGCAAAGCATTATTCTCTTCTAAAGAAAATCTAGAAAAGCATTCCAAGACTTGTCATTGCGACACAGGTCGTAGAAAATGCATTTTCAAATGTAAGAAATGTTCTCGATTCATGTTGTCCAGATTAGCTGTGCATTATCATACGAGTCAGGGTAGTGAAGATAAGACAGACATAAAGCCTTGCAAATATTGCGGTTGGAAGTTTACACCTTGGTCTTTGCAAAGACATATTAATCTACACCATCTATTGTTGAAACTAACTCCAAATGATTTTCGCATAGAAGTGATAGATACGCAGTGTGGAGCACTCGCCAACGATAATAAAAAAAATCAGAAACAGCTCACTAATGTTCCTAAAGATAATATAAAGCCTGTTGTTATTAAAAAAACTAAGGAAGCCTCTGTTGAAAGCAGTACATTTGACATGAAACCTGTCATTAAAACGTATAAATCGAGAAAAGAAAGACTGATGGAGCGTATACTCAAAAAAGAAACTTATTCAGAAAACGATGTAGCTGATGATAAAGTTAATGCCAATAAGGATATACAAAAAGAACAAAAAGTGGAAAAGAAGAAATCTAGCGAAAGCAATGAAAAAGCAGGACACAAT
This sequence comes from Agriphila tristella, assembly GCA_928269145.1. NCBI lineage: Eukaryota > Metazoa > Arthropoda > Insecta > Lepidoptera > Crambidae > Agriphila > Agriphila tristella. Next base: position 17,836,084 of record OV743447.1, on the reverse strand, counting down.
ACGCTACAATACGAGAGTATGTATACGATGAAAAATGTACTTTTCAGATGTGCTAAATGTGAATTGCATTACCTGAGTTATAGTACTTGGATTTCTCATATTAAATTAAAACACAAAATAAGCCGCGGTGCAGACATATGCAACGTCTGCGGTCTGAAATTCACCCACTATTCTTTGCAAAAGCATGTTCTCGTGCATCAGGGCGGTGCAAAACCTCATTACGACATCGTGACCCCAGATGAAAGATTAGCACACGGACTTACACCAACTAAGGTCAAAGATAGCAATAATGACACGCTAAACGCTAATGATAGTGTTGTATCACAAAGCGGCACAAACTCAGTGCAGTCTTTGGTAGAAGATTCTAGTGTTCTCCAAATACAAATGCTAGAAAATTCTAGTGTAGACCAAACACAAAATGAGAAACCTTCACCGCAGCCCGATGAAACTTTGGCACAGCCTAAAAAATCGCCACCGTTGCTTAATAACGCAGCCACTAAAAAGTATGCACATAAAATCTACAAATGTGGCCAATGTAACATTCATTTCATGGCTCAAAATACATGCTACATCCACATGCTACGTCACACTCCTATAGAAGCGAAAGAGTTTATCGAATGCAAACTCTGCAATCTACCATTCAAAATCGTCTCCTTGAATACACACATGAGGAAACATCATAAAGAAAACTTCAATTTAGACGAAGTTCTAGTTGAAGAGTATACTAACGACGGAGGCAAGACTCCTAAAATCGAAATCTATTACGCTATTGATAAAGTCCAATCTAGATTGGTTAGCACTACTTCAGATGAATCGAATTTGGAAAGATATATAGAGAGTAATAGTCAGCCTAGTAGTAGTAGTTCCAATGTTCAGACCAATGATGACGTAGTAGAAACAAGTCAAGGTAATACTTCTGATATTTCAATGGATACTCAACCTATGGTTTTATCGGAAACAGTTGGCGATATCATAGACAAAGTTGTCTTCAACTTAATTGACAAAGAAAAAAAGATCAACGATGACGTTGTAGAAACTTGTCATGGTGATACTTCCGAAGTTACATTGGATACGCAACCATCGATATCATCAGAAACAGTTGACGATAACACAAACAAAATTGAAGATATAAGCTTAATTGTCACAGATGAAAAGACCAATGATGACGTAGTTGAAACTAGTCAAGGTGATTCTCCCGATGTTACAATGGATACGCAACCATCGGTATCATTGGAGATAGTTCACGATAACACAGACAAAATTGAAGTAAGCTTAAAAGAAGAAAATGTAACTAAAAAACATAAATGCCAATTTTGTGGTGAAGAATTTAAAAGTAACACTTCTAAAGAGTTTCATGAAAGCTTAGATCATTTGGATGGTGAGAAAAACTGCATGATATGTGACCAAACTTTTAACGCGTCCATACTAAATGAACTACATTTGAAAATTACAAATAATACTTTTGAGTGTTGTTTGTGTAATGAACGATTTGATGTCCGAGAAATGGCGAATCATGCGGTAGAACATTGACATTGATATAAATGAAAATTGGGGCCTTATTATGGGAATAGAAATGCATTTATGATTCTTTCAACTTTTAGACCCGTATTTATAAAAGTTGAGAGCGGCTATCTTGAGTTGAGATGCTGTTCTTATAGGAAGAGCAACTCAAGTAAAATCTCAAGATAGCTTTCAACCCTTTAGGCGCAGAATGTCAAAAGCGCAAAATGTCAAGCGATCGCAAAACGTCAATAGAGCAGAATGTCAAAAAAGCAAAACGTCCAAAGCGCATAATGTGCAAGGAGCAAAACATCAAAAGCGCAAAAAGTTAAAAAACCATGAGATTTACAAAACCACCAACCATACTTTACAACAAAATAAATAATATAAAATACACATGACGATTTTGATGATCTTGTCGCTTTTGTGTATTTTAAAGATTAACATTTGATGTCAGTAATAAATTATTTTCAAAATAGTCATTTTATAATTTATTTATTTACTCCAATTCCAATTTCCCAAAATAAGTTTAAAATCATGGTGGTTTGGTATAAATCTCATAATTGGAATGTTTTGACATTTTGCGCTTTTGACGTTTTGCTCTTTTGACATTCTGCCCTTTTGACGTTTTGCTCCTTGGACATTATTGTTATTGGAGAGCGGTTTATAAGTACAGGCCTTAGTAAGCCTCTCTCAGTCCCGTTTTTATAAAGCTCTCTCAACGATGACAGCTATCTTGAGATCATACTTAAGACGCTGTTTCTATAAGAAGAGCACCTCAAGTATTATCTCAAGATAGCTCTCAAAGTTGAGAGCGGTTTATAAAAACCGGCCAAGTGCGAGTCGGACTCACGCACGAAGGGTTCCGTACCAAAAAACGGTAAAACAATTACGTTTGTTGTATAGCAGCCCCCCTTAAAAAAATATTTTATTTTGTTTTTAGTATTTGTTGGTATAGCGGCAACAGAAATACATCATCTGTGAAAATTTTAACTGTCTACCTGTTGTCGTTATTAATATCGAGCAAAAATCGGCAAAAAAAACATGTTTGTTGTATGGGAGCCCCTCTTAAATACTTATTTTATTTTGTTTTTAGTATTTGTTGTTATAGCGGCAACAGAAATACATCATCTGTAAAAATTTCAGCAGTCTAGCTATCACGGTTCTTGAGATACAGCCTGGTGACAGACAGACGGACAGCGGAGTCTTACCCCCGTATCTATAGACGAGTAAGTAATGACTTGAGTAAAACTTGCAATTATCAAATGCTTCTAATAATATATTCACACGCATTTTACAGTATAAATTAACTTTAAATGGATAAAAACTGCACTAAGAAGTCATTTAAGATGAATTTTACTATAAATTGCATGTGAATATGATATGAGAAGCATTAGAAAATTACAAGTTTTACTCAAGACATTACTTCTTGTCTATAGATACGGGGGTTAGTAATAGGGTCTCGTTTTTACCCTTTGGGTACGGAACTCTAAAAACGGGCCTAAATCTCTTGTAACTCATCGTAATAAAAAATACCTTTGAGGTACTACGGAAACACTGTTCGTTTAAAAATACTCGCTCTATTTGGAGTATTAGGTTTTATAAATTCTATTTTAATAATTATTTTCACAGATGTTGATATAGGGTTTAAGAAATGCATAATTAATAGCGAGTTTTTTGATATAAGAATTGTTTTGACAAGAATGTCTGTCAGTTTTAAGATGAAATTTCTTTCTGGTTGATTTTATTTGAATGATTAATGTCGTGCATTACTGGAAATGTATCTTAAAAACTCTCAATGTTTCTTATGGGTGATTAAAATAGTATTGTGTGTAACTCAGTCTTTTAAATTAGTGGTTCTCAATATTTCTTTGTTTTCTCGAAAAATAACTGAATCTATCTGAAAATAAACTCAATATTAACAATGCCCTAAATGTGATTTTTAAACTTGCATATTCTGCGATATTTCGGTGATCTTAAGGGCCCTATCACATTTTTTCGTCGAAATTTCGATTTTGACGGATTTTAGCGATACAACCTAGAGAAACCTTTGGGTCTACTAAATACATTTATATGTGTACGCGACAAAAAGTAATATGATGATTCACTGGAAAGTTAAAGGGTTAGAAAGGAAAATGGAAGTTGGTGAACGATTTCTTAGAGTCAACTTTGAACATACACAGAAAGACAAACAACAAATAAAAGTATGAAATTTGATTTTCTTATAAAGTAAAGATTATTATGATTTCATTTTTACGTAATAATAATAATGTATCTAAGAGAAATCCACAGTTAATTCTGAGCTTTTTTAGTAGTTTTATGGTTTTTGATTGGGATTTTTTTTCACATATTCCATACATAATTTCAAAATTCCGAGGCCGCTATGCACTATTCGACTATATAAGAGATAGCATTCAATTTTTTTTATTTCAATTGTTTAGCACAGTTGTTCAATCCATGAGCTCAAAAAAGTGCCTTCGCGCATTTTATGAAAATCTTTCTCTGCAATTTCGGGTTTAATTATAAAGTTAAGCAAATTTTCAAAAAAACGAGGCCGCTATGAACTATTCCAATAGCTATTCTGCACCATTCAATAAGTCAAAAGTGTTAATGTATTTCGGTTTCTGAGATCGATAACGCCAAAATTGGCCATTATACGCAAAAATCACAGTCAAAATGTAATATGCCTCTTAATACTAATATTATTATATCAGCAAAACAGATTGATCCAACGGCGTTAGTCGGTTTGATACAAAAATTGAGCTGTTGATTAATGTGAATAATGTGTCTTTATCTTAAAGCGAATCATTTCATTACTATTCGTTTGACATTCGGGCCATTTTGGCTCGTGCAGACCAGTGATGGACCATGGACCATTGTTTTTAAACTGTTCACCAAAGAAATAGAACATTGAGTCGACAGTATTTTTAAGTACCATGGGCAACAGCGACACTTAACCACTGCTAAGGTCAAAATCGCTTGCACGCCGTGCCGTCACAACCATACGTTTAGTTCGTGTAGGGGCGATACGCGCGCACACTAATTTTGTTGAAAACTGGTTAAGCGATGCTGTTGCCCATAGTACATAGTGTGAGAAATGAACAATCTAACACGCTTAATAAAAATTGGCGAAGAGTAGAAGTTCTGATTTCACCTTCAAATATTGAAGACGTTTGTATATTATGCCCACCTAAGACGGATCACAGACTGCAACGCTTTACACATCAACGTTGTGAAGGGTTTAGAGGAAATATCATTCGCGTAGATGCGTCGTTTGTTACACCATGCAAGATTTATATATAAAGTACTTTTTTTTTTAATCTGGAGCTACGCAACGCATGATGTCGCGTAATGCGTGCCAGCGTGAGATCCGTCCAAGTCGCAAAATAAAATAATGTACCTAAATCGATGTTTTAAAAAAACGAGTCGACATTAGTGCCTAACTGTCTTATTCAGAGTGTGTTCGTTAAACTAGGGCCAAAGTTAACATGGCGTTAGACTGCGGACTAACGCCATTTTAGCGCAAATCGTACCTATTCAGAGTGACAGTTTAACATTAGTCCCACCGTTTAAGGATTAAAAGGTGCATTGTGATTGGCTTAAGCATTAAACCAGGTTTTGTTAGAACAGTCTTGCACCCCAGTTTTGTGAAACATCTCTGAATAAGACAAAAAGTAAATGATTAATTTTAATAGGTAGGAAAAACAGTACTTTGTCCAAATTCAAAGTATTATTATTATTTAAAAAGCATTAGATTTATACACTTGACTCAAAATGTATTTTCTAATACTAAATAGTTTGAAAAATGTACTTTAAGAGTTCGAGAATGTGCTGTACATATTGTTTTTGATTGTAAGCTTAAAATGTGAATAAAGTTTTGTAATAAAATATGATTTTTGTGAATTTCTCTTCCTCTTTTAAAAGTGACCCAACTAAACTTATTTAAGTCCAAAATCTTCACTTGAGAGCAATGAAATCTACTTGCCTAAGTTTTTTTCAACGTTTTTCATAATCACAGAATTATTTATTGAAAATAATTAAAATTTGGTACCTTTTTACATACATACACTCACGCCTGTTTCCCATGGGGGTAGGCAGAGACTATGGATCGCCACCTGCTACGATCCTTGCACACTTCTTTCGCTTCATTCATATCCATCAATCTTTTCATACATGCCCTGCGGTTTTTGTCACTGCGTACACCAGCCTTTTTTATAATAACCTCTATTTGGTCCGCGTAGGTTTTTCTGGGACGCCCTCGTGCAATCGTTCCTTCCACATTCGCACAGTATATCTCTTTCGTGATTCGCCTTTCATTCATCCTCTCTAAGTGACCAAACCACTGGAGCATTCCTTTCTCAATTCTTGTCACTATATCATCTTTCAGACCACACCTTTTGCGAATCACCTCATTGCTCACTCTATCACTCAGTTTTACTCCACATATTTTCCTCAACGATCGCATCTCTACCGCATTTATTCTGCTTTCATTCTTCTTCTGCCATACCCAAGATTCACTTCCATACATCAGTGTCGGTACCAGCACTCCGTTATGAATAGCCATTCGCGCCTTTGCAGAAACGGTTTGGCTACTCATAACCGAGTGTATAGCACCACTCACCGAATTTCCTTTCTTCACTCGTCTTTCTATGTCTTCCTCACTCTTTCCGTCCCTTGTGAACAAACTCCCCAAGTATACAAACTCACGGACTTGTTCCACTTTTTCGCCACCTAACATTACCGTACAGTCAGTCATTTCTTCATCTCTCTCAAACACCATCACTTTAGTCTTAGTTACATTCACTTTCATCCCTTTTCTCACAAAATCTTCATTCATAACCGACATCATTTCCTGCAACTCTTGCGCAGAAGACGCAAGTATAATTTGGTCGTCAGCGTTTTAAACCTTTTTAAAACTCGTTAATTGAACAGTTCAATCAAATTAATACATTTCATAGTTACTATGCGTCGATCTTTTATAACAAGAGAGTTGGGAACCTTATGGTGTCTTTGATAAATCAGTTAGCCCTATACAATCACGGAGCGTAGGTATTTATTATGTGGTACAACTCGGAAAGAGATGATGATGAAAGCTAAATTTACTGGAGTCGCCATAAGCATGGTCGCGTACCACAAGGATCAATATTGGGCCCTTAACTATTTTATTTTCATAATCTATACAACCGTGTTCCAAAAAAAAAGTATGTGAAATGCCGAATATGATTGTTAGAGACCAACAACTTTTACTTACTATGGGGCCAACTTTGAAATCGCGAAAAAAAAATCTGTTGTTTCATACAAAAATTAATAACGGAAATCAAAATGTATGAAACAGCTGTTATTAGCTAATATTATATTTAAAAATTAACCGTTAGAGTCTGTCTAAAAAGTCTGTTTACATGGGTAATTTCAAAGATAATTTTATTACCCACCTAAATCCCTAACCACCCCACCAATACCCATCTAAATAAATATGCTTACAATGAGGGCTTTTCAAAATGACAAAAAGCTGTAAGCTCGATAGATGGCGTTGAAAAAAATAGGGGATTCAAAGTGTTTTTTTTTCGAAGAGTACTCAGGTAGGCAGGCAGATGTAACTGACCTCCTTGTATAATAGAGGTCAGTGCAGTACATGCTTACTGGCCGGTTGGTTGGCCGTTTATTTTTAAAAGCCAATTTTGACTTCCCTCTTACCATCAACGCCATCTAGTGAGGCAAATAGTTACTTTTCTTTTTTTTATGTCAATTTGAAAACCCCTCATTAGAATTTTGACAGCACCAACAGGGTTACCAGTATAAGCTTTTTATAAATAATTTAATAATTTCTCATGTAAAGAGACTTTTTAGACAGAATATACACCTACCATATTTTCCAGTAATAATTTTTAGTTCATTTATTTTTCCTAGATGGCGCAAATGAGTATGTTGTGATTAGCGTAGTGCAAGCACAGAATACATAATAGTACAATGGTGCAAGTATAATATTCTTATTTTAAGCGTAGTGAGTGACACAGTATACATACATTATAGTAAAAACAAAAAAATACGTTTTAGTCAAAGAAATTAAAAGTACTGTACTTATAATTTCCTTGGTTATAGTAGTGATGTGATATCATCGACATGCTCTTTAGGCGTTGCGCGACAAAGAATTTAAACTTCTCACAAACGTTTAGGCGCAGAACGTCAAAAGCGCAAAATGTCAAGCCATCGCAAAACGTCAAAGGAGCAATTACGTCCAAAGCGCATAATGCCCAAGGAGCAAAACGTCAAAAGCGTAAAATGTCAAAATATTTCAATTATGAGATTTACCAAACCACCATGATTTAAAAATTATTTTGATGAATTGAAATCATTAATAAATAAATAAATAACGAAAATAAAATTCATCTCAAGCTAACGCGCTCACTAGACATGAAATAAACACTTTTTAACGGATACTAGCGCGATTTTATTGAAGGTACTTAGTTGGTATTTGGTTTGATTTTTTATTTTCGCGACGTTTCGGCACCTTTGCGTTTGCAGTGCAATTTATTAAAAAATATATTTTATTTTAATTAATTAATTAATTTATTAATGATTCCAATTCATCAAAATAAGTTTTAAATCATGGTGGTTTGGTAAATCTCATAATTGAAATATTTTGACATTTTACGCTTTTGACGTTTTGCTCCTTGGACATTATGCGCTTTGGACGTTTTGCTCTTTTGACATTCTGCTCCTTTGACGTTTTGCGATGGCTTGAAATTTTGCGCTTTTGACGTTCTGCGCCTAAACCAAGAAGCTTAGGTATACTTCCCTCCAACTCCACTCCACTCCCTCCCTCCACTTGTGGATTTAAGCTTCTTGGCCTAAACGCTCGCAAACAAATGTGACCAGCTGTGACAAGTACGGGGAGAGGGTCAAAAACAAGAATCTTGTCAAAAATCATGATATTCGTGTGACGTAATTTATGGATGGCCCCAAGGGCGGATCCAGGGGGGGGGGGGGGGTCATGGGGGTCATGACCCCCCCTGAGCTGGTTCCAGGACTTAGGTGAACCACTAATTGAACATAATGATTTTATTTATATATTTTGTCACCATACAGATTTTATGTAACTACATACCTTCAATATTAAATTAATTTAGTATATTATAATAACTTTGTATGATGGCAAACGTTTGGGAACGAACGCATCGAAAATTTGAATTTATTATTGGACTATACTCCGACACGTAAGTCGATGCAGTGTTTTGACAGCTTGAACTGTCAGTTAGTAAAATTAAGTTGCCACCTCATGTCTACTAGTGACGTGAACAAAAACCAATTGAATCGTATTCACAGATGGTCGGGATTCGCCTGGATTCTCCCGGAATTTCAAGTGGTCTCCCAACTCCGAAAAATCTAAAAATCTCCCGAATAAACTGCTGTTCCGAAAGTTCTCTAGAAAACAATAATTTTAGCGTAAATTAGTGGATGAAACTGACTGGAAATCGCGCTGCGCGGCCGTTTTTTTTCAATGGACAGGCAAGATCACAACTTACAAGATTGGTGCATGAAACTGACTAAAAATCGCGCTGCGCGGCCATTTTTTTCAATAGACGGGCAAGACCACAATTTACAAGATTAGTGGATGAAACTGACTAAAAATCGCGCTGCGCGGCCGTTTGTTTACTATATACAGGCATATTCACTTCTCAAGCTTACGCGCTCACTAGACATGAAATAAAAGACTTTTTAACGGATACTAGCGCGGTTTTATTGAAAGTACTTTGGTAATTAGTTTGTATTTGGTTTGATTTTTGATTTTCCCGACGTTTCGGCACCTTTGCAGCTGCCGTGGTCACGGGGCACTGAAGCTACTCGTGAGCCTACCCTCAAGCGATGAATTTTTTTGAGACGTTCAGAAATTAATATTTTACAAAAAAAAATATCTTTTTAATTGGTTTAAGTTGATTTTGTGATTTAATTAATGCTAAAGAGAGAGAATCTACTGAAACTACCACCATTTCACAAAATTGGGAGGCCTCTCCAAAAAAGAAATGGCGAAATAAAACTTGGAGAGGAAAGCCGACCTCCGTCTTTTATATTTATCAATTTATTTGCAAAAGGAACTAACCGTATCATTAGATCTTGCAGTGTGTGTATGGGGCTTTAGCTTGTGAATGATGGGGTCCCAAGCTGGTGGAATTTTCCAACCATCATCTCTATTGAAATTAGGATATTTATTTATTTCGATAGCCTCGCGGAGCATTCTAGGAATAAATCTACGTTCCTTAGCAAGGATTTGGGGTTTGTCAAATCTAATGTAATGGTTGGGCCCCTCAAAGGCGTGATCACACACTGCAGACTTGTTATCGCGCCTATGTTTCATGTCAGCTACATGCTCTTTAACGCGGGTCCCTATACTTCTCTTTGTTTGCCCGATGTAGGAGAGCCCACAGTCACAATCAAGTTTGTAGACGCCTGCGGCTTGAAGGGGGATGTTACACTTGACAGGTCGTAAGAATTGGTTGATCTTCTTCGGCGGCTTGAAGTAAGTTTTGATTGACGCTCGCTTCAGAATGTTTCCAATCTTGTCAGTGACACCCTTCAAATAAGGTAGGATGGCAGGTTGACGTTCTACTGTGGCTGGTTTGTCGCGTTTTCTGTGACGAAGGCGTGGTACTTGCAACTTGTTTTTACGCAGTACTTGTTTGACGTGCTGAAGCTCAGCCGTCAGGTGTTGTTTGTCACAGATGCCGCGGGCTCTCTGAAACAAAGATTTTCCTACGGTAGCTAACTGTATAGGATGATGGTGAGAGTCACCATTGAGGTATCTGTCTGTATGGGTTGCTTTACGATACACTGTATGGCTCAAGGTTTGGTTCGGATTCCTGATAATGAGAATGTCTAGGAAAGCTAGTTTATTATCTGCCTCTAACTCCATAGTAAATTGTATGTTGGGGTTTATGGAGTTAAGATGGTTAAGAAAAGCAGGGACACTGTCTCTAGGTAGTATTGTGAAAGTGTCATCTACGTACCGTTTGTAGAACCGGGGAGTCACTGGTGCTGTGGCTAGTGCTTTCTCCTCAAAATCCTCCATGAAAATGTCAGCAACAATGGGGGATACAGGAGAGCCCATTGCTACTCCATCCACTTGCACGTAGAACTCCTCGTTCCATAACAGATAGCCAGATGTTAGGCATAATTCTAGTAGTTCTGCATATTCAATTGGCATGTTGTTATCAACTAGCTTTTTCCTGATGATATCAATGCAGTCCTGTACTGGTAAGCATGTGAATAAGGACTGAACATCAAAACTAACTATAGTTTCATCATCAGCGAGATGTAGATGTTGTATCTCACTGACAAACTGGTAGGAATCTTTTACAAACGCTGATGTATTACCTCTCAGTGGTGTGAGTGTTTTCGCTACGTGTTTTGCCAATTTGTAGGTTGGTGAGTCAATTTGGCTTACAATGGGACGTAGCGGAGCATTGTCTTTGTGTATTTTCGGTAACCCATACAGTTTCGGCGGTATAGGGCAGGATGGAATAAGATAATCGACGTCAAGATCTAACTGTTCTGAATGTTTTTTGATGAGTTCTTTCGTATTATTAAGGATCTTGGTGGTTTGATCACATTTAACATGTTTGTAGGTTTTCTCATCACTCAAAAGTTCTTGTATTTTTGCGTTATAATCCGACGTATCCATAACTACCGTTGCGTTACCTTTATCAGCTCGAAGGATAGTTAATTCAGGTCTAGTTCGTAAGTTCTTCAACGCGACGTTTTCATCATATGGAAGATTTTGCTTGGGCAGTTTACTACGACGTAAAACAGATGAAATATCTTGACGTATAGCTTCACTGTCCTCTTTTTTGATCTGATTTTTAACTAGACAATCCTCTACGCTGCAGATAATATCCTCATACGGTATATATATCTGTATATAATATCTGCAGCGTAGAGCAACCCATACAGACAGATACCTCAATGGTGACTCTCACCATCATCCTATACAGTTAGCTACCGTAGGAAAATCTTTGTTTCAGAGAGCCCGCGGCATCTGTGACAAACAACACCTGACGGCTGAGCTTCAGCACGTCAAACAAGTACTGCGTAAAAACAAGTTGCAAGTACCACGCCTTCGTCACAGAAAACGCGACAAACCAGCCACAGTAGAACGTCAACCTGCCATCCTACCTTATTTGAAGGGTGTCACTGACAAGATTGGAAACATTCTGAAGCGAGCGTCAATCAAAACTTACTTCAAGCCGCCGAAGAAGATCAACCAATTCTTACGACCTGTCAAGTGTAACATCCCCCTTCAAGCCGCAGGCGTCTACAAACTTGATTGTGACTGTGGGCTCTCCTACATCGGGCAAACAAAGAGAAGTATAGGGACCCGCGTTAAAGAGCATGTAGCTGACATGAAACATAGGCGCGATAACAAGTCTGCAGTGTGTGATCACGCCTTTGAGGGGCCCAACCATTACATTAGATTTGACAAACCCCAAATCCTTGCTAAGGAACGTAGATTTATTCCTAGAATGCTCCGCGAGGCTATCGAAATAAATAAATATCCTAATTTCAATAGAGACGATGGTTGGAAAATTCCACCAGCTTGGGACCCCATCATTCACAAGCTAAAGCCCCATACACACACTGCAAGATCTAATGATACGGTTAGTTCCTTTTGCAAATAAATTAATAAATATAAAAGACGGAGGTCGGCTTTCCTTTCCAAGTTTTATTTCGCCATTTCTTTCTTGGAGAGGCCTCCCAATTTTGTGAAATGGTGGTAGTTTCAGTAGATTCTCTCTCTTTAGCATTAATTAAATCACAAAATCAACTTAAACCAATTAAAAAGATATTTTTTTTTGTAAAATATTAATTTCTGAACGTCTCAAAAAAATTCATCGCTTGAGGGTAGGCTCACGAGTAGCTTCAGTGCCCCGTGACCACGGCAGCTGCAAAGGTGCCGAAACGTCGGGAAAATCAAAAATCAAACCAAATACAAACTAATTACCAAAGTACTTTCAATAAAACCGCGCTAGTATCCGTTAAAAAGTCTTTTATTTCATATATACAGGCATTTAAGTTACATTTTAAATTTTATATATTTATCTCTCCCGACAACAACCGCAATATCCCGACATGTTCAAATTTTCTCCAGATATTTTGAACTTTCGATCTGGCAATAGCAACATGAGTGGTGAATAACAACAGCTACATTTTCGATAGAAAAAATAAAAAAATTGAATATGAACTTATTGGGCCTGTTCGTGGTGAGTACCACGCAAGTTGCCAATGCCCTAAATGTCCAGTTTACCAGTTTTTTACTTACGTACATTAATAAAATACCTAGTTTTTACTTCTATTGTTATCAAAATTAAATTATAATGACTTGACCACGACTATGTGACCCCCTCCTGGTGCCAAAGCTGGATCCGCCCTTGGATGGCCCCTTATGGTAAGTACAAAGAAAAGTGACAGTTTTATCTATTATGTATTCTGTGGTTTTATTTCGATTTATTATTAGGTAAGTAGGTATCATAAGTTGTTTACTAATTAGGTACCTACCTACCTACATAATTTTACAGGAATTTGTATTTTTTAACAATATTATATTAATCAAGAATCTTATATTCATATACTATACCATGCGTTGGCTGAATGATTGATTAGACTTTTTTATTTGTGGTCCGATTTCGATGAAACTCAGTTTTTGGTACTATTTTGATAAGAAAACAGCAACGCAATGTTAAAAATATTAAAAAATCCAAGATGGCACCAACTTTTTTGTTTGTGGTCCGATTTCGATGAAACTCAGTTTTTGGTACTATTTTGATACGAAAATAGCAACGCATTGTTAAAAATATAAAAAAATCTAAGATGGCGGCCAACTTTTTTGTTTGTAGTCCGATTTCGATGAAACTCGGTTTTTGGTACTATTTTGGCAAGAAAACTGCAACGCAATGTTAGAAATATAAAAAGTCCAAGATGGCGGCCAATTTTTTTGTTTGAAGTCGGGTTTCGATGAAACTCGGTTTTTGGAACTTTTTTGATAAGAAAACAGCAACGTATTGAATTATTGCACAAATTTTGCTCAATTTGTGCACTAATTTTGCACAAATTTTACACAAACTGTGCACTAATCTTGAACAAATTGTGCACAATTTTGCACAAATTGTGCACTAATTTTGCACAAACTTAGCCCAAATTGTGCACTAATTTCGCTCAATTTGTGCACTAATTTTGCTCAATTTGTGCACTAATTTTGCACAAATTTAACACTAACTGTGCACTTATCTCGAACAAATTGTGCACAATTTTGCACAAGTTATGTACAAATTGTGCACTAATTTTGCACAAACTTAGCACAAATTGTGCACTAATTTTGCACAAACTAAGCACAAATTGTGCACTAATTTTGCTCAATTTGTGCACTAATCTTGCACAAATTGTGCACAAATTGTGCACTAATTTTGCACAAACTTTGCACAAATTGTGCACTAATTTTGCTCAATTTGTGCACTAATTTTGCACAAATTTTACACAAACTGTGCACTAATCTCGAACAAATTGTGCACAATTTTGCACAAGTTATTTATTTATTTATTTATATATTTTGTACACACACAATAATTTTAACATAAAAGAAGTAGACAGAAGAGTAGTACAAGGACACCGCTTATTTCATATTGAAATTTCTTCCAGCGGGCCCGGGATAGGAAAGAACATTGAAAAAGGCAGACGTGTGTAGCTCAAGATGAAAATAATACCTATATTATACATGGATTTGACAATGCGACAATAAATGATAACACTGTAGACACTAGTTCATAGAAGTATTTTGAAACTATCAAATAATTCCTAGGAGCGAAATAAAAAAATTTTTTTTTTCGAACAAACTAAATACCACAAAAACAAGTACGAAATTAAACACCCTTTGTAAATATTGGTTACTTACATGGTAAGAGCGGCAACAGCGCGGTGTTAGATCACAGAATAGTATTGACAGGTGACAAGCCGCGAAATGAACTTTTGGCGCCATTTAATGCTGAATTAAAACAGTGTTTTTCTTGATATCTACGGCAGCGACTCGAGCTACGGCATCATGTAACAACGCTGTCCATACGGCAATTTTCATTGCTGAGATTTTTCAAAACCATGGCAATAAATTATTATTTTTTTTGCTTTTTACGGTAACTTTTTATTTTGCTAAATTTGAATCCTAAATCACTGATTTAAAGTTATTCTGTCCACTGAATACCTAGTCACAAATTGAATATTTCTTGTATGCTTTGGACAGCGGACAAACACAAATGTTACCATAATATCTCTCTCGGTATGTCCGTAGAGCTAAAAATAAATTAAAATCATGTAGGTGTACTCGAAAACTGTGAAATAGTAGAAGTAATACTTATTCGTATTATATCAGATTTTAAGATATGGAATGATCTCCCTCCTCCATTACGCAAAAAGGTTACTTCTGCAACATTTAAAAAGCACTATAAAATTGCCTTGCTCCGGAAACAAATTGCTGGTGAGAACTTAAAACATGCAAGTCAAAAAAATTTACTGCTTAAAGATTTTTTCCCCCCTTTTGGCCCGACGTATTTGTCTAATCTGTAATTCCGCAACAAACTTATTAACGACTACCTATTTTGTAAACATATTTAACATCATTTAAATTTAAAAAATCAACTTTTAATTTTTAGTTTAAATTTACTGTGTAGAATTGTATTTAGTCCGCATATCCTGTAACTCGCATTACATCTTAGAGTTGGGAATAGCTGAAAAACAGCGTTGGTCAAGATCTAGGTCAAGACCAACACAAGCTGAGCTATCTCCTTTTGTCGTGGATTGTATTATTTCAACTCATGTATCCATCTCAAGTATCCTACCTACTTAAAAACGTACTTCTGGCTTCTTGACTCGACGACTTGATATGGGTAGCTTTAGTATGTCATGCTCACTTCAAACATTTCTGCGGTGGTGTCGTGTGAGGCGGGTCGTTACGTTCCCTCAAATATGGTTGAGCGAAGCGATGGCTGGTTCATGCGTCATGCTCGTGAACGGGTGCTGCCAGTGGGAATGGGTCTGCTTCTGTCTGCTTGTATTAAGGGCGTCGTATAACTCGTATATAAAAGATCTGTTTTATATTGTCTGTATGTATGGCACTTCTTACTCAAAAAATATAATTCTTAATAGCTTACCTTGTTTTGATTTATTTAATTGCAATATTTTTACTTTCTATAGTCAGTAGTTTAGTGAAAGACCTATGAAAAGCTTTTGGATATAAATTTTCAATTCGATGCCTTAACATAGGTAGTCTTAGTATGTCATGCTCTCTTTAATCATTTCTGCAGTGGTGTCGTATGAGGCTCAAATAGGGTTGAGCGAAGAGATGGCTGGTTCATGCGTCATGTTCGGGAACTGGTGCTGCCAGTGGGAATGGGTCTGCTTCTGACTACCTATCTTAATGCATATTGAATTGTATGTTTTTCTTTTATTTTTATTTATTGTAACAGCCTAGACTGAATAACAAGTTCAAACTTTGAATTTAGCTTAAAATCTGTAAATTGATTAAGAAATTTGAAACTCATTAAGAAATGAGCTAATTCAATAATGTTATTTATTTGTTAATCTTTGTTAATATAAAGTCTGGAAACGATATACATATTTGTAAATATCGTTCCATCTGATTGATAAAGCTGACAAGTTTTTTGCGCCCATTTTTCTTGTCAGTTAAAAGACGTCATAATGGGTGGCAGGGTAAAAGAATTGACGATTTAAAAATGCTTATTATGTGAGCTTATTTAAATAAAATATATTTCACTTTCACTTTCACTTTCACATGTAAACAAAAAAAAAAAAGACAATAAAAAAAAAAATATTTTTTATTATTATTATTATTTAATAAGACTGCGTCAATGAGACGTCAAGTCATCATCGACATGCTCTTTGGGCGTTTTGTGTTGTGTTGTACAAAAAGTAAACAGAATAGAAATAAAATATTAAAAAGTCACAGACTAAAAATTACAGTATAATAGTGAAAACATTATACCATAGTTGAATGAATTTTCTCTACTACTAGCACTTAGAGAACACATATCGTCATATCTGTTGCTATGAAAATTAAAAAACCGGACAACGAGCATTCACAAAAAAAACTGTCGCTGTCAAGTGTCAACATATTTTCCGCTTGTGCTTTGAATGTTTTGAATTGAATTGAGTATTTTAGTTTATTTTAACTTATTCGAAAATAATATCGGACTTGTAATGGCTGTTGTAATGTAACAGTCCCTAAGTGGAGTTCATGATACTACTAAAACCGCAGTTTTCAGCGAAACGATATTGTTAACGTTTGAATCTGTTTAATAAAATACAGGTTGGTTTGAAGTGCATTTATTTCAATTTCCATAAAACTTTAAAGTAACACCACTGTAGGTAAACGTGAAGACAAGGTGCAGGACTTTGGCACGTAAAAATTGTACGTAAAAGTAGTTTAATTAAAGTAAGTAATTTAATCATAATAAATACTCATTTTTATACAGGTAAAAGATTTCGAAACGTTGTCAACTTTATTGTTTGTTCGAAGTAGATTTTGTCTCATTCGCACATTTTTAGATGACACGCAATTAAAAATGACTCTTACGGCTTGAGCATAAGGTACAATTCGGCAACAGTGTGTTAATTTATACTGATGTAGGGGTTTTTAACTTGTCGGCAATAGCTTAGTAATAGATACAGCATGTAGAAAATGTTAAAAACGAAAAAATGTTTCTTGTGACTAAACTACTGGATATTTTTCATTGATATTTTACAGGCAGACTGGGAGCGTTACTAGATATACGAAATTTAATTTATTGTTGCATTGACCTCTCCTGTATATACCTACATATTTAGAAATAATTATACAATACATATATACACACATACTTACTTAAATAAAACATAAATATATACATAATAATACTATATACATACGAATACGTGTAATCAAAATAAAAGATAAAAATTGTAAGAAAGAAAAATAATAAAATAAGGTAAAATTAGGGACAAGTGGACAGATAGTACTCTTTTAATCGTTTTTTGAAAAGAGATATGGTGCGACAATCTCTGATCTGTGCTGGCAGCGAATTCCAGAGACGGACGGCATGCACGGAGAAGGAATAGGAAGCAAAGTTGGAGTTATGGGTGGGGAATTTTAGAACGGACTTGAGATGGGATCTACATTCAGAATTGGGCGGGTGGCAGAAGGAAAAACGATCACGAAGGTAAGATGGATAGGAAGGATTGTAAAGAACATTGAAGAGGAGACAGAGGATTCTAACATTCCTGCGCTGGCGTATAGGGAGCCACTTAAGTTCCTTCCGAAAGTTGGAAACGTGGTCGTACTTGCGTAGACCGAAAATAAAGCGGATAGCAAGATTTTGAAGGCGCTCAAGTTTGTTAAGTAATAGCTCGGTAGCATCTAAGTAGCAAACATCAGCATAGTCGAGAAGAGGTAGAATGAGTGACTGGGCAATAGAGATTTTGGTGGGCAAGGGTAGAAAACTTTGGAGACATTTAAGGGAATGAAAGGAGAAGTATATCTTGCGACTAACATCAGCGACATGTTTTGTCCAGTTGTAACACTTTTTTTACGTAATCTAAGTAATTCCTGAAAACAATTAATAATTTGTTTACTTTTAATGGTTAAGTTCAATGACATTAGTTGAAAGGTCAATCTGTCACTTCATTTTGACGTTTTGCCCGCTCCGTTCCACGAACGCTTTGAGATGTTTTGATGAAATCTTAGTAATCCAAACATCATTTCTTAATTAACAACTTTCGTTTATTCGTTTTCTTATAAAAGAATATAAAATTAAATAAGTAAATTAAACTACATTAGTGCTGCAGTATCTTTCTTCTAAAAATCATGAAACGGAACAAAGCACCGTGTGAAGGCCCGAACAAATTATCGGACGCGGCTTATGGACGCGGCTTACTGCCGCGGCTGATAAGTGTGCACACTCTCATAGTATCCTGCGTGCCAGATAGCTATCGGACGTCCGATGACGTCATATTAGTCTATGGTTACGTCCGCGACCTACTACATCCGATAATTTGCACACCTCAGATCAGCCGCGGCAGTAAGCCGCGTCCGATAATTTGTTCGGACCTTCACAGATAAATTTCTGATCATAACCCTTCTAATAGATTAATCGATTAGTAATCGATGACAATCGATTAGTAATCGCTTTTAGAGTTTTAACTACAAAATTATGATTTTTGGATAAAAATGTTAAATTGAATAGTTTTATCGCATGCAACTAACTTATAAATAAAATCTTTCACGATATTAGTCTCGTTCTGGTATTTTCAGCGTTTTACTTTGAGATTTGGCAAATCGCTAGGTGTCCGAAGCTGTTAATTTTTTTTATCGTCTGACATGACATGATCATGCACTTTTCTCTTGTCCTTTTTTTTGGCTCCAAACCATGAAGTGAAGGAAGCAAAATTTATCCTTTTTTGAGTCTTAATTTGTAGGGCTGCGGCCCATTTTTATAATTTAAAATATCTTTAAAACCCATGCAGTAAACATGGTAAGAAATCCTTTTGGAAATAATATCATTTCATGAATTGCGAACATCGATCCGCCATGTGCTAAACCGCGTGTTCTTTTGTTCCAGGGTTTTTTCTTCTTTTTTTTATTGTTTTTATGTCTGTACATAAGTTTTAACACTGTTTAACAGTGCCTAGTTTTCTGGTCTAATCCTTAGTACCAGCCTAATTTTTGATGTAATGAAACCTTGAATTACACTCAACTTATCATGATGGAGATTGTCTCATATCTTCCATCGCCAATATGAAGTGGTGACCAACGCTTCATACTTCAAGCATCCTGTACTGTTCCGTACCTACTCAAGATGGGAAGTTGTATTTACTGATCAACGGCCTTGACACCAGAGAGGGACGAAAACCTCACCGATGACATCTTTGGAAAGCTCTGATATGGTGGAGATTCAGCAGTAACCAACCATTCAACTGTGTGTACGGTAACTTTAAATATATTTCTTAACTTAGTGATAAGTTTTACAAGTTAATCTTTTGACCGTAAGCGGGATATATGTAATAAACGATAAACTGTTCTGAGAAATATATGTAATTCTTTAAATTCAATCTTTCTCTTTATTTATCTCTGAAATCGCTTGCTGCAGTGTATAAGGCGCCCTTATCTTTTATAAATTCTAATACGCTGTACTCCAGGTGCGGAAGAGCCAAATCCCTGAACATGCTCAAGCCCAACTGAGTAAGCCGCATTTCACTTGAGCTTAAACTATAACACCGAACGCTCACCCTTTAACTCTCAATAGTCGCCCTGTGGGAGAAAGCCGTTACACAGTCAAGGTTAGAGTCAAATATAACGCCTAAGTTCTTGACTGTGTCACTATACGGAATAATGATCCCGTCTAGCAACACCGGTGACAACTGTAGATGGTGGGCTAAGTTCCGCATATAATATCTACCACCAATGATGATGGCTTGCGATTTATTAGGGTTAACCAGGAGACCATACTGCTTAGCCCAGGTGGAAATACGGCTTAGGTCGTCATTAATTTCGGCAATGGCTGAGTCCAGTTCGTCAATTTTAAAATGGCGGTAAAGCTGCAAGTCGTCTGCATAGAGATGAAATTTAGAGGAGATAACTTTAGTGACAGAGTTGATGAAGATGGAAAAAAGGAGCGGTGAGAGAACACCTCCTTGAGGTACGCCAGCAGCAAGTACGCACCCGTCGGATGTTGAATCCTCAAGGCGGACACACTGCGTGCGCCCCCGAAAATAGGAATCAAACCAAGGAATAGCAATAGCAGAGACATTTATAGAGCGAAGTGTGGCAAGAAGGATATCGAAATCGACAGAGTTGAAGGCACTGCTAAAATCAAGCAATACCAAAACTGTAAGTTCTTTATTTTCCATGGCCCAGCGGCAGTCGTCGGTGACATTCAACAAAGCGGTTACAGTGCTGTGGCCAGGACGAAAACCAGATTGGTAACAATTCAATAAGCGATTAGACAAGAGAAAAGAAGAAAGTTGTTTATGAACGATGTGCTCGAGAACTTTAGATAGGAATGGTAAGATGGAGATAGGACGGAAATGGCAAGGTAAAGATGGATTGGGGACTTTTGGTAAAGGTATAATATGAGCAGCTTTCCAGATCTTAGGAAAACAATTTGAACTAAGAGAAAGGTTAACAATGAAAGTGATTATAGGGAGAAGGATAGGCAGAATAGGAATGAACATTCTCGAGCACAAATTATCCTCACCAACGGATTCAGAAGAAATGGCCAAGATGGCGCTTTTGACGTCGATATCAGAAACTGTAGAAAAGTTGAATAAGGGGCAGTTGGGTCTAGCACCAGAGGAAAGCTGCTCCAATGTAGCATCCTTCACTCTAGGTTCAAGACTTACTGGGGGAGCGGATAGATGCCTGTTTAAGGCATTTAGGTCAGTGCCGGTAGGTACAGAATTGGAGGGTTTGCCCACACCAACTGAGCGTAGAAATCTCCAAGCATCCGCCGGTTTACGATTAGAGAGGGAATCATGGAAAAAACGTCTCTTAGCGTCCCTACACATACGACTGCAGCGATTCCGAAGCGTTTTGTAACGAGCTAAATTGCCATCAGTTGGAAACTTTTTATACCTCCGTTTCGCTTTATCTCTAAGTGACATGAGCTCTTTAATTTCAGCATTAAGCCAAGGAGCAGGATTACGTTTGATTTTGACCCGTCTTAACGGGGCATGCCTGTCAAACAAATCGAGCAAAAGAGAGTTGAATCTGGCAACAGTGACATCTATAGATGTAGCCTAGAATACACCTGACCAATCCATGTCGCTGGCATCCTGTCGCAGGGTCTCCAAGTCAATACCCTTGTAATTACGGCGCAAAATGAAGGGGGGCTTACGTTTGGGAGGGCGAAGTTGATAGGAAAGGAAAATCATATCATGATAAGAGAAGCTAGCAGAAATTTGACCATGAGAAACCACTTTATCAGGAGAAGATACTACCATGAGATCAAGTAGGGAGGGCGTGCAGTTCGGAAAATGGTGAGTGGGTGATAAGGGGAGAATATGTAAATTAAAAGAAGAAAGGAGAGTTTGGAGTTTAGCAGAACGTGTGTTTGATTTGAGTAAACATGTATTAAAGTCACCCATTATAATGACGTGGTCGTAAGAAGGTCTTAAGTCCTCAAGGAGTTTCTCGAATGACTCGAAGTAGTCAATAGACAGATTAGGAGAATAGAAAACTCCAAGAAGTAACTTAGTCCGTCGAATAGATGTTTCGAGAAAAAGGTGCTCAGCTGACTCACTATATGGAGATGGGGAAGATCTCACAACTTGGAACGGTATGTCAGCACGAAGGTAGATGGCTACACCACCTCCGCCCTTACCAGTTCTGTCGTTGCGTATAAGGTTATACCCAGGAAGAGCAAATTGTGTAGAAGGTAGGGAAGGCTTAAGAAATGATTCGGATACTAAAAATGCATCGACTACTGAGTTGCTAATAGACTCGAGAAGATCAGAATGATGAGCAGGAATGCTTTGCACGTTGACGTGCGCTAGGTTGAAGTTATTTGGATAGTTGGAGAAGGAGGAAACTAATTTATCATGTAAGGTCCCAGTGGAATCGCTATCAGCACTTACAAAGCTACACGGTGTTGAAGAGCAGGAGAAAAACTATCGTCCAAATTACACGTGTCCATATTTTAAATATGAATAATAATATATATTAAATATAATTTAAATATAAATATAAAATATACTTACTACTAACCTAAGAAGTGAAATAATAATATTAATGAGAAAAGAAAATATATATATATAAATATATGTAAATATATATATATACCAAGTTATGTACAAATTGTGCACTAATTTTGCCCAAACTTAGCACAAATTGTGCACTAATTTTGCTCAATTTGTGCACTAATCTTGCACAAATTGTGCACAATTTTGCACAAATTTTGCACAAATTATGCACTAATTTTGCACAAATTGTGCACAATTTTGAACAAATTATGCACAAATTGTGCACTAATTTTGCTCAATTTGTGCACTAATTTTGCACAAACTTAGCACAAATTGTGCACAAATTATGCACAAATTATGCACTAATTTTGCTCAATTTGTAAAATTTATCATCCAATTATTGTCTTTAGCATGTGTTAAAAAAAAGGGAGTCCTACTAGTTTTAAAAGCATAAATAATAAAATCCAAACAAGTACATGGTAAGTATTTATTTAAATAACCAGTTCAATAAATGGGAAAACACCAAACCTTTATAATAAAATAATACAAAAGTAACGGGATAATTACAAAATGAAATTGTCTATTACGAAAACTGTAACCGTATTTATTTAACAACTAACACGAAAGTATCGTTTAAAAATATCAAATATTTATTATCCAGAAGTAACGGGTTTAACAAAATGATACTTGTCTAATAAGTAAATTATAAATGATATCAAAAGCATCGCTATCCTTACTATTTAAATTAACCATTATCATTATTATCCACTGACATCGTTATTTATTCTCTCTACACAATGTTTAAGGAACATAACACTCACTATAATTAATATTATAAACTACCAAATACGTTACTAAATTCACAGTAAAAAAAAGACAAGTAGGTAAGTACTTAACTGGTGGTCTGCTCGGTCCGACGGCTCGACAAAGAATGCCCCTCAAGGGACTGGACTGGGCTCTCGTTTTTATAGGCAGTGACGAACAAGTAAAACGTTGTCAAGCTGTCAGTACAGAACACGTGTACCAAATTGATCAACTACGGATCAACTAGAGTGCCCTTTATAATATTTAAGTGATTACAGGGATGAAAATTATCGAAAAACTATAAATAAGTTACATTAATAATATTGTATGAAGTAAATAGTGTAAAATGTAGTTTTAACAAAGATTTTTTTTTATTTGAATCTTAAGCGAATCAATTTCCGGTATCAAAAAATCTTATTTTACTTAAACAACTGATAATATAGTGCTAAACATTTTTAAAAAATAACATGATCAGAGAAAAATAAATAAAAGATATAACACGGCCATTCTGATATGTACTTCGTTCTCGAAGTACATTTTGATAAAACAATTTTTTTTCATGAATTATTTTTAAACAATCACAAAACAAAACTTAACAAAGTTTAAAAAAAATGATTTAATTAAGATATAACATGGTCATTCTGTTATGTATTTTGGCCCTTGAAGAACATTTCCATAGTCTGTCTATCCCAACCCATGCCACTCAGCAAACAATCTTCGCACAACTCTAGAACCCCACGACCGGACGAGCGTGGGCGTGACGTGGTACGTCCCTTAGTTATTAAATGACAATTTGATATTATTAAGTTCAAAAGACGTATGGCAAATGGCAAAAACCGTTTGCTAAATAGGAAAAGTAAGAACAAACAGACCATAGTAATTAATTACTTATAATTAACATTATTTATTATAGGCACAGTCACAGGCACAGCCACAGGCACAGTAGTCACAGTCAGTCATAGTCAGACTGGGACAGTCAGAGTCACAGCCACAGGCACAGCCACAGACACAGCCACAGACACAGCCACAGGCACAGTCACAGGCACAGCCACAGACATAGTCACAGGCACAGCCACAGACACAGCCACAGGCACAGTATAATTATTACATTTATTATTATTTATATTAATTATATTTATAATTATTTATAATCATAATGTAATATATTTATAATCATAGTCATAAGTATTTAGAGACTTAAATAGCATACTCAACAGCAATGTTCTCATCAACCATTTCACCCGGCCAAAATCTTAGCTTGTCTTTAGAAATTACAAGATTTCTTTGTCCTCTGCCACGCAAACTATAACGATCATTATTCAAAATTTCGTGAATTTCGTACGGACCCCTAAATTTTGGTCTTAGCTTTTCGTGACGTCTATGATCCTGGTAGACATAAACAATATCTCCGACATGATAAGTTTTTTTCTGACAGCGTACTGCGTCAAAACGTTCTTTAAATTTTTGAGCCACTACCCTAAGACGATTGTGAGCAAGTTCTCGATCTGCTCGAATGTCAAAATCATGTTGCGCAGCATGATCACCATAAATTTCATTTAAGCGAGCCTGTACACAAGGTATATTTGCATTACTACCAATTAATAATCGCATAGGGGAAAAACCTGTGGATTTTTGAATGGTGGTATTTATAGACTGTTGTACTTTCCATAGTACGTTCGGCCAATCTGACACATTACCACATTTAGCAGTCAACATATTGATTACGGTTGAGACATATCTTTCAGCTTGACCGTTACCTCGTGGTGTTCCGGTGGCTATCATGTGATGTTCTATTTCTAAGTCTCGAAATAACGAACGAACTAAATTGGAGCTAAAATTTGTGCCGCGATCAGTGACTACTAATGATGGGGTACCAAACAGGGTAATTGTATCTCGAATAACAGGTATTAACTCGGTGGCTCCTAATGTCTTAAGCTTTTTCAGTATACAGAATTTAGTAAAGCCGTCAATAATAAGTAAGATATACTTATAACCCTCTGGTGATTGTGGAAAAGGGCCGGTACAATCCAAATGAATAGTGTGGAAGGGTACCGCTGATTTATATATTGGATGTAATAGCCCCTCTTTTGGGCCTGAATGACCTTTTCGCTCTACACAAATCAAGCAATGGTATAAATATTTTTTCACAAATGCTGCCATAGATGGAAACCAGAAATTTTCTCTAATTTTATCCAATGTTTTATAAAATCCCACGTGACAGTTTTCATCATGAAAAAGTCTCAACAAGGGAATTCTACTGTTTCTGGGAATAAATAATTTAGGTGAGGCATTTGGATCAGCCTTGTAATACAATAAATTATCTAATACGACATACTGGTTTTCATCTAAGTCTCCTTCCACAGCCCTCTGAATTAGCGACAGTGTTTCTGGATCATTCTGCTGTGCAGTTTCAAGCCAAGATCGAGAGTCATTTGAAATTAGGTTAATTGAATGGAACGAACAATCAGGTGTAGTCGTGGTGGGTGCCTCAACGACTAAGAAAATCCACGTGGCTGATAAATTTGCCCTTTCTGTAGACTATCTGAAAATCGAAGTCCTGTAGGTACGTCCACCAACGTGCTACTCTAGGAGATAAATCTTTCTTATTTGCTGTAGACTTAATAGCATTACAATCAGTTATGATTTTAAATTTAATACCCAAGAGATAGACTCTAAATTGTTTTAAAGAATTGTATATAGCCAAAGTTTCTAAATCGTATGAACTGTATCTAGATTCAATTGGGGAAGTGCGTTTACTAAAATATGCTACGACTTTGCTGACATTATTATTATCTTTTTGCAATAGAATGGCACCGTACCCTAGAGAACTAGCATCTGTGTGCAATTCGGTCGTCAAATCAGGATTATAAATGCTTAGTAAAGGTTTAGAAGTCAAACACTGTATTACATAATTTCGGGCAGTCTCTTGTTCAGACCCCCATTCCCATTTTTGATTTTTACTGGTTAATTTGGTGATACAAGCAGTACGGGGAGCAAATTCAGGAATGAATTTTCGGAAGTAACTGGCAAGGCCCATAAACTGGCGCACTTGCTTAACAGTTCTAGGTGTAGGGGAATTTACTAAGGCCAAGACCTTATCCTCACTTGGTCTGACTCCCTCCTTAGATATATGCCGACCTAAGTATTGGATTTCCTTTACAAAAAATTTGCATTTTTTGAAATTTATGGTAAATCCGGCTTTGGAAAGTGCTTTTATTGTAAGTTCTAAATATGAAAGACCCTCCTCAATACTATTGAATGGAATCAACAAATCATCAATATATGTTAACAAAAATTTTAAATGTTGGACCGCTTTGGTAATTGCCCGTTGAAAGACAGCTGGACCGTTACAAATACCGAATGGCATTTTTAAAAACTCGTAGTGTCCATCGGGTGTTATGAAAGCTGTATATTTTACAGAATCAGGGGCTATAGGAATTTGATAAAAACCATTTTTCATATCTATAGATATGAAAAATGTTGCATTACCCAAGCGGTCGATTTGGTCCTCTATTAATGGTAGTGGGTACCTGTCTTTTTCTATTAATTTATTTAGCGAACGATAATCAATACATAATCGATCATCGCCCCCTTTTTTCTTTACTAGCAAAATGGGGCTTGCAAACGGGGAGTGACTTTCGCGAATGATCTGTTTATCAAGTAAATCTTTAACCATTATGCTTACTTTCTGTCTTTCAACGGGAGCTAACCTATACGGTCTGTAATTAACAATTTGTTCATTCTTCAATCGCAAATTTAATTGGCCAGTTTGGACATTACCAATATTAGTGGGTGTAGGCAAAACGTTTGGGTATTTTCTGAATATTTCAATAATACTTTCTTGTAAATTCGTGTCCAAATTCTGTATACAAGATTGAAGCTCATCAAAAGCATCATGTGGATTATCATTAGCTAGACATACAGTGGCAGCAGGAGATAGTTCTTTCCATGCTAACCTACAGCCTTTAGAATCTACAGTTATTTGAATATCGGGGTGACTAACCACATTCCTACCAATAAGAAGATCATAAGGAAAATCTTTGTCACGGGTTACATGTAAATCTAGCTCTATACAAATGTCTTCAAATTTAACTGGCACTGTGATAATTGCAAAAATATGTATTTTACCGTTACCTATTCCATTGACATACATTGAACATGGTAAAATATTACAATTCAGTCGTTTGGCAATAGATTCCCGTATAATGCTACAACTTGCTCCTGTATCGACAAGAGAATCAATTGACACGTTGCGAATGGTGACCCTAGTAGGTATAAAATTTGAAACATCACATAACATATTAACCTGAGAATCTAGTCATTGACTTTTCTCTGCATTTAATTGCTGTTTGTCTGAATTTGTACGATTAAAAAAGCAAGTTGTTGCATCATGTCCTAGTTTCTTACAAACTGTACATTTCTTAATATTCTGAAGTAAAGGTGTTGGTTCGCTAGCTTTAACGCACTGTGAGCGGAAATGTCCCTTCTCACCACATAAAAAACATTTTTTTTCCTGAAATTTCTCTTCGGATTTTATGATTGGCTTAAAACGTTTTACATTACTATTACTTGGTCCGGTTACGTTTTCAGACTGATCGAATGGTCGCTTTTTAGTCTTTACGTAGGCAGAAAACAATGCTATTAATTCTGATGTTGTCTTAACACTACTGTTGAAAGATGCCATTTTCACATTATTGTCTCGAATACCCCCACAAACCAGTTCTATTAATTGAGACTCAGAAAATACAATTTTAGTGTTCTTCAATAACCTGATTTTTTCCCTTGCGTACTCGCAGTAAGAGTCAGCAAGGTCTGAACAATAAGTTACAGCTTTGTACAATCGTTCTGAGAGGTTTTTCTTTTCCGGGTACAATGAAATTAATTCAGCACAGAAAATTTCCCAGGACCGACCTTCCTGCGGTTGCCAAGACTCATACCATAATAAAGCAGAGCCCTTAAGGGCCTTACCTGCCTTTGCAACTTTAGCTAAACCGCTCCAACCGAACTCTTCTCCGAGTTTGTCAATGTCCGCACACCATGCTGCTGCGCCGCTGTCACTGATGGCTGGATCGAATATCGGGAGAGCCACGTCATCCTGCCGATTCTTGCTGGATAATGCTTCTTTGATAGCAGTAAGCAACCCTTGGAGAACCGTTTGCTCCATTTCAGTAGCGATGGAAGCCCTGAAAATATAGTAAGATTAGTATGGCACTTGGTATCCCACTTCTGATGTTAAAAAAAAGGGAGTCCTACTAGTTTTAAAAGCATAAATAATAAAATCCAAACAAGTACATGGTAAGTATTTATTTAAATAACCAGTTCAATAAATGGGAAAACACCAAACCTTTATAATAAAATAATACAAAAGTAACGGGATAATTACAAAATGAAATTGTCTATTACGAAAACTGTAACCGTATTTATTTAACAACTAACACGAAAGTATCGTTTAAAAATATCAAATATTTATTATCCAGAAGTAACGGGTTTAACAAAATGATACTTGTCTAATAAGTAAATTATAAATGATATCAAAAGCATCGCTATCCTTACTATTTAAATTAACCATTATCATTATTATCCACTGACATCGTTATTTATTCTCTCTACACAATGTTTAAGGAACATAACACTCACTATAATTAATATTATAAACTACCAAATACGTTACTAAATTCACAGTAAAAAAAAGACAAGTAGGTAAGTACTTAACTGGTGGTCTGCTCGGTCCGACGGCTCGACAAAGAATGCCCCTCAAGGGACTGGGCTCTCGTTTTTATAGGCAGTGACGAACAAGTAAAACGTTGTCAAGCTGTCAGTACAGAACACGTGTACCAAATTGATCAACTAGAGTGCCCTTTATAATATTTAAGTGATTACAGGGATGAAAATTATCGAAAAACTATAAATAAGTTACATTAATAATATTGTATGAAGTAAATAGTGTAAAATGTAGTTTTAACAAAGATTTTTTTTTATTTGAATCTTAAGCGAATCAATTTCCGGTATCAAAAAATCTTATTTTACTTAAACAACTGATAATATAGTGCTAAACATTTTTAAAAAATAACATGATCAGAGAAAAATAAATAAAAGATATAACACATGCGCCCCACGTTTTTAGGTTTAAAATTTCTGTAGGTAGGGTTATAAATATGTACAGAAGAATTTATTTTTTACTTTATAGTCCGTTTTAATGTTTTTAGTCCAGTTTTTTTTAACACGTTTTTATTAGGTTGCTTTCGCGTTTGTTTGTTTGTTTGTGTGTTTCTCCACAAAGTTTGCGAACGATTTTATCCTAGCTTCCCGATGAGCTAGAGACTTGAAACTTTGAACATAGGTCAGAACTGGAAGGCAATACAATATTATGGTGTCATTGAACTGATGTGATGATGATGCCGGAAGAAGGCCACAGGAACTCTATGATGAAACCATACAACGCCATCGTGATTGGGCTCGTTAGAATCGTCTTGACGAGTACTCTAATGGGAGACGAGGTTCAGGGTCTGATGATGAAGCCGTAAGGCTATACCATAGGAACTCAACATTGAAACCGTGCAACCCCATCAAATTTGGGCTCGTTTGAATCGTCTTGACGAGTTCTTTGTTGGGAAATAGTTTCCAGGGTCTGATGATGGAGCCGGAGGAAGGACACAGGAACTCTTTATTAAAACCACGCTACCCCATCGAGATTGGGCTCGTTTGAATCGTCTTGACGAGTACTTTGTTGGGAAATAGTGTCCAGGGTCTGATGATGGAGCCGGAAGAAGGCCACTGGAACTCGGTAATAAAACCATGCAATCCCATCGAGTTTGGGCTCGTTTGAATCATCTTGACGAGTACTTTAATGGGAAATAGTGTCCGAGGATCTGATGATGGAACCGGAGGAAGGCCATAGAAACTCTATAATAAAACCATGCAACCCTATCGAGTTTGGGCTCGTTTGAATCGTCTTAACGAGTACTTTGTTAGGAAATAGTTTCCAGGGTCTGATGATGTAGCCGGAAGAAGGCCACTGGGACTCTGTAATAAAACCATGCAACCCGATCGAGCTTGGGCTCGTTTGAATCGTCTTGACGAGTGCTCCGATAGGAGATGGTATATGTGCTATAGACAATATGGATCATACATTTTACAAAATGCGCCCCACGTTTTTAGGTTTAAAATTTCTGTAGGTATAGCGTTATAAATATTTACAGAAAAAAATATTTTTTACTTTTTAGTCTGTTTTTACTAGTCCGATTTAATGTTTCTAGTCCGATATTTTTGTAATAATTTTTTTAGTGTTAGCTCGTTAATTAAAAAGCAGAAAATAATAATTTACAGAAAAAAAAACTTTTTTAAAAACACGTTTTTAAAACGGACTAAATTATAACAAAAAAATCGGGCTAAAAACATTAAAACGGACTAAAAAGTAAAAAACAAATTCATCTGTAAATATTTATAACCAACCCTACCTACAGAAATTTTAAACCTAAAAACGTGGGGCGCATGCTTAAGGTTTTATATTGTTACTAAGGGGGCGTCCATTAATCACGTGATGTTTTTTTTGGCTAATTTTTAACCCCCCCTCCCCCCTGGTGATGCATGGTGACGTTTTACGTTAACCCCCCCCCCCCCCTCTAAATCACGTGTATTTTTTTTGTACAAAATAATCTTAACAATTTTTAGTACGAATATGTCGCGGTGGGCGGGGAAATCGTCCTGGTGACGGTGAGTCAACAATCACACGCAGTTTTCGGTTAAAAGTCACACGTTCAATGAAAAAAAAAATACACGTGATATCTCACTACACCCCCCCGTCCCCCCTTGTGATACTTCGTGATTTTTTCAATGACCCCCCCTTTCGAGGCTCACGTGATTAATGGACGACCCCTAACCCGCTTTGACCAGACGGACAGTGGCCGGTACGTCGAAATTAGCGACCATTTTCTGCGTCGAAAGAAAAACGCATGAAAACTCGAAAACACGCGTTTTCCCAAACATAAGACTAATTTAGATCGATTGTTTACCCCTGAAAACCCCCATATACCAAATTTCAGCGAAATTGTTAGAGCCGTTTCCGAGATCACAGAAATAAATAAATTTAGTAAGAATTGCTCGTTTAAAGGTATAAGATATATTATGCAGGTACTAAGTAAATTTTAATGCTAGTTTTTATAAATACTCTTTGATATTACATTCTCTTTGCATTGAACTAATCATATTTTTGGTAAAGAACATCAATATATTTTTAAATAAATAAAAATAAGTGAAATTGATTGTTTGTATTTAGCAAGTCAATGTTGTTTTCACAGAGAAAGCAATAACGTTGTTTTCACTAAAATTTTAAAAATATTCAAGTAATTTAATGCAAACTACAATTTTAATAAATAAAAGCTTAAAATTGTAGGTTAAAATAGATAAATGTTGGCGTCAGCTTCGATAAAAGTGAGTAAAATGCTGACATATTTTATTTATACGTAACCAAATGTCCGGTTGTGACTCTGACTTGTGTTGTAAAAGTCTATTAATGTTTATTTCAAACAAATTATAATTTTAACAATTATTGTACGAAGTTCTTCTAGTTAACTGTGACCTGTGTAAAAACTTTGGTTTTGCTATAAAGCATTTCAGGCGAAGCCCAAAGACGCTTGACTTTCGGGGTATAGAATGATATTAACCTTCGGTTTTTTAAGCTTCGGGATGTAGTCATCATATCAGCCGCACGACACCCACTGCTGGGTATAGGCCTCCCCTAAGGATCTCCACGACAATCGGTCCTGCGCTGCCTGCATCCACTGGCTTCCCGCGACCTTTAGGCTGGCCCCAGACCTACCGGTTTCGTTTCTTTGCTTTGCTGTGCTACCTTGCTTGAAAGACCGCCGGCCAACCAGGGTAATTGAACACTAAGCTAATGGCTATCTTGCCAATTTGGTCTAGTCCCAAAATGTCATGTTTCATGTCATGTTCCCAAAATTCAATCTATCGTATTTTGGGACTAGACCAAATTGGCAAGATAGCCATTAGCTTGGTGTTATCAAATATCATCGCCTGGATTGCGAAGTAGGAAGCTTTTAGGAGATATGCCACCCTGAACATGGACTCCGATCGTTAAAAATAAATCGATCGCTTATTTATACAAGGTGTTTGGTAAAAACCTTATAAAGCCGAATATGGTAGATAGAGACCATCAAATTGGACAACTTTTACTATGGGACCAACTCTGAAATCGCGAAAAAAAATATCAGCCGTTTCATACAAAAATTAATAACGAAAATATCAAAATGTATGAAACAGCTGATTTTTTTTCGCGATTTCAAAGTTGGTCCCATAGTAAAAGTTGTTCAGTTTGATGGTCCCTATCTACCATATATTTGGCTTTATAAGGCTTTTACCGAACACCTTGTATAGGTCTTGCAAAATTCGGTCTTTTCTACTTCGGCATTGTAACACATAGGTACCCCATGAAACAGCGTCACAATATATCGGACACATGCAGCGCCTCAATCACGAATGCTGTGTATTTTGTTTGTAAATTGCAGTGGGCACTGCCATTAGTTTCCTTAGTCAGAAGGGGTTTCACCCCTGCTCGAACTAAAAGTACCTATTGACGACGCGGCCCGCGCGTTCCAGATATCAACTGTCTTAGGCTGGCCCCAGACCTACCGGTTCCGTTTCTTTGCTTTGCTGTTCTACCATGGACCGCCGGCCAAGAGGCTCATTTTCAATCTATCGCATATTTTGACCTGACCACATTGGCAAGATAGCCATTAGTTTGGTGTTATCAAATATCGTCGTCTGGGGTGCGATGAGAAGTAGTTTTCGTTTAAAAAAAAACTGCTGTTTTATACAAAAATTAATAACGAAATTATCAAAATGTATGAAACAGTTCATTTTTTTCGCGATTTCAGATTTGGTCCCATAGTAAAAGTTGTTCAGTTTTATTATGGTCCATATCTACCATATTCAGTTTTATAAGGCTTTACCAAACATCTTGTATAAATAAGCGATCGAGTTATTTTTAACGATCGGAGTCCATGTTCAGGGTGGCATATCTCCTAAAAGCTTTCTACTTCGCAATCCAGGCGATGATATTTGATAAAACCAAGCTAATGGCTATCTTGCCAATTTGGTCTAGTCCCAAAATGCGATAGATTGAAAATTACCCTGGTTGGCCGGCGGTCTTTCAAGCAAGGTAGCACAGCAAAGCAAAGAAACGGAACCGGTAGGTCTGGGGCCAGCCTTATTCAGACATGTTTCACAAAAACGGTTCTAACAAAACCTGGTTTTATGCTTAAATCCCTCGTATGATTCCGCTTGTAAACCATCCTTAAACGGTGGGACTAAACGTTAAACTGTCACTCTGAATACGATTTGCGCTGAAAAGGCGGTACCTACGCAGTCTATCGCCATGTTATCTTTGGCCCCAGTTTAACGAGCGCACTCTGAAAAAGACAGAAAGGGTCTTGCTTGACAGACAGACAGAGACGGACAGCAAAGAATTCTGGTTTTTTTTGAGGTACTGAACCCTAAAAAACTAAAACTACCTTCATCATAAAGCAGCGTTTCCCAAATAGTGGTAAGCGTACCCCCAGGGGCCCAGGGGTCCACGCAACAATCATTATTAAACATTTGATTCCATTTTTTATTCATCATTACAATAATGGGCACGTAAGTGTACGATTTACTAACATGTACTTAGGTACCTACATTTAGTACCTACTATTATATATTCTGTGCCTACATATTTATTTTACTTGCTAACACAGTAAACGTCACGGCGAACGCGTCATCGATTCGTAGTAACCTTATTTTATTACCTAAAGCACAGAATATATAATAGTACTAACGTCCTAAAGTAGGTATCATATTTAATTATAATAATAAATACATATTATTTTAGCTCAGTGCAATTTATAACGCCAACTAAATCTGTTTCACACATTAGAGAAAAGAATCGTCTATTTTTAACTAATTTGTAACGTTCGTTCACGTAAATACAGTGCGAGGCATGTATCTTGAATATTTTTCGACGGAGTGGGGATAAGTTCGCGCATGTGCTCTTGTGAGCGACCAATAGCGCGCGCCCCTCTCCCGCCGCCCGCGCCCCTCACCGCAACGCATACCCAAAATACGCGTTCCGCGCAATCCCCACCCGATTTCATGATTCGTGCCACTGACTGTACGCATCTCTACCATTACTTCAATCTAAGTATATAGTCCACTTAATTTTTAATGAGTTGTAGAGTGCGTGAGCGAGCAGGAAATTTCTCCAGGAATTTGTTCAGGGTGCTTAAAGAGTAAACATACTAAAAACGCCGCTAAATGACGGCCGTAATATGACGGCACCGTCATCCTAGGAAACCCTAGCTTTAAAGGTCCCACTTTTGAGTTTTTCGCTAATATCTTTAAAGCGGTGTGTTGTAGAGAAAAAATATTTTCTACGTAATGAAAGCTAATAAAATTTTCTACAACTTTTGTTTTATACACTTTTTTGGATTCCTATCCTACCCATTTTCGAATTACACATTCTGGAAAAGTAAAATTTTCGAAAAAACGACTTATCAAACACTAGATGTTGCCTGCTACTTTAATCTTATTATTTCGAGATAAAAATAGTCAGTATGTTAATTCAGGTCCTAATGTATTTATATACCAAATTTCATACAAATCTGTTTAGCCATTGAGTTGACGAAACCTTTTTTTACTTTTGTTATTTCTTTTTTTATTTTGGTTTCACCCGCGTGGCTCCCGTTCCCGTTGGAATATCGGCATAAAAAGTATCCTATGTTTTAATCTAGGCTATCTACTATCTGTGTGTCAAATTTCATCCAAATCCGTTTAGTAGTTTTTGCGTGATTGAGGAACAAACATCGAAACATCTAAACATCTTTTCATCCTGCACTGCAACTAACTTCTACCACAGAATAACTAATAAGTAGTACAAATCTTCTACGTCTCAAGAGTGTACCTAACCATACCACAGAATAACTAATAGTACAATTACCATACATGAGTTTGAGGTCTTTCTTGGAGTACCTAGTGGTACCTACAAAGAAAAGACGAATTGGGAACCACTGCCATGAAGGATAACTTTGTTAATAAAATTTATGTATATCACTTTCAGAGGTTCTTCAAGATGGCGGATGACATAGATATCGAGGAGCACGACTTGTTGGGCCACCCACAGGTTGCTGGTATATGCCTACAGTGCCTGAGTGTTAAATCCCAGCCTGTGGAGTATGAAGGTAAGTAAGTAATTGTTTTTTTATTAAGAATATTGGAGTACCCTCATTTACCCAAAGTGCGGTTCCACACTTGAGGATCTATGCTAAGATACGTGCTGATGTGTCTGATTTACACTTATAGGTTTGCTTTATTGAATTTTTAGATTTAAGGCATTCACAATGCTATTTTCATAAAATCGACTCACCCATAGCATTTTAGAGTGAGCGTCAAAATGACGGGTATGTGTCACATTAAAGAGTCTGTACTACATATGTTTACCCTGAACCAGACGTTTGTATCTCTAAAGGTAAAGGCAATATGTCAGGAACTCTTTGATCCCGCCACTTTGACGTCAAGTGGCACGACCTTCTGAAAGTGCTACTCAGATTGGGGACTTGAACCCGACATTTTGACGCTCACCATTTTAGACAGGACACGAACCCGCACCCTTGGGATTCCGGCATGCAGTGATCTTCTGAGATACATGAGGTGAGTCGATTTTTCTAGTACCTATGTACCTATCAATTGCTTTACTTTGAAAATGCATCAGGGCGTTTTAAAACAAAGCAATCATATTGTTGTTTATCAGACACATACGTAGCAAAGCAACGTACCTAGGAGTTTTCTAGGTACAGTCAGCAATGAAAGTTGCTTATCACTTTAGTACTTTTTCATAGTAACTTTTTTGAGATAATCTTCTAAACTGTGAGATATTCTGTCAAAAAGTTGCTATGACAATGTAAAAATAAATAAAATAAAATAAAAAAGGATTTATTCATCTCATACTAAGAGGTAAATGTATTAAAGTGTTAAGCAATTTTCGTTACTGACCGTACCTCTCACAATTTCTGAGGTCCCGGGTTCGATTCCCGGCTGGGTCAATTTAGAAAACGAACCTTTAAAGAACGTGTTAATGAATTAACGCAAAATGAGAAAACCGTTTCTTCGGACCATCAAACTGAACAACTTTTACTAAAGGACCAACTCTGAATTCGAAAAAAAAAATCTGCTGCTTCATACATTTTCATACATCGTCATTTTGTAGTCATTTTAATTAACTTAAGGGAATGCTCTACTAATGAAAATAATCATTTTTGCCAAAGAAACATGGGTCGAAAAACGACAAAAATTTTGGACGTTCCCATACAAATATGTACAATGTTTTAGCTGTCTAGTTAGTATGGGAGGACCAAATTTTTCATCGTTTTTTGACCCATGTTTCTTGGGGAAAAATATTTAGTTTCATTGGTACAACATACCCTTGTTAATTAAAACGACTACAAAATGACGGTGTATTATCGTTATTAATTGTTGTATGAAACAGCAGATTTTTTTTGCGATTTCTGAGTTGGTCCCATAGTAAGAGTTGTTCAGTTTGATGGTCCGAAGAAACGGTTTTCTCATTTTGCGTTAATTCATAACACGTTGTATATTGTTTGTCGTACTATTATTTTTGCCGTAGTCTCTGATTCCCATAATACAAGTGCCGGCATCAATGATTGCCCAATATATAACAGGGTGTTTGGTAATAGCCTTATGAAGCCGAATATGGTAGATAGACCATCAAACTGTATAACTTTTTCTAAGGGCCCAACTCTGAAATCGCGAAAAAACAAATCAGGGCGATTGTATGAAGTGTCCGGGGTGAGCCCATAGTAAAAGTTCTTTAGTTATATGGTCCCTCAACCATATTCGGCATTTTTTGTTATATATTGAGCTACTTCTATAATGTGTGGTAGTATAGGTACTAATAACTAAGTAAGTATGTATGATTTTTGCATCCATTAATGTAAGTAAATGTTTTTCCTTTTAGACAACTACGACGAGTACAGCGGCGCCATTTACGACGACAGTTATCCAATAAAAAATGAACCTATGGACTGCGATACTGAACAAACCCATACCGAAAATCCCATTTCCATAACATCTTTTACATCACAAACAATACCTGAAAACAAGACTGCTAATGTACAAATAGAAAACTTGCAAAATAACCGTATAATTTTAGCCAAGAAGCCTTGCTCTCGGTATAAGCCTGAACCTCAAAGAAAAACACTATTTATAATGCTAGATGATTGGGGAGAAAGACTTAGCACTAGCCCTTGTTTTTGCAAAGAATGCCAGACTCTTTTCGCGACAAGAACCGCAATAGATGCACATAATATGACAACGCATTCCTTCTTAGTCCCAGTTAAAAAGCCCCAAACTCAAGAAAGCCCACCTCAAACAGATGATAGCGCACCACTCAATCAACCGAACATGGTTCAGTTAAATCTAGAAGATTGCGGAGAAATACTTAACACTAGCCCTCGTTTTTGCAAAGAATGCCAGACTCTTTTCGCGACACGAAACGACATAGACGCACATAATATGGCAGAGCATTCCTTCCTCGTCCCAGTTGAAAATATTCAAACTCTAGAAAGTCCACCTCAAACAGAAGATCGCCCACCACAAAACCAACCGAATATGGTTCGGTTAATGCTAGAAGATTTCGGAGAAATACTTAACACTAGCCCTTGTTTTTGCAAAGAATGCCAGACTCTCTTCGCGACAAGAAAAGCCATAGACGCACATAATATGGCAGAGCATTCCTTCGATGTGATGATTTCTTCCAATATGAACCTAAGATCAGAGTGCATTATTAGCAAAAATTTACCCCAACAAAACAAATATAACACTCCCGCTAGATCCAAATGTATTTATTACAGATGTGAGAAATGTTATTGTTCTACATCAAAACTTTGCAATACGGTGCGACACGTGTGTCCAGTTAAAAAAGATACGCGACTTTGTCATAATTGTAATAATGTTTTTCACTATTCTGAGATCATCTCTCATAATCAAAAACATGATAAGACAGGAATGATCAGAGACGACATTATTATTAAACCTTTTAACGCAAATATAAAACCTGGTGAATGGAGGGTAGATTTATATGAATGTAAGAATTGCAAAACTAAATTTCCTACATACCTATTGAATACCCACCAATGCAGAAGCAAAGCTACCAAGAGAATACAGCTGACTTTGTACAGATGTAATACATGCAAAGAATTATTCTGTTCTAAAGAAAATCGGGAAAAGCATTCCATAACTTGTTACATAGGTCGTAGAAAATGTATTTTTAAATGTAAGAAATGCTCTCGATTTATGTTGTCTAGAGCATCTGTGCAATATCATACGAGTGAGAATAGTGAAGATAAGACAGTTATAAAGCCTTGCAAATATTGCGGTTGGAAGTTTACACCATTGTCTTTGCATAAACATATTAAACTACATCACCAATCGTTGAAACTAACTCCAAATGATTTTTGTATAAAAGTGATTGATACGCATTGCGGAGCGCTCGCCAATGTAAATAAAAAAAATCAGAAACAGTTCACTAATGTTTCTAAAGATAATATAAAGCCTGTTGTTATTAAAAAAACTAAGAAAGCCTCCGTTGAAAGCAGTACATGTGATATGAAACCTGCCATTACAACGTATAAATCGAGAAAAGAAAGACTCATGGATCGTACACTCAAAAAAGAAACTAATACAGAAAACGATGAAGCATATGTTAAAATTAATGTCAATATGGATATAGAAAAAGAACAAAAAGTTGAACAGAAAAATTCAAGCGAAAGCAATGAAAAGGCAAGACACAATACGATACTATGCGACAAGATGAAAAATGCAGACTCAGAACAGTCTTTGATAAAAAATTCTAGCGTAGACCAAACAAACAATAAGAAACGTTCACCGCAGCCTGATGAAACTTTGTCACAGCCTAAAAAATCACCAACGACGCCTTATTATGCAGCTACTAAAAAGTATACACATAAAATTTACAAATGCGGCAAATGTAACGTATATTTCATGGCTCAATATACATGCTACATCCACATGCTACATCACACTCCTATAGAAGAGAATGAGTTTATCGAATGCAAACTCTGCAATCTACCATTCAAAATCGTCTCCTTAAATACACACATGAAGAAACATCATAAAGAAAACTTCAATTTAGACCAAGTTCTAGTTGCAGAGTATACTAACGAAGGATGCAATACTCCTAAATTTCAAATCTATTACGCTACTGAAAAAATTCAATCTAGATTGATTAGCACAACATCAGATGAACCGAATTCGGAAAGATATATAGAGAGTAATAGTCAGCCTAGTAGTAGTAGTTCCAATGCTCAGACCAGTGATGACGTAGTAGGAACTAGTCAAGTTGATACTTCCGGTGCTACTATGGATGCGCAACCAACGATTTCATTGGAAACAGTTGATGATAACACAGACACTAATGATGACGTAGTAGAAATTAGTCAAAGTGATACTTCTTCCGATGTTACAAACAATATACAACCATCGGTATCATCGGAATCAAAAGACGATAGCACAGACGAAAGTGAAGATATAATCTTAATTGACATACAAGAAAAGACCAATGCTGACGTAAAAGAAACTAGTCAAAGTGATACTTCTTCCGATGTTACAATGAATAATAATTTAGAACCATCGGTAATATCGGTATCATCGGAATCAGATGACGATAGCACAGACGAAATTGAAGATATAAACTCAATTGAAAAAGGAGAAAATGCAATTCAAAGTTATAGATGCCAATTTTGTAGAACATTTTTTAAGAGTAACACCTCTAAAGAGTTTCATGAAAGTTTAGATCATTTGGATGGTGAGAAAAACTGCATGATATGCGACCAAACTTTTAACGCGTCTATACTAAATGCACTACATTTAAATATTAAAAATAATACTTTTGAATGCTGTATGTGTAATGAAAGGTTTGATGTCCAAGAAATGGCGAATCATGCAGTAGAACATTGACTTAGATATAAATGAAAATTGTGGCCTTGAAATAGAAATAGAAATGCATTTATGTTTCTATCAACTGTTAGACCCGTACCTTTTTATAAACCGTTCTCAAGTTGAGAGCGGCTATCTTGAGATCATACTTGACATGCTGTCCTTATAGAAAGAGCATCTCAAGTAAAATCCCAAGATAGCTCTGAACGTTGAGAGCGGTTTATACAGGGTAATTTTGCGACCTCTTTACAAAATCAAATATAAGTTCAAGGAAATAATAAAAAAAAAATGGTGAGATAATTATGAATTATTTCTTTTTAAATTCACAGCTTTTAGCCACTTTTTATGTCCCAAAAAATTTAGGTGCGCACGCTCACCCTCGCGCAAGTGACGCGAGCGGGGGAAGGTGGGTGGCGGGAGGGGGGCTCGCGTGGGTCTCGCGCAAGCGACGCGAGCGGGGGAAGGTGGGTGGCGGGAGGAAGGCTCGCGTGGGTCGACCGTGCGATGCGCAAAGAGTGACAACAATTTCAATTTGTGTATGGAAAAGCTTGGGACAAAAACGTAAAAAAAAAAAAATTTTTTTTACTTCTCAAATTGATTGTATTGCTGTTATAGAATGACCTGACAAAATTTGAAAAGGGGTCCAAAAATGACCCTGTATAAGCGGGCCTAAATCTCTGTAACTCCTCCTATTAAAAATTACTTTTGAGGTAGATACTACTGAAATACTGATTTAAAAATACTCGCTCCATTTGGAGTATAAGGTTTTATAAATTCTATTTTATTTTATTTTCACAGATATTGCTAGATAGTTTAAGAATTGCATAATATTGATAGCGTGTTTTTTTAATATATTATTGTTTTGACAAGAATGGCTTGTCACTTCAGTTTTAAAGATGAAATTTCTTTTTGGTTTTATTTTATTTGAATTATTAATGTCGTGCATTACTGGAAATGCATCTTAAACACTCTCAATGTTTCTTATGATGAGTGATTAAAATAGTCTGTTGTGTAACTCATTCTTTTAAACTAGTGGTTCTTAATATTTCTTTGTTCTCGTTCACCAAAGAAATAGAACATTGAGTCCTCAATATAAACTTTTTCAGTACAGAGTGTAAGAAATAAATAATCTATCACGCTTTATAAAAATTGGCGAAGAGTAGAAGTTCTGATTTCACCTTCAAATATTGAAGACGTTTGTATTCTATGAGACGGAGCACAGACTGCCTCGCATCGCATTACACACTGTCGTCGTGGAGATTTTATAAGAAAATATCATTCGCGGAGATGCGTTGTTAGTATGTAGTTATACCATTCGTGATTTCTATACAAATTCGTCACTTTACGTAGATTACGCATGATTCAGAGGGCCTAGTACGAGTTGTGTTTCTCACCTCACTTTGCGAATAGTATCGAGTGAAAGAGAGGAAATCATGCGAGTGAGTGAACGAGTGAAAGAGAGAAAACGATAGTTAACTATTCGCAAAGTGAAGTGAGAACAAAAAACCAACTCGTAATAGGCCCTCAGTTTGAGATCCGTCCAACTCGCAAAATAAAATAATGTACCTAAATCGATGTTTTAAAAAAACGGGTCGACATTAGTGCCCTAATGAATAATTTTAATAGGTAGGAGAATCATTAGTCCAAATTCAAAGTATTATTATTATTTAAAATAAGCATTAGATTCATACACTTGACTCAAAATGTATTTTCTAATACTAAATAGTTTAAAAAATTTATTTAAAGAGTTCGAGAATGTGCTGTACATATTGTTTTTGATTGTAAGCTTAAAATGTTAATAAAGTTTTGTAATAAATTCTGTTTTTTTAATGAATACTTTTCCTCTTTTAAAAAAGACTCAACTTATTTAAGGGCAATATCTACCTACCTACACTTGCGAGCAATGAAATCTACTTACCTATGTTTATTTCAACGTTTTTCATAATCACATACTAATTTTAACATATAATTAAAATTGGTACCATTTTAAAACTAACAGTTAATTTTGCTCTCAAGTGTATATTACATAGAAATCAGTTAAGGTATCTGCTACCGGTATGCTGTATTGCACTGCAGCAAGATGTAATTTTTATGACCTTTCTGAAGCATTTGATTGCGTCGATCTCTTATAACAAGAGAGTTAGGAACCTTATGGTGTCTTTGATAAATCAGTTAAGCATTATACAATCACATAACGTAGGTATTTACTATGTGGTACAACTCGGAAATTGACGATAATGGAAGCTAAATTTACCGGAGCCACCGTAAGTACCCCAAGGATCAATATTGGGCCCTTTACTATTTAATTACATAATCTGTACAACGTGTTACTAAAGTTATTAAACGAGTAGGTATAGGTAAGGTAATGCCAATATGATAGATAGGGACCACATAGGGACCATCAAACTGAAGAACGTTACTGTGGGACCAACTTTGAAATCGCGAAAAAAATCTGTTGTTTCATACAAAAATTAATAACGAAAATATCAAAATCTATGAAACAGCTACTAAATAAAATTCTATTTAAAAATTAACCGTGTCGTGATATCCTGAATGTACATACCATGTTTTCCAGTAATCATTCTTAGTTCATTTATTTTTCCTAGATGGCGCAAATGAGTTTTTGGTTAGCGTAGTGATATTAATGATTTTCTGTGTAATCACTACTATAATCGTTATGGTATAATGATTATAGAAGTGATTACATCGTTCTCTCTCTGACAAACCAAGAAGTTTAAATTCTTAAGAATACCTACCTACCTATACTTAAACTTCTTGCGACAAAAAATAATACTTGATTACCTACCTACATAGAATAAAAATAAAAGTATAGCCAACTAGGTACATATACTGAACGTTAAATTCATGAATTTAAAGTTCTTGTAAAGTAGGTCAAAGAAAAGGCGAATTTATTCTAGCGCCATCTCTTGATAAAAAAACGGACTGGTGAAAACAGACTAAAAAGTATCAAATAATTTTTTTTGTAAATATTTATAACCCTATACCCACAGAAATTTTAAACCTAAAAACGTGGGGCGCATTTTGTAAATTTTATCATCCATATTGTCTTTAGCATGTGCAACGTGGGGCGCCACGTTTTTTGGTTTAAAATTTCTGTAGGTATAGGGTTTAAAAATTTACAGAAAAATTTATTTGATACTTTTTAGTCTGTTTTTACCAGTCCGTTTTAATGTTTTAGTCCGATTTTTTGTAATAATTTAGTCCGTTTTAAAAACGTGTTTCTAAAAAAGTTTTTTTTTCAGTAAATTTTTATTTTCTGCTTTTTAGTTAACGAGCTAAGACTAAAAATATACCATCTCCTATCGGAGCACTCGTCAAGACGATTCAAACGAGCCCAAACTTTATGGGGTTGCATGGTTTTATTACAGAGTCCCAGTGGCCTTCTTCCGGCTCCATCATCAGACCCTGGAAACTATTTCCCAACAAAGTACTCGTCAAGACGATTCAAACGAACCCAAACTCGATGGGGTTGCATGGTTTTATTATAGAGTTTCTATGGGCTTCCTCCGGCTCCATCATCAGATCCTCGGAGACTATTTCCCATTAAAGTACTCGTCAAGATGATTCAAACGAGCCCAGCAAACTCGATGGGATTGCATGGTTTTATTACCGAGTTCCAGTGGCCTTCTTCCGGCTCCATCATCAGACCCTGGACACTATTTCCCAACAAAGTACTCGTCAAGACGATTCAAACGAGCCTTAACTCGATGGGATTGCATGGTTTTATTACCGAGTTCCAGTGGCCTTCTTCCGGCTTCATCATCAGA
This sequence comes from Agriphila tristella, assembly GCA_928269145.1. Classification (NCBI taxonomy): domain Eukaryota; kingdom Metazoa; phylum Arthropoda; class Insecta; order Lepidoptera; family Crambidae; genus Agriphila; species Agriphila tristella. Next base: position 17,792,204 of record OV743447.1, on the reverse strand, counting down.
CCCTGGAAACTATTTCCCATCAAAGGACTCGTCAAGACAACTCAAACGAGCCCAAATTTGATGGGGTTGCACGGTTTCAATAGTGAGTTCCTATGGCATGGTCTTTCGGCTTCATCATCAGAGCCTGGACCTTGTCTCTCGTTAGAGTACTCGTCAAGACGTTGCTAACGAGACCAAACACGATGGGGTTGTATGGTTTCATCATAGAGTTCCTGTGGCCTTCTTCCGGCTTCATCATCAGATCAGCTCAATGACACCATAATATTGCATTGCCTTTCAGTTCTGACCTATGTTTCAAGTCTCTATCTCATTCGCGGGCTGATTATCTAATTAAAAACCACCTAGCGACTGGTTGCAGTTCACAGATGATCGTGATCCATTGCTACTTCTTTTTGGGTAAAAAAAAAACATACCAAAGAAAAGTGGCAATGTATGTCAAATGCAACCGGTCGCTAAATAGTTTCTTTTTAGATAATCAGGGTGCGGGAAGCTAGGATAAAATCGTTCGCAAACTTTGTGGAGAAACACACAAACAAACAAACAAACAAACGCGAAAGCAACCTAATAAAAACGTGTTAAAAATAACTAAACTCAAATCTTCTGGAAAACTGTTCATATTAGTTTTTTTACATCCTCTTTAATATTATATTCTCTTTGCATTGAACTAATCTTTCATATTTTTGGCATACAACATCTATATTTTTAATAAAAAAAAGGAAAAATTCAGTGAAAGTGACATAGATATGAAAGTGATTGTTTTCAGAAAAAAATTAAATCTTACCAAATTACCTGAAGCTTATAATTGTGAGATTTAAAAATACTTATAAAATATCTAGTTGGTGCCACCACAGCTTCGACAAAAGTGAGTGAAATCCTGACATAAGTATTTAAATTTATAGGTACCATAATGTCGTGTCGACCATTACGTACCTATACCTAGTACAGGCAGTCCAGTTAGGTCATAGTTAGGTAAGTCCAACTTCGAGAAAGAGATCTCTCGTCGAATCCAACTCGGGTGGGCAGCATTCGGGAAGCTTCGAAAAATCTTCGCGTCCGACATACCTCGGTGTCTCAAGACGAAAAGTCTATGAACAGTGTGTGTTGCCAGTGATGACTTTTACGTCAGTGAAACGTGGTCGCTAACTATGGGTCTCATAAGGAGGCTCAAGGTCACTCAGCGTGCAATGGAGAGAGCTATGCTCGGCGTTTCTCTGCGTAATCGAATCAGAAACGAGGAGATCCGCAGAAGAACTAAAGTAACCGACATCGCTCGAAGACGGGATGCGGGCAGCGAAGGACCGACAGTCGTGGAGATCCTTAGGGGAGGCCTATACCCAGCAGTGGGTGTCGTGCGGCTGATAATATGATGATGATGATAACATAATGTCCGGTTGTGACTTGTGTTGTAAAAGTTTAATATGTGTGTTTATTTTAAACAAATTATAATTTTTAAATTATAGGCAGTTCTTCTAGTTTACTAATTCTGAGATCGTTGTTTACTAAATAAAAATTTTGCTTACAAGAAGTATAGGTAGTTCAAAATTGTTGACATCACCTAGGTACCTATGTAAATTTAAAATTTATCCAAATTGCAATCATTTTTTTTTGTACTTATTGAAATACTTACATGCCTGTGGTCCCCCTGAATAACAATCTCCTTATCAAATTATATTTTTATTGTCCGTGGTACCCCATCTCAAACATTTCAATCTGACATAAATAAGATTAGGGATACCACGGGCCATAAAATTAGTTTTTCATGGTATGCCTTTTTCTTCCTTGGGTGTTCCACGGGATAAAATACTTTCTCGTGGTACCCCTAGGGGAACACATCTAAATTCCCGTAGAGGACCACGAGCGAGTAACGAAAATTGACGAAATAATGTGCGAAAGCGATGCGGGCGACGGGCGGCGAACCCCTGCCGCCCGCACACCCCGTTCTCGTCTCCCGTGACGTCGCGCCTCTGTGCCCCGCGGGCGAGGACTCATTTAACTAACGGTAGGCTGATTAACGGCACCCTGATTATCTAAAAAGAAACTATTTAGCGACCGGTTGCATTTGACATACATTGCCACTTTTCTTTGGTATGTTTTTTTTAATCCAAAAAGAAGTAGGTAGCAATGGATCACGATCATCTGAACTGCAACCAGTCGCTAGGTGGTTTTTAATTAGATAATCAGCCCGCCGGTCGGCCTATACGTCACACGTTAAGGGGGAGGGAGGGGGTCGACGAAGTGTGACATTGTGTGACAAGAGGGTGGGAGTGGGAGGTGTCCTAAATTTCGTGACGTCACATTTCAAAATCATTTAAATTGAAATAAAACAAATTTCTGAACAGCTGTTTTAGTTCAATAATTATTTCTAAATGTAAAATTATAAAATATTGTGATGTCACACTAGGGAGGGAGCTCACAAAGACAGGGGAGGGGGTCAAAAATCATAAAATACATGTGGCATAATTTATGGATGACCCCAGCACGAACATCTATCGAGAAAAAAACCCGTGTTAAACTACGCGATTGGGTATCTAAATTATAATGGGTCATTGTAAACTACTATATAAATTTCAAGGATGTGTCCAGTTCATGAAACTAAACTACTTTCTCCAAGAAACATGTGTCGAATTTCGCCATAAAATTTTGGTCAACCATACTAAATTGATCTCTATCTCTTTAATTTGAATGTATAGTCGTTGGTTTTTACACGACTGCCCAAAGCAAAAAGAGTGTTATGTGTTCAGGGTTCATGTATATTTGTGGGTATGTGAGTTTCTTTATTCCACCATAACTTCTAAATGCCTGAACTGATTTGGATAAATGGGGTATCGTTAGAATCCTTACAACATCCCGAGTGACACTGGCTATATTTTTTTTAGAAAAAAACAATATGGCGACTGTACGACGCCATTTTCAAATGTGAAAAAAAAATTTTTTTCTTCTATTATTACAATATGGGCATCAAATGAAAGGCCTTGATGAGCACATTCCAAAACTATATAATATGTCACTAAAATGTGTGAAATAAAAATAAATAAATTAAAAAAATATTAAAAACACGACTGCCCTGCCAAAACGAACTAAAAAGTTAAACAACAAGTGTCATTGCAGTCGGGGGACCTCTTTGATCAAAAATTGTTCCATGATAAGGTCCCCCGACTGCAATGACACTTGTTGTTTAACTTTTTAGTTCGTTTTGGCAGGGCAGTCGTGTTTTTAATATTTTTTTAATTTATTAATTTTTACATATTTGGCCCTGTGTTCTTTAGAGGAAGTTGTTCAGTTTCATGCACTGAACACATCCTCAAAATTTGGATGGTGGATACAAAATGACCCTGTATATGGAAAAAATCATTTCGCATTTCGGCTATAAGCAATAAGTTATGAATATTGCAATAGCCACATTCATAACTTATTGCTTATTTCTGAGACCGTGAAAAAATATTTAAATATTGCACTTTATTCTTCTATTTGCGCAAAATAACTAAAACTTTTAATCTAAGCCCTTGATAAAACGTAAATGATTTATTTCCATTGGTGGCGCTACTGAGCTTGACGTACCACCCACTCAAACCGGAACGGTATCCGCTACCACCGTGGGTAGCGATAATACCCGAGCGATATCCCACGCGGTAATTGTAAAAAATTTTCGCAGCTGTCGCGAAACCGGAGTCGCATACAGGATGGGTACGCGGTACGTACCGCGCATTTTTGGCGAAACTTTTTCTCCCCCTCGCGGACGCACCCCGCGCCACCCGCCCGCAGCGCTCGCGTCACGCACCAGGGGCCCTATTTTTGAATCGCTCGGCTGGCGTCGAGCGCTCGTTTCTACTGATTTTCGTTCGACATATGGCTCAAACGTTCGAAATAGAGTCATATGTCGAACGAAAATTAGTAGAAACGAGCGCTCGACGCCAATCGAGCGATTCAAAAATAGGGTCCCTGTACCATTACCGTCTCCGGTAGCGGTAGAGTTCCGCTATGGTTTGAACAGCGCGTTATCCGCATACCCATCGGGATATCGTTACCACCACCTACGGATACCGGTCAGTTTTGAGTAGGTATTTATTAAGGCCCTGTCCTAATTGGCCATTGGTCGTGCGATGGTGCGTCCGTCCGATGAAACTGGTCGTGCGACCGTGCGATCAAACCTAGTGATATCTATTGAATGTCTTATCTTAATTGACGGTCGCGCGATCATGCGATGGGTCTATTGTTCAGTTTCATAGCGCGATGAAATCGCAACGCATGATCGCACGACCGATGCCAATGAGGGCTTTTCAAAATGACAAAAAGCTGTAGGCTCGATAGATGGCGTTGAAAAAAATAGGGGATTCAAAGTGTTTTTTTTTTCGAAGAGTACTCAGGTAGGCAGGCAGATGTAACTGACCTCCTTGTATAATAGAGGTCAGTGCAGTACATGCTTACTGGCCGGTTGGTTGGCCGTTTATTTTTAAAGCCAATTTTGACTTCCCTCTTACCATCAACGCCATCTAGTGAGGCAAATAGTTACTTTTCTTTTTTTTAAATGTCAATTTGAAAACCCCTCATTAGGACAGGGCCTAATGTTTAATCACTTTCAGAGATTATTCAAGATGGCGGATGATATAGATATTGAGGAGCACGACTTGTTGCACTTTCACTACCCACAGGTTGCTGGTATATGCCTACAGTGCCTTAATTTTAAATCCGAGCGTATGGAATATGAAGGTAATTGTAATTTTTTTACTAAGAATATTGTAGTACTTACCTTCCCTCAGAGAGCTGGATCACATTAAGTAGGTCGGACCGACAATTTCACCGTTGGCCGACTATCGGCAGGCTGATTATCTAACTAAAAACCATCTAGCGACTAGTAATAATTACGGAATCGTCGCTGTTAAACTGTTTGACAGAAGAAATCGCGAATTCGTCGCGGTCGCGTCGCGGTTACTGAGTTAGATAATACGAATTTTGGAGCATTTTCTTGTACAGTGCTCGTTTTTGTTAAGCTAGGGTTTCCTAGGATGACAGTGCCGTCATATTACGGCCGTAATATAGCGCTGTTGAATGTTGTCTTTGTAAACAATACGGCGTGGTTTCTGACGTTACGGTGTCGCCATATTGTTTACATAGACAACATTCAACACGGCTATATTACGGCCGTAATATGACGGCACCGTCATCCTAGGAAACCCTAGCTTTACCTAGTAGCTCGATTGCTGGTACGAAATCGAGTTTGACAGCGATGATTCCGTAATTATTACTGGCCGCTAAGTAGATAGTTAATTTCTCCAAGGCGTTCGACTCTGTGAAATGGCCAACGCTGTGGAAAACACTACTGGACATGGGCACACCACAACACCTCGTGCACCTGCTCAGGGAGCTCTACGAAGGGGGGACAGCTTCAGTGCGGACAGATGACCTCCTCTCAGATAGTTTCCATCCAAGTGCGGGCGTGCGACAGGGCTGCATAATATCACCCTTACTATTTAACATCTACACCGAGCTTGTTATGCGAATCACTCTCGAGGACTGGAGTGATGGTGTTACGATTGGTGGATACAAAATAGCGAACTTGCGGTATGCAGATGACACCACCTTATTTGCTAGTAACGCTGGCCTTATGGAGGAATTACTTCTCAAAATGGAGCGCGTGAGCCTTACGTTTGGGTTAAAGATAAACCGATCTAAGACCAAGATCATGATCGTGGATCGCGTCAACGACAACTCGCCCGCAGTGACACAGATTGCGAACTGCGACGTGGTCCAGACCTACGTGTACCTTGGAGCTTTAATCTCAAACAACGGCGGCTGCGTAGATGAAGTGAAACGACGTATGGCCATAACCAGAACTGCGATGGAGAAGTTAAGGAAAGTGTGGAGGAATCGTAACATTACCAAAGCCACCAAAGTCAGGCTCGTGAGAACACTTGTATTCCCCATTTTTCTTTACGCGGCAGAGACGTGGACAGTGCGCGAGCTGGAAAAGGGGAAGATAGATGCTCTAGAAATGTGGTGCTGGAGGAGGATGCTGGGGATATCATGGACGGAATTCCGCACCAACGTGTCCATACTCCAGGAGCTCGGCATCACGCAGCGTTTATCGGCCGTAGTACAGTCGCGCATACTGCAGTATTTTGGCCATGTCTCTAGGCGGGGTAACGACTCCATAGAGCGGCTGGTCGTACAGGGCAAAGTAGAGGGAACCAGATCACGTGGCAGGTCACCGATGCGTTGGACTGACCAAGTGAAATCCGCAGTGGGACACCGTGTATCTGACTGCGCCAGACAGTCTGTCAACCGGGAGAGATGGCGGGAGATCGTGCGGAAAGCTGTGTCCGCCTCTTCCACCGACGCGGACGCCTCAACGTGACCACGACCGCTCTGCCAAGAGCGAAACGACAAAGAAGAAGAAGTAGATGGTTTTTAGTTAAAAGCCTGCGGGTTTTGCTGTTTACACTATAAGCTGCCAATGCCGGTCTGACCTAAACGCCGTTCTGTTATACAAAGCGTATGCCAATATTGTATCCAACCAGACAGAAATTGTGGCTGAACTTCCGTAAAGTAAAACAAAATTTCTAAACCTAGAAATATTATTTTACTGGCTTTTTAGTAGCTACTAGCCTAGCCACTGACGAAACATCCATTTGGATTTACTGACACTTATTTGTCAGTTAAAAAACTCTGGAACAGCGGGGCTACCGCCTAAAAAACAGGTTATTGTCGGTACCGGTTTGCACATACATCCGCGGCGCAAACCGGCACCGACATATCAGAGGGCCTAGTACGAGTTGGTTTTTTGCTCTCACTTCACTTTTCGAATAGTTAACTATCGTTTCCTCTCTTTCACTCGTTCACTCACTCGCATGGTTTCCTCTCTTTTACTCGTTACTATTCGCAAAGTGAGGTGAGAAATACAACTCGTACTAGGCCCTCAGTTCCGGAAACCTGTATCCTTTATTTTTGCACCCTTATGGGAGAAATTATTTTAGACTTTCTAGTCAGTTTTCAAAACGTGATTTTTATAAAAACTTTTTTTCAGCAAATTGTCTGCTTTTTAGTCAACGAGCTATAACTAAATAAAAATACACCATTTCCTATCGTAGTACTCGTCAAGTCAAATCAAACGAGCCCAATCTCGATGGGGTTGCATGGTTTTGTTATAGAGTTCCTGTGGCCTTCTTTCGGCTCCATCATCAGACCCTGGACATTATTTCCCAATAGAGTACTCGTTAAGACGATTCAAATAAGCCCAAACTCAATGGGGTTGCATGGTTTTATTAATGGAGTTCCTGTGTCCTTCTTTCGACTCCATCATCAGACCCTTGGACAATTTTTTCCTCACAGAGTACTCGTCAAGACGGTTCAAACGAGCCCAAACTAGATGAGGTTTCATGGTTACAATACTGAGTTACTGCAGCCTCCTTCCGGCTTCATCATCAGACCCTGGACTTCGTCTCCCGTCATAGTACTTGACAAGATAATTATAACGAGCCTAAAAATTTGATGGGATTTTATGATTTTATCACAAAGTGGCCATCTTTTGGCTCCATCATCAGATTAGCATATGACACCATATACAATATCACCCAGTTCTGACTTAAGTTCACAAGCTCATCGAGAAACTGGTATAAATCGTTTGCACAATTTGTGGACAAAGAAACGCGAAAGTAACATGTAAAAAATATAATGAGCTATAAGTATGACACAGTATGAAAGTACCTAGCTCAATATTTTTGTATATTTGTAGTCAAACATAATATCTTAATAAAGTAGGTACTTGTATTATGGAAATCAGAGACAACGGCAACAATGGTACTGCAAACAGCCAGGATCTGAAGAAATATCGAAAAGAACGTTTCTAGACCCAGCAAGAGATCGAACCTGGGACATCAGAGATTGTGATACCTTAAGAATCAGTGTACAACCTACTGACCATGTATTTTGTCAAATTAAATATTAATTTATGTAACTAGTCCTACCGGACTAGTAACTAAGTGTAGGTATTTGTTTTTTTGCATGCATTAATGTACATGTTTCTCCTTCTAGAAAATCCTCAAACTCAAGAAAGTCCACCTCAAACAGAAGATAGCCGACCACAAAACCAACCGAATATGGTTCGGTTAATGCTACAAGATTGCGGAGAAAAACTTAACACTAGCCCAAATTTTTGCAAAGAATGCCAGATTCTATTCGCCACAAGAAACGACATAGACGCACATAATATGGCAGCGCATTCATTCTTAGTCCTCGTTGAAAATCCTCAAACCCAAAAAAGTCCACCTCAAACAGAAGATAGCCCACCACAAAACCAACCGAATATGGTTCAGTTAATGCTAGAAGATTGCGGAGAAAAACTTAACAGTACCCCTCGTTATTGCAAAGAATGCCAAATTCTTTTCGCGACAAGAAACGACATAGACGCACATAATATGGCAGAGCATTCCTTCCTCGTCCCAGTTGAAAATATTCAAACTCCAGAAAGACCACCTAAAACAGGAGATAGTCCACCACAAAACCAACCGAATATGGTTCGGTTAATGCTAGAAGATTGCGGAGAAAGACTTTACACTAGCCCTTGTTTTTGCAAAGAATGCCAGATTCTTTTCGCGCCACGAAACGACATAGACGCCCAAAATATGGCAGCGCATTCCTTCCTCGTCCCAGTTGAAAATATTCAAACTCCAGAAAGTCCAACTCAAACAGAAGATCGCCCACTACAGAACCAACCGAGTATGGTTCGGTTAATGCTAGAAGATTGCGGAGAAAGACTTTACACTAGCCCTTGTTTTTGCAAAGAATGCCAGATTCTTTTCGCGACACGAAACGACATAGACGCACATAATATGGCAGCGCATTCCTTCCTCGTCCCAGTTGAAAATATTCAAACTCCAGAAAGTCCAACTCAAACAGAAGATCGTCCACCACAAAACCAACGGAATATGGTTCGGTTAATGCTAGAAGATTGCGGAGAAAAACTTAACAGAACCCCTCGTTATTGCAAAGAATGCCAGACTCTCTTCGCGACAAGAAACGCAATAGACGCCCATAATATGGCAGAGCATTCTTTCCTCGTCCCAGTTGAAAATCTTCAAACTCCAGAAAGTCCACCTCAAAAAGAAGATACCCCACCACCAAATCAACCGTACCATATAAACTGCAACACACATTTGGCGCTGAAAAAAAGGATAGAGAACAACTTAAGAATGAAATATGAAATGCTTAGACATACTTGGAATTTCCTCTACGTTTGTGAATGGTGTGATGTCACTACGGATTCGTACGATGATGTCATCGATCATTGTCAAAACCACTACAACGACATGCAGAGCTTCAACGTCACTATTAAAAACTGCCAACAATGCTTTTTGATTTTCGAGGATAAGTGCTACAATAAACACCAAGAGTTACATTCTATCCAGGAGATCGACAGAAGCTCTTTCACCATTCTTAAGTACGACTACACGAAGCTTTTGACTAACGCTTGGTTTGAAATATTTAACTCATTACCGTCGGAAAAGGTGATGCATATTTTAAAGCACACCATTTACGCGACTAGGTTGGTCAAAATGAAGTTACTACAGAGCGGTCCACCAGAATATACAATCTACAAGTGTCAGAAGTGTGAGGAGATTGTGGCTCGCGACGAAATCTCCATACACACGGAAGCGCGATCCTGCAGAAAACAACCACCGAAACATACATGTATGCATTGTGGTCTAGCATTCGCCAATATAAGAGCTATGGACACACACATTTTGATTCATGATCAGCATACTTTGACAGTGAATTCATTTAGAATAGTGGCCTTCAACCATTCAGATGAAATTGCTTTTAATGCGAAACTAAGATCAGAGTCCAGTATTAGCGAAATACCCCGACAAAACATATCTAACACTCCCAAGAAGGGATACAAATGTGTTTATTACAGATGTGAGAAATGTTATTGTTCTACATCGAAATTTTGCAATACTGTGCGACACGTGTGTCCTGTTGAAAAAGATACGCGTCTTTGTCATAATTGTAATAATGTTTTTCACTGTTTTGGGTTCATTTCTCATAGCCGAAAACATGATATGACAGGAATGATTGGGGACGACATTGTTATTAAACCATTTAACGCAAACATAAAACCTGGTGAATGGAGGGTAGATTTATATGAATGTAAGAATTGCAAAACTAAATTTCCTACATACTTGTTGAATAGCCATCAATGCAGAATCAAAGCTACTAAGAGAATACAGCTGACTTTTAACAGATGTAAAACATGCAAAGAATTATTCTCTTCTAAAGAAAATCGGGAAAAGCATTCCAAAACTTGTTACACAGGTCGTAGAAAATGTATTTTTAAATGTAAGAAATGTTCTCGATTTATGTTGTCCAGAGCAGATGTGCATTATCATACGAGTAAGGATAGTGAAGATAAGACAGTTATAAAGCCTTGCAAATATTGCGGTTGGAAGTTCACACCATTGTCTTTGCATAAACATATTAAACTACATCACCAATCGTTGAAACTAACTCCAAATGATTTTTGTATAGAAGTGATTGATACGCATTGTGGAGCGCTCGCCAACGTTAATAAAAAAAATCAGAAACAGCTCACTAATGTTCCTAAAGATAATATAAAGCCTGTTGTTGTTAAAAAAGCTAAAGAAGCCTCCGCTGTAAGCAGTACATGTGATATGAAACCTGCCATTACAACGTATAAATCGAGAAAAGAAAGACACATGGATCGTACACTCAAAAAAGAAACTAATACAGAAAACGTTGAAGCATATGTTAAAATTAATGTCAATATGGGTATAGAAGAAGAACATAAAGTTGAACAGAAGAAATCTAGCGAAACTAATAAAAAGGCAGGACACAATACGATACAATACGACAAGGTGAAAAATGCAGACTCAGAACAGTCTTTGGTAGAAAATTGTAGCGTAGACCAAACAAACAATAATAAACCTTCGCAGACCCATGAAACTTTGCCACAGCCTAAAACACTACCGATGCTTAATTACGCAGCTACTAACAAGTATACCCATAAAATTTACAAATGCGGCCACTGTAAAGTATATTTCATGGCTCAATTTACATGCTACATCCACATGCTTCGTCACACTCCTATGGAAGCGAAAGAGTTTATCGAATGCAAACTCTGCAATCTACCATTCAAAATCATCTCCTTGAATACACACATGAGGAAACACCACAAAGAAAACTTCAATTTAAACGAAGTTCTAGTTACAGAGTATACGAACGACGGAGGCAACACTCCTAAATTTCAAATCTATTACGCTACTGATAAAGTTCAATCTAGATTGGTTAGCACTACTTCAGATGAACCGAATTTGGAAAGATATATAGAGAGTAATAGTCAGCCTAGTAGTAGTTTCAATGCTCAGACCAGTGATGACGTAGTAGGAACTAGTCAAGTTGATACTTTCGATGCTACCATGGATGCGCAACCAACGATTTCATTGGAAACAGTTGATGATAACACAGACACTAATGATGACGTAGTAGATATTAGTCAAAGTGATACTTCTTCCGATGTTACAATCAATATACAACCATCGGTATCATCGGAATCAGATGACGATAGCACAGACGAAATTGAAAATATAATCATAATTGACATAGAAAAAAAGACCAATGCTGACCTAGAAGAAACTAGTCAAAGTGATACTTCTTCCGATGTTACAATGAACAATAATTTAGAACCATCGGTAATATCGGTATCATCGGAATCAGATGACGATAGCACAGATGAAATTGAAGATATAAACTCAATTGGAAAAGAAGAAAATGCAATTAAAAGTCATAGATGCCAATTTTCTGGAGAAAAATTTAAAAGTAACACTTCGAAAGAGTTTCATGAAACTTTAGATCATTTGGATGGTGAGAGAAACTGCATAATATGCGACCAAACTTTTAACGCGTCTATACTATATGCACTACATTTAAATATTAAAAATAATACTTTTGAGTGCTGTTTGTGTGCTGAAAGGTTTGATGTTCATGAAATAGCGATTCATGCGGTAGAACATTGACTAGGATTACAAAATTGGGGCCTTATTTTAGGAATAGAAACGCATTTATTTATCTTTCAAGTTTTAGTAAGCTTCATTAAATCTCCTTAATAACAAAAAATGAAAAAAAATTAGTTACGTCCGTCGGTGAAAATTGTTACTCTTAATTTAAAAAGAGTTAATTAATTTGACGAAAATCCCCCGAAAAGTGATATAGGTACCGCTGAAATTTTAATCATTTGGTTCCCGCCGTGGGGTGGTTCCACTCATGATTACACGCAAGTTATACTATGGGGCCAACTTTCCTACTCGCAAAAAAAAATCAGCTGTTCCATACATTAAGGTCGAGTAGGTACTGCACTTTTGTATGGAACAGCAGATTTTTTTTACGAGTAGGAAAGTTGGCCCCATAGTAAAAGTTGCTTGTAATCATGAGTGGAACCACCCCACGGCGGGAACCAAATGATTAAAATTTCACCCTTAGATAATAGTATCTATATCACTTTTAGTCGGGGGATTTTCGTCAAATTAATTATCTCTTTTTAAATTAAGAGTAACAATTTTCACCGACGGACGTAATTTTTTATGTCTATACGTATGATATGTATAGACATATCTATCCAATCCACCTATTCATAAATTACAAACGCAAGAAAAATCCGTTGGGGCTGCCATTACTTGCCCCGAAATGAACTAATATTTTTCAGTTGACTTGTGATTAATTATGTTAATAGTTACTTTAGTTAGAGAGATGGCAATGGCAGCCCCGACGGATTTTTCTTGCGGTTTGTATTTTATGAATAGGTGGATAGATATGTATAGTATCTACATCACTTTTAGTCGGGGGAACAATTGTTTTGACAAGAATGTCTGTAATCAGTTCTAAGATGAATGTCTGTTTTGTTTATTTTATATGAATTAATTGTGGTTTTTGAACTTGCATTTTTCGCACGATTTCAGTTATTTTATTACTAATAGGGTCAAAGCACATTAATCGGTGGCGTTAGTCGGTTTGCTCGTACAAAATGATCACAGTATAACCGTACGCATCCCATCCTTTCGTATTAGGCCCTGTCCTAATTGGCCATCGGTCAGGCGATGGTGCGTCCGTCCGATGAAACTGGTCGTGCGACCGTGCGATCAAACCTAGTGATATCTATTGAATGTCCTAAATAATTGACGGTCGCGCGATCATGCGATGCGTCTATTGTTCTGCGTCATCGCACGGCCGATGCCAATTAGGACAGGGCCTTATTGTATGGACAAACCGTCATACGCTGTTGATTAATGTGTCTTTACCCTAATCGTTTCATTAATTCGCAGGCCATTTTGGCTCATGCAGACCATTGATGCACTACTTATAGGTTAGGGTTAGCAAGGGACCATTGTTGTTAAAATGTTCACCAAAGATATAGAATATTGAGTTCAAAGTGTATTTTTTCAGTACAGAATGTGAGAAATATAAACAATCTAATGTAGAAGTTCTGATTTCACCTTAAAATATTGAATATGTTTGTATACTATGCCTACCTAAGACGGATCCTTTGTGCGCAGTAAGACACTTTCTCGATTCGTCACATGAGATATTGGCTACTTTATCAAATAGCAACATTAGGTTTAGGACACTTTCAGAATTGGTCATAATATCTCGTAGTCTCATTATACATATGTCCACACCGTCGGACAGAAGGCACGACGAACGAAGTAACGACTCATCTAAGCGTATGATATTTAGAATAGATGCGTCGTAAGTTTGTTGCACCATGTGTGGTTTTTATACAAATTCGGCACTTTGCGTAGAACATTTTAAATCTGCAGCTATGCGTGATGCAGCGGAATGCGTGCCATGCCAGTGTGAAATGCGTCCGTGAGATGTTCTGTAGGTACGTTTTGTTTTTGATTGTAAGCTTATTATTGTTACTTAAGTTTTGTAATAAAGTCTGTTTATTATGATTTTCTCTCTTCTTTTATTTTCCCTGATTTCGTCGTGTGATAAAACTAAAATAATACATTATTTTAAATTTTTCTGTTCCATCATGTTTTTATACATGATTTACGAAGCGATTAAGCTCAAATTTATCAAAATCGGTGACTTATTCATATTCCCTATTGAGAGCAATGAAATCTACTCGGATATTTCTTTCAACGTTTTTCATAATCACAAAATTATTATTAGGTATTGAAAATATACCCAGCAGTGGGTATCAAACGGCTGATAGGATGATTGAAAATAATGAAAATTGGTACCATTTTAAAACTCTATAATTGAACTTTGAAATTAATGTTTCAATTTGATTGAATTATCTCAACTGACTCTAGGTATGTCGGACGGAAATCTTAAACTTAGGTGAGTCAATTTCTCTGCCCTCAAGCGTATTTTACATAGAAATCAGTTTAGTTTTTGCCTACCGATGCTGAATTGAACTGCTCCAAGATGTAATCATATTTTGACCTTTCCAAAGCATTCGATTGCGTTGATCTCGTAAGTCTTAGATAAAATCAGTTAGTCTTACACAATCGTATTTATAGTGTGGTAAAACTCAGAACAGAAGTAATTATTACAAAACTATATTTACTGGAGTCCCCATTAGTATGGATGGGAGTGCCCCAAGGATCAGTATTGGGCCCTTTACTGTTCTTAATCTATATAAATGATCAACCTAACTACGCAAAGAGATGTGCGACGCTATTTGCAAATGATACACCCTGCTAGCCACTGACGAGCCGGCTATTTGGCATACTTTATGGAAGTGATGGAGTTTGTGCGTCCAATTGGAAGTAAGTAAATGATGCCTATCAGGAGTACTTCTCCTGTGTACACATTTCTTCGCCCATTGTATTTTTACGCACTTTATGTCCAAAATAAGAGGTAGGTACTAGTGGCGAGGGGCGAAATTATGGCGAAGGTAAGCCGTTCTACAAAAATGTTGTGATCTGCATGGTGTATCGGTGGGGTGGGATTTTTAAAAGGTAAGCCGATGGGAATCGGCTTGTATGGACTCTTCGCCACTGGTAGGTACACTCGGCAGCCGGTTAGGTTTTATACAACCTGTATTTTTTGATCTCCCATGACTTTGAGGTTATATTCTATAGGTCAAAATAATGAAACTTCTAGAATATGTGGTCCAAAAATGCATTGTTTAAGAGATAACAATAATCTTTATTTATCCTTCAAAAGTTTTACCTTAACTATTAAGATTTTTCTTGATGAATTATTCATATTTAAAGGTACCGTACCTACGGAAACGCTACGTTGTCATATTTCACATAAAATATTTGTTTTATTGACTTTGTAATATTATGTGTGAAAAAATGTTTCATTGAAAAATATTTCCTATCCTATTCGATTCCATTTGATGGTCTCATTAATACCCTAGCTAGAATTATGGGATATCAAAAAAACACGTCATATACAAAACATAATTTTGAACCTTAATGGCGTCACTTTTAGGTATAAAATTGAAACTGATGACCCTGTCGTGGTAGTCCAGCGTGTAAA
The DNA here is from genome assembly GCA_928269145.1 of Agriphila tristella. Classification (NCBI taxonomy): domain Eukaryota; kingdom Metazoa; phylum Arthropoda; class Insecta; order Lepidoptera; family Crambidae; genus Agriphila; species Agriphila tristella. The sequence continues at coordinate 17,776,700 of OV743447.1, read as the reverse complement.
TAAAACAAAAAAGTATTCATACAAAAAATAAAGCGATTTATTTGTTCAAAGTATTACTTAAAAATATATTGTGACTTATTTTTAAACATCAAAATAATATTAAACTTAAAACGTAAAATTATTTAATTAATATTTCGTCTATGTTAGTCTGAAATATGTCAGTGTACTATCCCCGCAAATTGATAATGGACCTGGCGGCCATTTTTTTAACCTCAAAACAATTATTGTAGAATATTGATATATACCTAGGTCCTAGACCCTATAAATTATTGAACATAATAACTCGATAATTTATATAATAGATCACTTATTAGTATTTTATTATTGTTACATGTCATTTTAAGTTGCGGATGACGTCAATGTGACATGGTTCCATCGTATTACCAATTTGCGGTGATAGTATACAGAGTGTTTGGAAATACTTGCTTTGAATTATAAAATTCAGAAAAATATAATTACTGGTAGGATAAAATGCTATTAAACTAACAATGTACAGAAGTCGCTAATTTCAGGGCGTTTGCGGTACAAAATGACGTATTTTAATTTGTATTATTTGACCACTTAATTAAAACTATTAAATTTCAAGATTTGCATATTTGTTTTTTTTATTATTTTTAAATCACTTTTGAATATATTTTTCTTTAAAAAATACGAAAAATTTTTTTTATTCAGAATGAGAAAAAAAGGATTTTTAAAATTGTAGAAGTTAACCTTCTGCATATTTATGTGATCCTGGTACTTTGGAGACCTGGCATGGCATGGCGAATATAATTATCAAATATCTAACACTTGAGTCTCCTTTGTGAAACTTGTATAAAAAATAAAAAAACAAAGTGTGCACACTGGTTTTTTAACACGTTTTTATAATTAGGTTGCTTTCTCGTGTGTTTGTTTCTCCACAAAGTTTGCGAACGATTTTATCCTAGCTTCCCGATGAGCTAGAGACTTGAAACTTTGAACATAGGTCAGAACTGGAAGGCAATCGGAGTAAAAACATTAAAACGGACTAAAAAAAACAGACTAAAAAGTAAAAAATAATTCTTTTGTAAATATTTATATTTAAAAAAATGCGCCTCTCGTTTTTAGGTTTCAAATTTCGGTAGGTATTGGGTTATAAATATTTACAGAAGAATTTTAACTTTTAAGTCTGTTTTTAACTACTAGTCCGTAATAATATTTGTAATAATTTAGTCCGTTTTAAAAACGTGTTTTAAAAAAAGATATTTTTTCAGTATTTTTTGTTGTACTTATAACCACATTAAAGTTGTAGCTTTGTATAAGTAGCCTGAAAAGTGGTAGTTATGGGAAGTGGTCGTTTTAGGAAGTGGACAATGTGGGAAGAGGACGTTTTGGGAATAGTCATTATGGGAAGTGGACGTTCTGGGAATGGTCACTCTGGGAAGTGGTCCTTTTGGGAAGTGGTCATTTTAAGAAGTGGACATTATGGTCCTAAAGGCATTTTTTTGTATGGATTTATTCATAGTTTAAATGTGTTTATACAGGGTGATTTTGTATTCACCATCCAAATTTTGAGGATGTGTTCAGCCCATGAAACTGAACAAATTTCTCTAAGGAACACATGGCCAAATATAAATGTAAAAACGACTATCCATACAAATCAAAGAGATCACGTGATCAATTTAGTATGGGATGACCAAAGTTTTGTGGCGAAATTCGACACATGTAGAGAAAGTTGGTTAGTTTCATAGATTGGACACATCCTTGAAAGGAAATTAGTTCAGAATGACCCGATATAGTTACAATCTGTATTAACGCCTAGAGTCAGTATTTATATTTTTCAGAATTTTATTAAACATAGTTTCGTTGTAATGATTTTTTTATTGGCGGCGCTAGTGAACTCTCGATGCGTCCTCAGCAATGGACTCGAAACCGCTTAAGCTAGGGTAGGACGGCACCGCTATCCTAGGAAACCCTAGCTAAAGCGGTTTCGAGTCCAGTGCTGATTTTTGTGAATGTCAAGATGGCGGGATACCACCTGGTTTTTTAAATATTCCGTATCTAGGATATACTGCCATTTTGGTGCCATTAGGTGCCTTGTTAAAAAAATTCTGCCATTAATAGTTTCAAAGATATACAGCATAGCTGGTTGTCCCGCCATCTTGATATCAAAATGGCGGGATAACCACCGACAATACATAATCAGTTGTCCGGACATTTTAATAAGCACATACAATTTTAATGCGTTTTAGTGCCTTCACGTTTAAATAATTATAATTCATTTTTAATTTGGAATTATGAAATAACATAAGTTTATAATACAGCTTCGGAATCTCCTGCATAAAAGAATATAGCAATGTGCTGATTATGTAACTTTATTGCTCCTATAGTTTGTCAAGGCGTCAGCTCGTACTGGTTTGATAAACTCATGTTATTTCATAAATAAAAATTAAAAATGAATTGTAATGATTTAAACGTAAAGGCACTAAAACGCATTAAAAATGTATGTGTTTATTAAAATATCCCGACAACTGATTATGGATTACCGGTCGTTATCCCGCCATTTTGATATCAAGATGGCGGGACAACCAGCTATGCTGAATATCTTTGAAACTATTAATGGCAGAATTTTTCAATAGGCACCAAATGGCACCAAAATGGCACTATATCTTAGCCACAAAATATTTCAAAAACCAGGTGGTATCCCGCCATCTTGACATTCACTGATGTTTGACCTAAGTTACTTTTTTTTGAGATTTTTACATCAACAATGCTATTTTGATACAATACTAAATAATATACTATAAAAATACGACTCGCACCAGAACAGGGATGATGACTAATGAATAAAATAACGAAATACTAATAAAAATCGTAAACATATTAAACTTTTAGAGTTGTATACCTCTTGGTTTTATAAATTGCGTATTATTTGTTTTATGACTCTTCAAAGTTGGGTGGACAAGTCCATTTAAAAAGTATAAAATTTGTTAAAATAAATAATACATTTAATTAGTCCGTAAAATGTATAGCAAATCCGTCTAGTATTTAATATAGTTGCCGAACAAAGTTGCATACAAACTACTCAAGCGTGACGTCATACATAACTGAGTAGCCGTTAGTATGGAGCGTTTTCGGGTGAGTCCAATTTTGTGCATTTCAAACTGTGATATCTCGGGCAGCTTTCATGCTAGCGAAATAATTCTTTTACCAATGCGAGGTATATATTTTGAGAGGTAATTTATGTAACATAAAATAAAAAAATAGTCATCATGCCTATTCTCGGTTAAAAGTCAGTTAGTCTTAAGTTACTTTGCAATACGTTATGGCTGGTATACACTTTGATTAGTAAAGTGCTTAGTGTTTAGTGCACTGTTTAGTGTGCAGTGATTATTAGGTGATGTCCCATACTGTTTAGCATACGCTGTTTAGTACAGGCTTTGTTGATATAAACTAAACACTTAACAGTCCTGTCCAGACGTGCTTTACGTGTTTAGCTGCAAGTGAGGGGTGGAGGCGGGACGTGCGGGACGCGCGGGAGGAGCTACTCGCAGAAAAAATAGAACGCGCTTCTAAACACTGTACTTCGCTCGCACTAAACACTTAACACTAAACAGAGACTGTCCGAACGTGTTTTTGCTAAACACTAAACGAGCCACTCGCACTAAACACTAATCAAAATGTATACCGGCCATTTGAAATATAAATATAACATTATTTAACTAAACACTGGCATATAATTTAAAGCCACAAACATTTCAAATCGTCCATTCTCATATACAGGGTGTTTGGTAAAAGCCTTATAAAGCCGAATATGGTAGATAGGGAGCATCAAACTAAACAACTTTTACTATGGGACCAACTCTGAAATCGCGAAAACTAATACAAAAATTAATAATGAAAATATCAAAATGTATGAAACAGCTGATTTTTTTCGCGATTTCGGAGTTGATCCCATAGTAAAAGTTTTTCAGTTTGATAACTTTTGCCACAGTATTATAATCACCTACCAGTAATCTGACTCCTTTGTTGATAAACGCTTGCCACCCCTGTGTAGGTATACGCACAGAAACTCCGTCAAGGGTCAGGGTTGCCATAACAAAAACTACTCAAATATATTACATAAAAGTTTGAATTTGTAATAACGAAAGAATAAAAATAGTCAACAGAGCCTTTTCAAGAATATCATCGTCACAGACAAAACAGAAACAGCAAATATGAAACCACTGATTGTTTTCTCGTGATTTCAAAGTTAGTCCCATAGTAAAAGTGATTCAGTTTGATGGTCCCTATCAAACCTTGACGTGGATTTACAATTAAAAACGGAATAAATCCTGTTAACCATTATGACGTTTTGAAATTTAGTTACGCTTCTTAAGACGTACACCCCTTCAAGTTAGAGAGCGCAAACTGGAGGAGATTGCGCTCGCCGACTCTGCCGCTCACTTCCCCGCGTACCCCCCATCGTTGCCCCGCGCAAGTACATGAGTCGGACAACTGTTAGTAATATCAAAACTGTGCTTTGGCTATGGTGATATTCGGCTTTATAAGGCTATTTCTAAATACATTGTATGTAATTAGAAACTTAATTTAGCTTTTTTTGGTAAGTATTTTCTAATACTAAGGCATTTTACAGTCAAAGCTATACATAATTATATCACATTTTTTTTATTAAAATATACTTTCTCGCTTACATTAAGATTATCATAAAAAGGATAAATAATAATATACCTACGCCCTACACACACACTGGCAAAAGTACATCTTGGCCAGAAATAGTAGAAATTAAATAAAATGGAAGTAAACATTTTCAGTACAAATATAGTCAGTGTTGCCAAGATACCATTTTTTACTGAAATCTTTAAATTTTGGTGGGTAAGGGAAATGCCAAATTTACTCTCATTGTATTTTTTTTTCTCTTAAGTTAAATTAATTATAGTCCTCGCTATGTAATTCTCATTGTTGGAAACTGTTTTGGCTAATGATCTAGTCATAGTTATTATACCTACCTGTATTATAAGAGCTGCATGTTTCTTTAATAAGCAAAAAAAAATAATTTTTTTTTGTGATTTTGACAGGTTCGCATAGAAAGTGGCGCCCTCAATATTTGTATAAGCTGTACAAAATTTATTTTTGTCATTTCTGGTTATTTGTAGAGGAATATTCAACTGCTTTTATTTATTTAAAATTCATTGCCTATGAAAATAAAATTGGCGAACTTAAAGTCTTAGGGCATTCTAATATAAGTTTTGTATACAAGAACCGCGTGTTGCTAGTAAAAATAATATTAATTCCGTCTCTATACTCCTTTGCCAAGCTATACAGTGAAACATAGAAAACTATAGTATATAATGAGAAAATTTTACTCGGATGACTTTACAGCTAGGCTTTCAAAAAACGCCATCTAGCGAAATTTTTTGAAATGTTTTTTATTTTTTATTTGAGCTGACAGAAAATCTCCCATTACGAGCAACTTTTTGTATGGATACAATCCTGAAATTACGAAAATAAATCAGCTGTTTAAAATGTTTTCCTGGTTGTATGAAATATCTGTTTTTTTACGATTTCAGGGATTGCTTCCATACAAACGTTCTTCGTAAAAGGTTTGTTTTATATTCCATTAATACTTTTTAATTATACCATTTATTAGCTGCAAAAGAAAATAATGGGTCACTATAATAACCATCATTATAGTTTGGCATTGAATATCACACATTATGCCGTGTTTACACGAGCGTAGTTACTAATACCTACAACTTAGTAACTTGTCATTGATACCTAACGTGTATACTGAACAAGTACTTATACTTAATGAGTTTACATGGAAGGTATTATTAGTGTTAGTGACAAGTACTAAGCATTAGTAGCTAAGCTCGTGTAAACGTGACATTACTTATCGTCCTATCAACATTGGAAACAAATCAATAATAACAAAAACGTAATATTGCATTAGAGAATACTATAAAATGTGTATTTTACACGTTAACGCCATCTTTTGAATAAACAAAGGCATTTTTCAATTTATAACATCGAAATGATTAAATACCTAATAAAAAAACAGTTGGCATAATTTTATTTCTCTTATAAATATAAACATTTATATATTTAGTAAAAATCACGCATCTTATAGCTAACGTGCGTGAAGTTTAGCGTAGCGCCATCTATACATGTGAAGACAACGCCATCTAGTAGAAAATTCATGAATTTCGACAAGTTTTCGGATTTCGTATAAAATACACAATAATAAAGGAATTTAGCAAAACGCCATTTTCTCAAATTGTCATAGTCTCAAAAAGTCACTTCGCAAAACGACACATATCATGCAAAAAGCCTTTTCTCAAAATGGAGAATACCCACTTTCTCGATGTATACGTTGTAATGGCAGGTTTCATGTCACATGTACTGTTTTCAAAGGCTTCTTTAGCTTTTTTAATAACAACATGCTTTAATTAGTTCCAATGCTCAGCTCAGACCAGTGGTGATGTAGTAGAAACTAGTCAAGCTGATACTTCCGATGCTACCATGGATGCGCAACCATCGATTTCATTGGAAACAGTTGATGATAACACTGACACTAATGATGACGTAGTAGAAATTAGTCAAAGTGATACTTCTTTCAAAGTTAAAATAAATATACAACCCCGGTATCAGATGACGATAGCACAGACGAAATTGAAGATATAATCATAATTGACACAGAAGAAAAGACCAATGCTGACGTAGAAGAAACTAGTCAAAGTGATACTTCTTCCGATGTTACAATGAATAATAATTTACAACCATCGGTAATATCGGTATCATCGGAATCAGATGACGATAACACAGACGAAATTGAATATATAAAAAAACAATAGAATAATATAACTAACAAACAAACGAGAAAGCAACCTAATAAAAACATTAAAATAAGGCCCTAATTTTGTAATCATACTAAATGTAATATCGCATGATTCACTATATCTTGCACATCAAACCTTTCAGTACACAATCAGCACTCAAAAGTGTTAGATATTTTTAATGTTTAAATGTAGTGCATTAAGTATAGACGTGTTAAAAGTTTTGGTTGCATATCATTTTTTTTTATTTTTTTTATTTGGAACGTCAACAGAGTTAACAAGATTACGATACAATACAGTTAAATATTAGTTTTTGGTTCATGCAACTCTAATTATAGACAGCCACATCATGCGCCAAAAACATTGTGGTTATATATAACTACTAAATTACCAGCAACACAATATTACTAACTTGATGTATAAAGTAGACAGTAGACCTATGCCGCAAACGCGGAAAATAATTTGTTTAACATTAAATAGGTACTTACAAACTAAAAACAAAAGAAAAACTAGGGAAACTATAGAGATGGGTTCAAAACATCCAGTATTTTGCCCTTGAAAGCGGATGAGCTGTTATGGTACACGTCTATGGTACTATCCTTTTTGACAAATTCACTATATAATCTACTTAATCTAGCTAAAAGGGAGTGGTGTCCTAAGTTAGTCCTGTAGGTTCTATGGGTCAGTAATGATGCTGGGTAGCGGGGTAAGCGTGAGGGAGCATTAAACTTAACCTCTTTGAGCAAACCGGGACTATCCAAGACTCCATTTAACAACCCGTATAGAAACAACAAATCGTGTAGTTTTCGTCTATCTGCCAGTGAAATCAGATTAAACTTCTTGAGCCGATCAACATATGGTGTTCCTCTGAATGCGTCGTACCGTGTTTGAAACAAAGTGAAACGCCTCTGGATGCTCTCGATGCGATCTTTGTAAATTTGATAGTTAGGATTCCAAATCACCGAGCAGTATTCAAGCCTACTTCTTACAAGTGTAACAAATAATAGTTTTTTGGTACTAAACTTTCTGAATATTTTGGACTGCCTCAAGACAAAACCCAGCATACTCCGTGCCGATTTGCATATGTTATCTATGTGTTGATTAAAACGGATTTGCGAATCTATAGTGATTCCTAAATCGCGAACAGCCTTTAGTTCTTGTAGTACAGTGCCATTAAAGCTATAATTAGATTGTGTTGGGTTATGCTTCCTAGTAAATTTTATATGAATGCATTTTTCCGTATTTAACTTCATACCGTTCAGCAAACACCATTGGGATAACCTATCTATATCATCTTGTAATGCTCGAACGTCGTCCCAACTACGGATTTGCTTACAAAACTTTAAATCATCTGCAAACATAAAGCATTTGGAGTTGACAAAGCATTTAGTTATGTCATTGACATATAGATTAAATAAAAGAGGTCCTAAAATAGACCCTTGGGGGACACCAGATTTCGCGAGGTACACATTAGATGCATGACCCTTGGCTACCACATATGCTTGCCTAGAATCCAAATATGAAGCCAACCATGATAGGAGTGGGCCAGTAAATCCGAAATAGACAGACAATTTTTGCACCAAAACCTTGTGATTAACCATATCAAAGGCCTTTGAGAAGTCCGTGTATATGGCATCTAACTGAGCGCCAGAATCCACTAAATCGGTCAAACCAGTAATGAACTCCGCCATGTTTGTAACCGTAGAGCGTGAGCGTGTAAAGCCGTGCTGATTTTCAGAGAGCATCTGGCGCACATGATATAAGATAATAGGATACAACAGACTTTCAAAGGCCTTCGATAACACTGAAAGAATAGACACGGGTCTATAATTTTTAATAAGGTTACGTCCGCCCTTTTTATATATAGGAACTATTTGTGCCCGCTTCCATTCCTCAGGGTAAATACCTGTCTCAAGAGATTTGTTATATAACAGACATAACGGAAGCGATAATGGTTCGGCACATCTGACCACAAATGATGGTGGAATATTATCCGGACCACTGCCCTTGCTGACATCTAGTTTTTTTAGGATCTTCAAGACATCCGATCTCGAGAAACTTGGGGAATGGAGAGATCTTCCCGAAACTACCTCACTAGAAGAAATGCTAGAACCTGCTAAATCACTATCACCAAATTCGTTATAGACTGATGCAAAAGACTTGGCAAAAAGATTACATATGCCAGCTCCATCAGATGCAACCTCATCGTCTAGCAGCATCTGAGATGGATACGTGTTGGGTGATTGCTTTATATTTTTTAAGTGAGTCCAAAAATATTTTGAATTTTTAGCTATATTGGATTCAACTAACGCAATATAATTAAAATAACATTCCCTAATTAGTCTGTCAGTCTCAATTCTTAATGATTCAAAATTAGCCTTATCTAGAGGATTATGAAATCGTTTACTTCTTATTCTAAGTTTGTTTTTTTCATTTAACTTCGTTATTAAAAATTTGCTAAACCAGGTTGGATATTTTTTAGCTTTTGGTTTATATTTGGGTACATGCCTATTTATAATGTCCTTCAATTTCTCATAGAATAACGACAACATACTATTTACATTTCCACATGCCAGAAACAATTCTTCCCACGGTATAGCATCAAGATCTTTAATAATGTTATTATAGTCGGATTTGTAAAAATTATATCTCTCGCAAGCTTCTTCCTTCAGTATTTCCATCTTTTCGACGTTTAGTGTTATGTTCAAAGGAGGGTGATGTTTATCAACAACGCTTATGGGACCATTATTTTCAGAGACGTTAAGATTGACAAAGTTAGACAAACACAGATCTAGTACCCTGCCATTTTTATTAAGTTGAGTTAAATTGCTTCAAATCGTTTTCATGCATGAAGTCAATGAGTGATGATCCCAAGGTACAATTACTAGTTGGGTGGAGTGCTGACGTATCACCTAAGTTGCTCCATCCAATGTTTCCCAGATTAAAGTCTCCGATAATAACGACGTTTTGATTATAGTTATTAACAACATTATTTGTATTATTGATAAAAGTCTCAAGTGTTTCTTTTCTAATCGGTGACGGTAAGTAAACCGCACACAAAGCGACACGCGTAACGCTGCCATTTATTTTAAAGTCTATAGTGACCCATATATCTTCACATGTACTATCCCATCTCAGCTCGCGATAAGAAGCAATGCTGGACTTAATTGCGATCACCACTCCCCCGCCATTTTTATTGATTCTGTCCCTTCTATATACCACATACCTATCGTCAAAAAGCTCGCTTTCAAAAACACTATCGTTTAACCAACTCTCTGTAAAGATAATTATATCAAAATCATTATTCACAATATTAAGCCTTACGTCTACTGTTTTACTACGGAAATGTTGTGTTGTGGATATCCAACCTGGGTCAGTCCGGACGGTAAAGTCAGAAATGAGATAGATTTTATCATGTCGACGAAAAAGCAAATATTCAATGATGTCACTGTGATCAACGCTGTTAAGACGGGGAGCGATCACCGATTGGTACGTGGCACATTGAATATCAACCCAAAGCTGGAAAGATCTCGACTGATAAAATCAACAATTCGACCATTGCCGGCCCATATTCAAAACCCCGAGAGCTTTCAACTCGAACTCCAAAACCGCTTCGAAGCCCTTGAGAACAGCATAGATGTGGACGATCTAAACAACATGGTGGTGGATGCTGTCCGTATGGTAGGGTCCAAGCTTTTTAAGACCCGCCGTCCCAAGATAAAGAAACTCTCCGACCACACACTCCTACTCATGGATCAGAGACGTGAAATGAGGCTCCAGAGTTCAGTAGATGCTAATCGTTATCGGCAGCTTAATAGACAGATATCTAAGTCTTTGACGAGCGACCTTCGCCAATTTAATACGAATCGTATTAAAGAGGCCATTGAGCGGAATAAAGGCTCCAAAGTGTTCGCGAGAGATCTGTCTATTGGGCAAAGCCAGATGACGAAGCTGAAAACTGACGACGGACGCATCATTTCATCAAAGCCTGAAATCCTGAGGGAGATCGAGAGCTTCTATGGGCAGTTATATTCCACGCAGACACCTGTTGAAAGCAAGGCTAAAGACCCCAGAGCCAAGCTTACCCGACACTATACCGAAGATATCCCGGACGTCAGCCTGTGCGAGATTAGTATGGCTCTCAAACAGCTAAAAAACAACAAGGCGGCGGGTGACGATGGAATCACTACAGAACTTCTGAGAGCGGGCGGTGAGCCGATACTCAAAGTCCTCCAGAAGCTCTTTAATTCCGTCATCGTCCAGGGCAGAACGCCAAAGACATGGAACATAAGTGAGGTGATCTTGTTCTTTAAAAAGGGTGACAAGTCCCTCTTAAAGAACTATAGACCCATCTCGCTTCTGAGTCATGTCTATAAGTTGTTTTCGAGAGTCCTTACGAATCGTCTCGCTCGCAAGTTCGACGACTTCCAACCTCCCGAACAAGCCGGGTTCCGAAAAGGCTTTAGCACCATAGACCACATCCATACGCTGCGGCAGGTTATACAGAAGACTGAGGAGTATAATGAGCCACTTTGCTTGGCGTTCGTGGACTATGAGAAAGCCTTTGATTCGATTGAAACCTGGGCGGTGCTGCAGTCTCTCCAAAGGTGCCAAGTGGACTATAGGTATATCGAGGTGTTGAGGTACTTATACCAAAATGCCACCATGACGATCCGAGTACAGAACCAGAGCACAAATCCTATCCAACTGCAGCGTGGTGTGAGACAGGGAGACGTTATTTCTCCGAAACTGTTCACAGCTGCGTTGGAGGACATCTTTAAGCTCTTGGACTGGAAAGGACTCGGCATCAACATTAATGGCCAGTACCTAACACACCTTCGTTTTGCCGATGATATAGTCCTTATGGCTGAGACCATGGAAGACCTGAACACAATGCTCGAAGATCTCCGTAGTGCTTCCCAAAGAGTGGGTCTTAGGATGAACATGGATAAGACGAAAATTATGTCAAATGCCCATGTTATACCCTCTCCAGTTCATGTTGGGAACACTACACTTGAAGTTGTTGACCATTACGTATACCTAGGACAGGCAGTCCAGTTAGGTAGGTCCAACTTCGAGAAAGAGATCTCTCGTCGAATCCAACTCGGGTGGGCAGCATTCGGGAAGCTTCGAAAAATCTTCGCGTCCGACTTACCTCAGTGTCTCAAGACGAAAGTCTATGAACAGTGTGTGTTGCCAGTGATGACTTACGGCAGTGAAACGTGGCCGCTAACTATGGGTCTCATAAGGAGGCTCAAGGTCACTCAGCGTGCAATGGAGAGAGCCATGCTCGGCGTTTCCCTACGTGATCAAATCAGAAACGAGGAGATCCGCAGGAGAACTAAAGTAACCGACATCGCTCGAAGGATTGCTCAGCTGAAGTGGCAATGGGCGGGACACATAGCGAGAAGAACCGATGGCCGTTGGGGCAGAAAGGTTCTGGAATGGCGACCGCGCACCGGACGACGCTCCGTGGGTAGGTCCCCGACAAGGTGGACCGACGATCTGGTGGAGGTCGCGGAAAGCCAGTGGATGCAGGCAGCGCAGGACCGATCGTTGTGGAGATCCTTAGGGGAGGCCTATATCCAACAGTGGGTGTCGTGTGGCTGATATGATGAAGTGATTTTTAACAATACTTTACACTTAATCATTATTATAAAGTTGACTTTTTGCGAAAGTGGCATTTTGCAAATGTATCAATTTGGGTCAAGTTGTAATTTTGCAAATGTGGCATTGCACGTACAATCCAAACAGCGCCATCTAGCTTTCAACTTTCAATAACAGCTGCTAGTCCTTTGCTTAGAAACAACGCCATCTAGTAGAAAGAACGTGAACTTTATAGTAAAAAACTAAAAGCGCAGTCTTTGAGCTAATATCAAGTTGTAACAATAATCCCTGTCAACTTGTTTATTATTGTTTGTTTATTTGCTATCAACAATAGCTGCTAGAGTCTTTTTGCTTTAAAACTAGGAGATAATAGTGTTCTGTATCAAAGCTATCTAGCGGAAACCTGAACTTCATAGTAAAACATACAGCGCCACCTATATTAAGCTAACATCACATCAACAGTTGTTACAGTAATCCTTGTTCCGCTTTCTGCTGAGAGAACTATAGTTAAATTTACAACGCATTCTATCAGTAAATATCAGCAGTGTTCTTCGATTTGTACGCTGAAGACAACGCCATCTAGCGGAAAGAACGTGAACTTCATAGTAAAACTTACAGCGCCATCTATCTGTAGTTAATATCAACAGTTGTCACAGTAGCCCCTGCGCTTCGCTTTGTACAATGCCTCTTGTTTGACTAACTTCACTCGCATCTCTTCCACATTTTTCATTAGATTCAAGTCCGATGCGCAATCGTCGACGATTTTTTGGAATAACTCCTCTGCAATTTGGAATAAGGTTTGTTTTACAATGGCATTCAAGAATAATCAGACAACACCACCACTGCAAAGCAATATCTGTGACCTGAGTGTTTGTGGCCTTTGATTGATACGAAAATCAGATTCAAAGGCTATTATAACCACATACACCCACCCTGGGGGAGATATGGGGATTCAAATCCCCTCACCTCTCCCCCCCAAAATAAAAACACGGATATAATTTTATTACTAGTAGCTCAGTGATCCGTAGACCTCGCGCAAAAAATTTCAAGATAATCGGTTGAGAAATGCGACCTGCCCCGCTACAATGACTGTCAAAAGTAATATAGAAGCGATGTTGTGATAGAGATGGCGCTATACGTGATGTATAGCTCTGTCTCTATAACAACATTACTTTGAGCTTGCTATAAGAGCTCAGAGTATGGCCTCTGGGGCCTTACTATGAGCTCATATAGCAGGACTGATATTGCATTGCCTTACTTTTTCGTACCATGACCTCGAGTTTAGTTCATAAGCAGTCCTGTTTAAGGCCTGCTTTTGAACTGAACGGCTCAAAGATGTTTGATTATTTGCTTATGGTAAGCCCCCTGGGGGGTTGGGTGTATTACAACAACAAGCTCTTAAAACTTCTCAGTTTTTTAATGGCTATCAGCGTCTCTTTCATTTACTATAAAGCAAGAAAGAAACGCTTCGCTCGGTCAACTAAGTAAAATCCTTTTTTTGTCAAGCGCTTTTTTGAAACATGGACCGATAAAAAAACTTACCAACATTCTCGCCCGTCTTGCTAGAAGTAAGAAAATGACCCCTAAGGCCTTGGGAATAAGTGGCGACAATATCTTCGGGCACTTGTCTCGTCACCGCCCCGGAGTCTAGCAAATCTTTCTTTGTGCCACATAGGTATACTTTGCATTCCTGAAAAAAAACAAGGGGGGCATAGTGGTAACCATAATTTTTGATGAGATTTGAGAGGCTACTTTTAAGTGAATACATACATATGTAGATGGTAGCCGAGGCTCCGACTTTGGGCTACCATCTATGTAAGAGAGAATGCCTGTCTAGAATGCACAAAATGCCTGATTTTTCAGAAAAATGCCTGTCTGTAGCAAAAAAAGGCGCAAAGTTTCGCGAGACCGCGTATCGGCAAACGTAGTGTGGGACGCCCTCAGACAAGGTGGAGCGACGAGCAAGCAAGGTGGCTGGCATAAACTGGATGAGTATAGCTTCGGATCGTGCTCAGTGGCGAGCACTCGGAGAGGCCTATGTTCAGTAGTGGACGATGATAGGCTGGTGATGATGATGATCCACCAATATTGTACTCTTGCCTATCTATAGTAAAAAAACGGCCGCGCAGCTCGATTTACAGTCAATTTCATCCACTAATCTTGTAATCTGTGGTTTCCTCCGCGAAATTCACGCACGCCTGTCTAAACGGTAAAATGCCTGTCAAATGCGGCAAATGCCTGTAAGACGGTAACATTACTCGGCCCACGTTCTGAGATATAAAAAAGAAATTTCATTCAGAGGCACTGACAAGTGGAAATGACAATGAATGAACTTTTGAAAATGACAGTTATAATTTTTTTAATTGACATTTTCAATGCAAGTTCAATGTAATCCGCAAAGGTGAAATCAGCTTTGTGGGGTGGCCCTAGGGTTGCTTCCTATAAAAAATACGGGTTTTCTGTTTTTTATGAACATAATTTAGGCCACAATTTTTTTACCCCGTATTTTATTTTCGCATTACGAGTTTCTGTATTATCTTAGCCTGAAAAACAGTACCTTGATTACGTAAAGCTGTTGCTAACAATTCTCGATTGAAATCGATTGAAAGCGCGGTTGCATTGCTGCTTTAGTTAAGATAGTTGTCACATTGGTTCTAACTAAAGCAGCGATGTAACTGCGATTTCTGTCAAAGTTGATTGCAACAAAGTTACGTAATTACCCCCCAGGGCATCTGGCAACCCTAGACTGGCCCCCCTCCCTAGATCCGCCACTGGTATAGACAGACAAAGTTACCTCTTCAACTGTCCTTAATTCCTGCAGCCAGTGCCTCAGCCTGGTCCAAGACTCCAAGCATGATGGCTCATAGCATATCACGGCTGCGTTGGCACCTCTGTAGTACATTTTAGTCATGGCTTCGTATCTGAAAAATAATTTTTAGAAGTAAAAACCAAGAAAAACAATTTTTAAACTTGCTTCCATCCGCGACTTTGTCTGCGTGGACATTTGGAATCCTTAGGGAACCTTTGACTGGTATAAAAGTATCTTTTTAATCCAGGCTATAAGCTGTGGACCAAAGGTGTATGGGCACAAATGTATGGACTCTGGTCTTGGAACCAATAGATTACATAGTACTAGCGGCCGCCCGCGACAGGACACGTGCGTGGACAGTTTTTTTGCTATTCCTCGGGAACTGTGCGTTTTTTCTGGATGAAAGGTACCCTATGTCTTTTTCTGTAGCCCTGACAACGTGTATGCAAAATTTCATGATGATCGGTTCAGTAGTTAAGACGTGAAGGTGTAACAAACAAACAAACAAATGGACTTTCGCATTTATAATATTACTAGCTTCCGCCCGCGGCTTCGTCTGCGTGGAATGTTTTTTGCTATCCCTTAGGATCAGCACTTTTTTCGGGACGAAAGGTACCCTTTGTCTTTCTCTGTACCCCTGACAACGTGTAGGCAAAATTTCATGATGATCGGTTCAGTAGTTAAGACGTGAAGGCGTAACAAACAAACAAACAAATGGACTTTCGCATTCATAATATTAGTAAGGATAGTAGGGATATCGTTAGAAAGGTATATTCTCAAAGAGCACAAATAGGTATGGCGCTTGTCCTGAGTCCTGAAATGTAGTCCTGATATTCTGTGGACCTACCGCCGTTAAGCGACTTTCATTGCTGATTGTACTAACCGAGATACTGAAAACACATACTTTATAAGCCGATATCTCGAATCGGACAACAAATCCAAATGTAACCCCATAATAACGTTTTTCCTCTTGAAAAGGCCTATCCATCGATGTACGATTCAAGTCTATTGGTCATAAGGACCAAAGTGCCCGAACCCCTTTCATCTATCTGTTCAGCCATTTTAAGTGATTATAACAAACTACTTTTATCTACCCTGCAATGTAAACCAAATTGTCACATTATTAAATAGTGCCCTGTAGTCCACGAGGTGATCCGACAGAGAACTAAAGGCATCGAGATAGCCCACCGGATTAGCAAGCTGAAGTGGCAGTGGGCCGGCCATATTAGCCGTAGAACCGATGGCCGCTGGGGCAGACGAGTTCTTGAGTGGAGACCGCGTATGGGCAAACGTAGTGTGGGATGCCCTCAGACAAGGTGGAGTGACGAGCAAGCAAGGTGGCTGGCATAAACTGGATGAGTATAGCCGCGGATCGTGCTCAGTGGCGTGCACTCGGAGAGGCCTATGTTCAGCAGTGGACGATGATAGGCTGATGAAGATGATGAAGTCCATGAGGGCGAAGCAGCAGGCGGAAAGCTAGTAGCTGATAACAATACTGCAATGAAACATTGATCTTACCGCTCACTGCCAGCGGTGTCCCATATCCCTATGTTGAAGTCCTTACCGTTTGAGTACATTTTTTTAGCACAAAACGCTGCACCAATTGTCTGAAAGAAATACACAGGTATATTGATTTCTATATCATCCTACTTGATTAACGGCAAAATCACAAATGAATTTTAAAGTTAAGGCCACTTTAAATTCAAAAAAGTTGTCAAATTTGACAGAAACTCTATGATACTGACAGCTACCTTAAAGTTAAGGAGACCTTAACTTAAGATTTTAGCTAAGACGCCTTTGAGTATTCGGCCGTAAAATATTTTTGTCATCTTCAAAGAATATTGTCATAATGTTAACTTTTCTGTGCCTGCGGCTTTATATAAAAAAAAGAGAACCACTCAGTGCCACTCAGGGTGGGGGGCCCACTGGCTGGCAATATGGAAATAAAATCTGATAATTTTGCAATCAGTCACAGAGTATTACAAATTTAAGCCTTGTCAATAAAATAAAGTTGCCCATACAGGTAAAGCCGATATCTATGAAAAATAACGGTCAATCAATGTCATATATGCTGGCCTTATGAGGCCGTGCGGGCATTGATGGAATGGCTTAAGCTATTTTGAGCCGGCCTCATGCAGCCGGGTCATTGAAGAATTAACATATTTATTACAGAATCCGGCAAATATCATGACGCTCTTTCAACAGAGTGGAGATAAGTTCATGCTTGTGCACTTGCGAGTGACCAATAGCACGGGCCCCTCTCTCGCCGCCCGCGTACCTCACCGCTACGCATACACAAATTATACGTTTTACGCAATCCCCACCCAATTTCAAGATGTTTGCCGGCTGCTGTAATAGATTAAATGATTTTAAAATATTATTGTCACTTTCAAAGAATAATACAGTCAGTGGCACGAATCATGAAATCGGGTGGGGATTGCGCGGAACGCGTATTTTGGGTATGCGTTGCGGTGAGGGGCGCGGGCGGCGGGAGAGGGGTGCGCGCTATTGGTCGCTCACAAGAGCACATGCGCGAACTTATCCCCACTCCGTCGAAAAATTTTTATGATTCGTGCCACTGACTGTACCATAATGTTAATTATATTTCGTCGCATCATACTCAGATATAAATAAATATATAATTATTTATGGCTTACTTGTAGTACCTCCCAGGTACTCGGCAGATTCGCACTATTTTAAAGAGTATGAAAACTACTTGTTTTAGAAAGTGTCTCACCACTTCCGGCAATTACGTCACCAACACCCCACCCCAGCTTACTTGGTTACCGGTCTTGTGATCGTACCTCATTCTTTTTTGGTGCGCGGCAGTGTTCGCACATCTCACTCACCACGCCAAAGTGTTGTATATCTACAGTCTACTAAATTTCAAGAAAGTATTTTTCATGAATTTAAATGCAACGAAAAGAAATGAAGAATGTTCGGTAATATGAGAAATTACAAGGTTATCTGTGAGCTAATACACCGCGATACATCCGCGGCAGGGTCCGTTTTGCTTTATAAGTATCCATGCTCGGAGTTAACCGCGAGTTAACACAAGTAGCAAATTTTGCCTAGGGGTTAGCGGCAAGCTAACACAATGGCTAAAATATCGCCTAGGGGTTGACTGCGAGTCAACGCGTGGCGTTTAAACACTGATCTGTTTGACAGATTTTGATTAGGCACTTGTGCCTTCATGTGCGACGGGCGGCTGTTTTGGGTAAGAGAAGCTTGTCTTATTACATTTCTAACCGAACCAGTTATTAAAACATTTTGGCTGTAACTTCAACCCCGATACTCAAACAACTTTCTCAAAAGGTTTCATCTCCTCAGGTAGATAAAGCTAGATCCATAGCTGCAAAGAGCTATTAATGACGCACCTGCGTTTGTAGAGGGTATCGTAGTTAATCTCACTAATCTTTAAATATTAAGATTTCTGTGTTATGCCAGGGTCTGACCTAGCCAACAACGACTGGGCATTGATATTCCCGTGTTAAGTCAGGCGATGATCGCCTTAATAAAAAGCGAGCAAAGTGCGAGCAAACTGTCTTTAATTGTCGCTTATTGAGCGACTTCCATTGTAAAAAACATATAATGCCTAACCTGAATAAATCAGTTTCGCAAGTTATCCAATATTATTAGAAAAGTCAAACTTTTCGGCAGCAGGTTGTTCGATAAAACTAAAACTAAAGCCAGCAAAAGACGGGGTTACACATTTCTGTGGCTTTGGATTGTAAGTTACAGAAATGTGAACGCGTCGACTCACTTCAGGCCGTGCCATAAATAGCAACCAGGTCAACTGGGCCAGTCACTGGCTGAATCTCGCTCGTCGAAAAAGGGGGGGGGGGGAGGAGGCGTCCAGAGACCCCTAGCAGACCGCTACAGCTGCCGGAGCAGCCAGAGGCTTCCTTGAGCAACTCTGCAGCCTCCGCCATCGCATCGTCGATAGAGTGCATCCAGTACATTATATTCTAAGAATCTTTTGTTTAGCAAAACTTTCCTTATATCTCTAAACATCTAGAAGTAAACCATAAATAATTATATATTTATTTATATCTGAGTATGAAGCAACGAAATATAATATAAGATCAAACAAACTTCTAGAAGTGAAGTTCGATCGATATTATATGAGTCACTTCATACGAAAGATATAAGCTTCCCACCCACCCCTTTGTACCCTTTAGTCAGTTTAATCTATTTGTATCTCTAAAAGAATGAGGTACGATCACAAGACCGTTAACCAAGTAAGCTGGGGTGGGGTGTTGGTGACGTAATTGCCGGAAGTGGTGAGACACTTTCTAAAACAAGTAGTTTTCATACTCTTTAAAATAGTGCGAATCTGCCGAGTACCTGGGAGGTACTACAAGTAAACCATAAATAATTATATATTTATTTATATCTTTCGTATGACGCGACTCATATAATATCGATCGAACTTCACTTCTAGAAGTTCGTTTGATCTTATATAACATCTTTATTACCTACATTTTTATTTAAATTGAATAACGGTAAAACGGGGTTAATAGAAATTCATGGGGTGATTAGAAACCAAAGCAAAAACCCAAATTATCCGAGTGACATTAGCTTAAAGAACATATTAGTATATATATTAGCTTAAAAAACGAACGTGTATGTTCTTTAAGCTAATGTCACTCGGATAATTTGGGTTGTAAAACTTTTTTGCTTTGGTGTCTAATCACCCCGTGAATTTCTATTAACCCCATTTTAGGGTATATGAAATAAATAATATTTATTAAATACAGATCAAGAAATGTGTGAACAAACAAATTGTTGTTGTTTTTTAAACAAAGGAGTAAACACATGATTAAGCAAAACAACAAATAGTTAAAGGCTAAAATCGCTTGTTTACTAATAGTTAAATGCTAAAATCGCTAGATCATACAAATAAGAAAAATCAGTGTAGACCAAAAACATGCACAGAAAAATCAACCTTATTGCGTAGAAAGCTTCAGCTTATTTTAAAACTGTAATCTATTTGTGTATAGGTATTTATACTTACGTTCTGATACGGAGTTCCTGAATTAAATGAACAGTTAATAAATCTCAATACAAGGCTTGTTTTGCCAACATGTTCGCTTCCTAACAAAACGATTTTGAAGTCGCAACGACTCATGTTTGATACAATTCTTCGATTCGCAAGATTTTAAAACATTTCCTTACTCAACGTGCTTAAAGAAAAGCAATATCTCTAAATTAAACAATTTAATTCGAGAAAGAAACCAAATAACAAACAAAGCATGTCGTCGGAAATCGAAATGTCATAACAAATCTCAGAATAGAGAATGCTCAAGTGTCAGTCTGTCACTGGGCCGCGCCGCCTATATCTGTCTCTCTCAGACCAATGGATCCAGACAAAAGCTCTGTCCCTCTCAGGTACAGACAGATTAGATAGGAATTGAGTGTATTCCAGCAGGTTAACCGCTAAGTCTTCGATTACCACAGCCTAAATTTTAATCATGGAAAGTAATTTGCTTTACATCTTTAGGCAACCAATAGAGTATTATTTTGGTTAGTTTTAGTTATTATTTTATTTAGCTAGTAAATTTAACGCAACAACGCATCAACATAATTTCTCTTTGTTTCATGATTTTTCTAGGACTTCAGTCAGTACCTATTTCAAAATGTTGCCAATCTAAAGACTCACTCGTCATAGTATAAAAAAACAAAACACTTCTATTCGCTTCCTTTGTTTAATTTGTTTGTTTTTTAATTTGTTTCCAACTGCTGAACCTATTTTGACATTTTTGCTAAAATTAAAATATTTTTTGCCGAATACTAGGGGTATTCGGGGAAAAAAATAATAGTAAATATTTTGACAAACCCTAAAAGATTTTTTCCACTGATGCCCATTGCCCATTTCACTGTCGCACCCTTTCTATTAACCTGATTATAAAACTTCGTTAGCTTTCAGGGTTCAGTTCAGTATAAAATGCAAATTAACTGCGAATTTATAGAGGTAGTCCAGAAACTCATGAAACGGAAGTAAAAATATTTTTATTGAATTATTAGATATTAAGAATTCACTATAGTATTTTTAAATGAAAATAATTAGTATCATTAAAAAAATTGACTCACCCGTAGCACCTCAGACTCAGATGGGACTCGAACCTTCGAAATCGACTACTTATAGCGATCAAGCAAGATAATATCCTAAGATGGTGCAGGTTAATATGAGAATAAATTGATTTCACTCCAGTCGTGTTACACACATTGATTGTCATTGATATATAATATTAACGTTTCTGCTTTAGACTGATAATTAAAAAAACCGTCTTTTACCACAGAATACATAATAGTACAAATCTTTTACGACAATCCTGAATTCGCAATCAGACTATATTAATTTAAACTGTGTTTTATTTATGAAATGAATAAAGATAGCTACCTATTTGCAGTTTTCAAATACTTAGTAAAATTGAAGACTCTGAGCAGATGAGCTTATAAACAGTTTTATTGCATAAACATCCAATAATCACAATCCAAAAGCTTATACTTACCAAGCACACATAATTTTTTCTTGGGTAATATTTCATTGGGTATAAATGAATTCCCATTTTGGGTATACAAATTACTAAATATTATAGCGTACTGAAATATTAAGTGGGCGACGGACTGAGGGCGACTACAAATACAGAAAATGGGTGACTTAAAAATACAAATTGTGTAACTAGTTATTCAGAATGGGCGACCAAATTACTATTTGGGCGACGTTTAGTTCGTTTTTCGCAGGGCAGTCATATTTTTAATATATTTATTTTTATTTCACACATTTTAGTGCCAAAATATATAGTTTTGAAATGTGCTTTATGGTGGAATAAAGAAACTCACATAATACCCCACAAACATACATAAACCCTGAACACATATTTTACACTCCTTTTTGGGCAGTCGTATAAATACACTCCTTTTTGGACAGTCGCGTAAAAAAATGACTATTATCCTAATCGAAATGAAATGATGTATAGCGGGGTGCCTAGTTAGCTGATTTTTTTCAATATTTCATAAAATCTGTACCTTGTTGGGCAGCTTAAATCAGTTATATATAGGTAACTAGTTACCTACTTAGTATAATAGTTGTCCACTCAGTACTTTTGTCACTCATTTAGAATTTTCACTGCTAACTTAATTTATTTATCTCCCACATGTAGTCGCCCGTTTTACGCATCTTTGTAATCCACTGCTTGTCGCCCGTTTAGTTATTTTGTCACCCAAAAAATAAACCGCTGCCAGATTTAGTATTATAAGTATCCCATTAACAGTCACCTTTAATTATTTCAAGTTACCCTATTAATTAATTTCCCATTAACTCAGAAATTGTTTTAAATATGCTGGATACTTAGAAAAGTATCCAACATATTTAAAACAATTTCTGCGTCTCATGGTCCCACTTGATTCGAATCCTGGTGTCAGTCAATAATGTTGACTCTGTTGAGAAGCAATGGTTTAAGTAAGTACAGTCATTGGCACGTCATACTCTATACATGTTGACCTTGAGACCATCTTTATGCCGTATGTAATAAGAGTTGTTTTCGTAGTGCAACTGTGTAACTTACCGTGCTGCCATGCGTACCTACTACATAGCTGAATGACTGATTAAGTTGATAATAGTGAGCCAGGCTGCTCATTGCGAGAAAGATCCCGGGTTCGAATCTTCCTTAAAACATTATTTTATATTATATTTTATCCATACTAATATTATAAATGCGAAAGTAACTCTGTCTGTCTGTCTGTTGCGCTTTCACGCCTTAACTACTGAACCGATTTTGATGGGTAAAGAGATAGAGTTGAGCCTGAGAAAGGACATAGCCTACTATTTATTGCAAAATAAGGGTTGAAGGGGTTAAAACAGGGGATGAAAGTTTGTATGGAAGTCCCTCGATTTCGAAGCTAGTCTTCAAATTTTGTGTTTTAAGCTGACTAGTTCAGGCTGACGATTAGAAATTAATAAATGTGACTCAGCGTTTTTGATAATTCCACCACCTGAGGGAGTAAAATAAAAAGGGGGATGAAGTAGTGTATGGAAAATCCTTTATTTTCGAAGTAAAAATCACTAAATTAATTATTTAAGCTTATGGTTGGAAACTAACGCAACGCATATTGGTATTTTTGGAATTTCAACCCTTAAGGGAGTGCCAAAGAGGGGAAGGGAATGGGAGAGGTTGAGGGTGGGGAGGGGAGGGGGAGAGGAAAAGGGGACATCGTACTTAGTGGGGGGAGGGGGAGGTGGGTCCCCCCTCCCCCCACTAATAAGTACGCTGTCCCCTTTTCACGTAAAACGACTGATTCGATTTTAATGGAATTAAAACAGAAAATCTACTGTTTATCCTAGGTTCCCTAAGTATTTTCTCGAATATCCTAGATGCTAGTATAGCATTTATTACAACAATACAGTGGCGGATACAGAAAAAATTCAAAGGGGGGGCGCAAGGTAGGCGGGGCGCGTGGGGGGAGGGGGGGGGGGGGGATCTCCGAGAAGTTAAAATTTTTAAGTCTTAAAAAATTTGATAAAGGGGGTATCTATTCGTTGCGTATAATAATATTTTTTTACATGTACTTAGGTATGTACTTACACCGATTACTCGAAGACGGCTGAACCGATTGAAATGATTTTTTATTATCACCTTTTATTGGGTTGCTTTCTCGTTTGTTTGTCCACAAAGTTTGCGAACGATTTTATACGAGCTTCCCGACGAGCTAGATACTTGAAACTTTGAACATAGGTCAGAACTGGAAAATAATGCAATATTATAGTGCCATTGAGCTGATCTGATGATGGAGCCGGAAGAAGGCCACAGGAACTCTATGATGAAACCATACAACCCCATCGTGTTTGGGCTCGTTAGAATGGTCTTGACGAGTTCTCTAATAGGAGACGAGGTCCAGGGTCTGATGATGAAGCTGGTAGACCACGTCATAGGAACTCAATATTGAAACCGTGCAACCCCATCGAATTTGAATCGTCTTGACGAGTACTTTGTTGGGTAACAGTTTTCAGGGTCTGATGAAGCTGGATGAAGGACATAGGAACTCTTTAATAAAACCACGTATCCTATCGAGTTTTGGCTCGTTTGAACCGTCTGGCCGAGTACTTTGTTGAGAAATAGTGTCCAGGTTATGATGATGGAGCCGGAAGAAGGCCACTGGAAATCTGTAATAAAACCATACAACCCCATCGAGGTTTGGCTCGTTTGAATCGTCTTGATGAGTAATCTTATGGGAAATAGTGTCCAAGGATCTAATGATGGAGCCGAAAGAAGGCCATAGGAACTTTATAATAAAACCATGCAACCCCATCGAGTTTGGGCTCGTTTGAATCGTCTTGACGAGTACTTTGTTAAGAATTAGTTTCCAGGGTCTGATGATGGAGCCGGAAAAAAGCCACCTGACCTCTGTAATAAAACAATGCAACCCCATCGAGTTTGGGCTCGTTTGAATCGTCTTGACAAGTTGTTGTTAAATAGTTTCCGGGGTCTGATGATGGAGCTGGAAGAAGGGCACATGAACTCTTAATTAAAACCACGCTACCCCATCGAGTTTGGGCTCGTTTGAATCGTCTCAACGCGTACTTTGTTGGGAAATAGTTTTCAGGGTCTGATGATGGGGCTGAAAGAAGGCCACTGGAACTCTGTAATAAAATCATGCAACCCTATCAAGTTTGGGCTCGTTTGAATCGTCTTGACAAGTACTTTGTTGGGAAATAGTTTCCAGAGTCTGAAGTCTGATGAAGGAGCCGGAAGAAGGCCACAAGAACTCTATAAACCATGCAAATGCAACCCCATCGAGTTTGGGCTCGTTTGAATCGTCTTGACGAGTGCTCCGATAGGAGATGGTATATTTTTAATCTAAGCTGGTTTACTAAAAAGCAGAAAATAATAATTTATTGAAAAAAAACCTTTTTAAAAGCAGGTTTTAAAAACGGACAAAAAACATTAAAACAGACTAAAAAGTTAAAAATAAAGTTCTCAGTAAATATTCATATTATAAAAAAATAACCTTATTGTACAGAAATATTAAACCTAAAAACGTGGGGCGCATGCTAAAGACAATTTTACAAAATGTCTATTGTCAAGAACGTTCTGGACTATTATATAGACTTGAACTGCGAAAGCCCAACGGAACTCCATAACAAAAAACAGCGCGGAATGTGGAAGTCAAGTTACCTACTAAGACTAGGTAATCTAGGTAGGTATACCATTGAAAAATGTGAAATATTAAAACGTTTTAAGTATTTATAATATCATCGCTTACATATTACCTACCACAAAAAAGTTGAAAATAAAAAAGTTTGAAAAAAAACAAAACCTCCTTAAAAACAGCTCTGAAAAAGCGAGAAATAATTTTCCAATCAATAAATTAAAAACGTCTAACGAAGTCGGGTGCGGCTTTTAGAATTAAAACAATCATTCCGACAAACTGAGAACCTCCACCTTTTTTGAAGTCAGTTAAAAAATTACAATACCTACTTGAGAAAACAACACTAAAAGCCTAAAAGTAACAAATTACCTCCAGCCCTTTTTTTGTTGATTTTTGCTAACAAAAATGGAGTCGATTAATTTTTTTTAATGTTAAGAAAACTATTTTTTTTAATAATGATAGTTGACTATCATGGCCATTATTCAATAAAATAGATTAATATTTTAAATCAAAGAAGCTAGGTGGTTCTCTGTTTGTGAAACAATATGGGCAATTTCATAGGTAAAGAAAGAATACAATGACGAGGACTAACAACATTCTACAAAGAAATGCTGCTTTTTCGTAAGCAGATGAAATAATAAAAAAATTCAAAGATCAAATGAAACAGATGTTCCACAGATGCGATGTTGTACAAAGATCCCCAACTTTTATTATCAATAAGGATTGCTGGCAAATTCTTTATCTATTGTTTTGTTTTATTGTTCTGATGGTTGCTGGCCCGCCTGCCACCCGCGTCCCGCATTATTGTTTTCTGTTTTTTGACTGTTTTAGACTGGTTAGTTAAGTGTACTAGCCGGAAACAAATTATTTTTATTTTCATCATTTATACTATGTGAGTGACGCGGGGCACGCATGGGGGGGGCGCGCACCCCCTGCGCCCCCCCTCTGTATCCGCCACTGCAACAATATGGTACCAAATGAAAGGCTTTGATGAGCATATTCATTCCAAAATTATGTTTATAATTTGTTACTAAAATGTATGAAAAAAAATAGATAAAACATATTAAAAACAGGACTGCCCTGCCCTGACAAAAACAAAATAAAAAGTAAGTTTCATTGCAGTCGGAGGACCTCTTTGAAAACAAATTGTTCTACAGTACGGTCCCCCGACTTCAATGACGCTTGTTATTTTACTTTTTATTTCGTTTTTTGCAGGGCAGTCATGTATTTCAATTTTTTGTGTGTTTGTTTGTACGACTTAAACAACCGTTGTTGCTCAAAATAGAGACTGTTTCGTAATACTAATGATAAACTGATAATATTGGATGTCCCTCTCTAATAATCTATACTTATCTATCTACAACTCCCCACCTCTGCAAAGTATTGATCAAATCGCTTTAGGTCATAGACACCGATCGATTTTCCTTTGTTACATCAAGGTGCAGTAAATATAAACAGGTTTTTTATTCACATGACGTAAACAAGAATTAAAGTATGTCATCCCTCCGACATTAAAATGCGACTCTTTGTTAATTAATACCCGTTGGATTTCTTTAAGTACTCTTTTAATCACCAAGCCTTGAAAGTATGTTGGTATTCAATGTAATTTTTAATTGGTGTATTTTCGTAATCTATTAGACAGCGTCATAAGTTAGATAATTATTATTTACTTTTTTACAATTTATTCTATTGGTGGTACAAAACTACCTTCAAGTTATAGGTACTTTATGGGGTTTTATATCTCACTGGCATCGAATTTTTGTGCACGCAAGGTAGGTACTCAACTAGGTGTTAAAGGCGTTTCTACCAGTCGACCTGGGGGGCTACTCAAATGGCCACTTTTCTATTCGTTCGCTAACTTAAATCTTAAAAATAAGCAATTAGTGATCAAGTCAGACGTCGCAAGTTTATGTAAATCACAGACATTGTTGTATTGTACAGAATTGACAAGCCTACGACACGTTATTTTGGTGTTTATGGCTTATTTTTAATTTTTAAGTTAGCGAACGAATAGAAAAGTGGCCATTTGAGTAGCCCCGCTGGTGACTTAATAATTTGTGATCGCACCTAAAACGAATATCATTCCAGTTGATTTTATGTGAATTACATAATCATAAACAAGCTTAATATTCTCAATATTACTATTGAATACCTTTATACCTTTATTAATTTTATTTTTTATCCTAATGTTAAACCATTTGTAATGTTTAGATTGTATTGTAGTAAAATAAAATAAGTTAAGAATTAAGAAACACCACAATACCTAGAAAAGGTAAATTTGTAAACTACCTATAACATCTAGGTTAATCTTCTTTTGTTACAAATTTTATTGGATTAAATGAATATATGAATAAATATACCTACTAATATTAAATATTTATAAACTTGATTTGGAACTAGGTATAGTACCTACTTGTTAAATGTTAAACTTGATTTGGAACTACTGTTACTAACAAAAAATAAAAATGCACCAAATGATTTTTATTACTTACTTTTTATTGCTTTTAACTTTACTCAAATTAAATTGAAAAAGCTTAGGTACCTACCTACTTCAGAATCGTTTGAATGAAATGAAGGTTTGGCTTTCAGTTAAATACATAGATAAAAATATATTCACATAGTTGATAATTTACGAAACACAAGTACATACTCGTTATGTAAATATTTACAAAAAAGTTTTTTTTACTTTTCACTAAACAAAGCTTTGAAAAAGTCTATATTTATTCAAAATTAATAATTTTAATTTAATAAATGAAATGAATACAATTAATATTCAAGTCATAGTTAGTTAATTAATTCCGAACAAATATTTCGAGAGACGAACGAACAAGGTGAAGCCACACAAAAGATAACCTCGACGCGCGATAGCACAAGCGGCGATAACGACGTCGAGTAGGTAATAATACAATGCCAACTCAACGCTCGACCTACCTATAACTATCGCTTTATTATACTGTCTTCCTCTACGCGCTTGTCCCACACCCAATATAATGTTGCTCGATGACGCACTTTTACGTGATACTATTAAGAAAGATATAAATTTAGTTTTAAATTGCTTTTGTTTATAAAATTAAAAAACGTTTTTTTGTAATCAAATTAGATTTTTTTATTAAAATTTCTGTTTTTCGATAATTTGATTTCGAATACGACTAATTTCAGTAGGCTGTGGCAAATTATTGAAAGCTAGAAAAGACGTTCCGAAACGTTTTTAAGTAGTAGAATAATTTGACGTTAACCGCATAGCTGTCAAATGAATGTACGCGTAAAGTAAATGTCAAAGTCAGCAATTTGAGTTCGCAGAGCATTTCGGACTAAATACGTTGAGGACGCCTTAAAAAGGTCTTATAACACCAAATGTTGCCATTACAAAAATATTTTTGCTCTTTTTCGCACTTTCCGTAGGCAGTCGCGTAAGTTCATTGGAACGGTAATGGACGTCGTGTCAGTATTTAGGACTCGCGATTTTTGTTTATATCTACGATAATCAGCTTAGAAAACTTTTGTAACCACTTTTAAAATCGAATACACAGCACAAGGATGTAGTGCGCGCATTTAATATTAACCCAAATCGTTTTATTTACGTATTTTTCTGTGTCTTTTATGCACACCACCACTGCAGTACCAGTAATTGATTGGTAAAGAAGTGTAGTGTAATTTTTTCCCTTCGTACGTTGTTTTATAATCATTGTTTGTTGTTGAATTAAGTTTTTATGAACTTTAATTTGTAAAACAATTGTTCTCGTGTAAGATTTACGTCGTTGTAAGTGGAATATAGTATTATATTAGTTGGAGAAACAAAATGGTCTCAATTTAAACAGGTAAGACATACGTCGTTTTTGATTCGAGTCGAGCGTTTACTGCTTTTCTTATTTGTTGATAAGATTTGTAATTATAAGTAGCTGTGTTATGTTCTAAACTTTATTGTGGGCCTCGGTTTCTGTGCAACATAACCACATATTTAGGGCAACAAACCAGTTTTATAACTAGGTACTTATTTTTGACTTGGTTTCTTCAAACTTTTGAGGCAGTATTTAGTTTCAAACATTGGTATTGGGTCAAGAACTTCATGCTTGCTTAGAAAAAAATAAATATTTGAAATCACACGAGTTTTGTACATTCAAAAACAAATGTAATTGTATTGTCTTACTCATAGCATATTGTTGTAGTTAACATTGCTATGACCGCTCCAACGGACCACTCCATGGGATTTTTCAGCTACTAGAGCAATATCAAAGAAATAGAAGCCTTTCAATAAATATAAGATACCTACGTTCTAAGATAATACCTACTCTAAGTGTGAGTGGCACCAAAACTCTGTCAAAGTTATGGTTATCGTCAAATGATAATGCTACCTATTTATTTGTCATGTCAAACTTGTCAAAGGACATCATGCTGGCTGGCAACCTCTTTTTTTGTCTAACTTGTGCTTAACCGGTACTATAACAAGCTTGTTATTGTAAAAGTTAGATGTTGCAACTGAGCCTAGTGAGATGGCGCTATTCAAACACAATAAGATCCTTCTCACTTACAACATTAATTCAATATTGCATTAATAAGCTCGGTCCTCTCTCTCTTAAATCCTAAAACAATTCTAATCCAGTGTCGACATTAATCCATGATCAATTTAAATGATGGTGAAGACTGTTTTCTTGAATTTGATAGTGTCTTTTTTAAACATAATGATTTCGATCAATCTCCGCACAATATTGTCTCAATGTTAGAATAAAACCCTTTTGCTTATTGATTTATGATTTGATGAATAATGACCTAATTATTACCAAATCTGAAGCATTTACTTCAAATAATAGAAACAAAAGGCAATGCTTTTGTTTTATTCAAGTGGGCCAATATTTCGTTGGTGATGCAAATCATCAAATAAATTGGATTGGATTAATCAATAAACTGGAATTAATTTCTAGAGATAGTCACAGATTTAGAAGTTGTTGCTATTTTCAATTAATAAAGAATTTGAGTATATATTCATAACCCTTTCACAATATTTAAAGTCTAGCTTTTGCCAAGCACCAACTTATTTTCCACCAACAGCAGTTATAAAAAAGGAGTAGTTGATAAAAAATAACCTTTAAGAATATCCAATATTGCTATTTAAACTTAAAATGATAAACATAAGCCCTTTTTAACACGTTTTTTAATGTCCCCCACTGCTGAGGCACAGGCCTTTCTTATGGGTGGATCATCATCATCATATCAGCCGCACGACACCCACTGCTGGGTATAGGCCTCCCCTAAGGATCTCCACGATGATCGGTCCTGCACTACCCACATCCAGTGGCTTCCAGCAATCTTCACCAGATCGTCGGTCCACCTTGTCGGGGGCCTACCCACGGAGCGTCGTCCGGTGCGCGGTTGCCATTCCAAAACCTTTCCGCCCCAACAGCCATCGGTTCTTCTCTCTGTGTCCCGCCCATTGCCACTTCAGCTGAGCAATCCTTCGAGCGATGTCAGTTACTTTAGTTCTCCTGCGGATATGGGTGGATAAGAAGACATTCATTAATCTGAATGTCTATCAAGAACATTTTTTTTAATCAGCATTCAGCACTGCATATTTTTTTATCGATATCTAAATAAAATAACGAATAGATTTTACCACATCTCTAAAGACTAGCTGCTCCCAAAACGCACGCCCGATAACGGCCTCTAGACATAACCTACCATGCAAGCCTAGGGCTCTACCGCCTAACTACATTGATATGAAGTGAACATGTTGATACTTAGAGTCCCTATTTTTATGGCTTTTTTGTTGTTTTGTTTGTTTTTTCAACAAATGTTATTACGGGTGTTGTTGAAAAGAACAAAAAAATCACCAGAAAACCTTAGAAATACGAACTTTAAGTATCAACTTTTACATGAACACATACAATCAATGTACTTACGCAGTAGGGGGGCTAATGCGGATTGGTGGGTGTTAATTGCAAATGCAGCCCGGGCCTAAAACTAAACGTGCCTTTCGAAGCACGGAGGAGCTTGAGGTAATACACCGACCCATTGAGAAAGTTCCGAGCTCATCTGAAAATGAATATAATTTACCAATATTACTGATAATCTCCTTGATCAAGTGGAGATATATATAGAGGATAAATCCCAGTGCTTGGTAAAACCTAAATAGGTTTTAATCTAACACTGTTAAATGTAAAAAAAAAACATTAAGTTATAACTTTAAGTATTTCAATAATAAATAATAATAATAGGCTTGTCCACCAGTTTTCATGATTTTGCCATTTCTAAAGACTTTGTAAAAAGTCTAGGTTGTTAATTAAATAGCTGATTAAGCTATTTGGCTGCAACACAAATATTGGTATGCCTTTTGGAAAAAATCATCAAAAGTGTAATTTTTAACTGCCGGAACACATCATCATCATCATCATCATCATCACCATATTCAGCCCACATCAACCCACTGCTGGGTATAGGCCTCTTCTCTATAGCGCCATTCCTCACGGTCCTGTGCCAGCCTCATCCAGTGAGATCCCATCAACTTGACGATATCGTCTGACCATCGGGCCGGTGGTCTGCCCACTGGCCTTGTTGCTCCTCTTGGCCACCACTCTGTAACTGCCTTGGTCCACCGTCCGTCGTCCCATCTAGCCGTGTCCTGCCCATCTCCACCTTAACCTCGTTATCCGCCTACCCACGTCTTCGACCTTCGTTTTTTGTCGAATTTTGACGTTTGGTGTATACCAACATAGAACCACCAGTAGACCGTATGGTCAACAAGAGAGATACCTAACATAGAACGCTCCCTTTGTGCTACCTTAATTTAGTGCATATTCTGCTTAGTGAGCGTACAGAACAAGTTTTAAATTGTTGTGGCGTCAGACTTAGGTATTTGTGGTAGCTAGCCAGGTGGACTTGAAATGAGCCTTACCACCAACCAAACAGAGTACAAATATACGCCCCTGGGAATCGAACCTGGGACCCCTGCGTCTTAGACGTGTGGGCGAACACTAGACCACAGAGGCGGTTATTAAGAAGAAAAAGGTTCCAGCCCAAAATCCTTTAATTACTTTAAATTGAATTTCAGTTGACTTCAAGATGGCTCTGTGCGAAAGTCAGTTAGACTCCGCGCTTCCTCAGCTGAAGGCCGAGGAGGACTCACACCCGAGCAGCGGTGATGAGGGAAAGTCACCGGAGAAGAAACCCAAGGTGGAGAACGGAGACATCTACGGTTTGGATCAAGGTAAGGAACTAAATAGATAGATAAAAAGTTTCTTTGCTAAAACACACATTTATACAAATAACATTACATAAATTAACTGACTGCCTATGTTCTATGAATCTATGGTCTGACTATTTTTTTCATAAATTATGCATAATAGATTATTAAGCAGTATACGGAATTTCAGTCTTGAGAAAGCTCTTGTACCCAGGCGCGGTCGCAGCCTGAAATTTTGGGGGGGGTCACTATACACACAATAATAGGTACAATTGTTTTTTATTTTGTAAATTTATACAAGCAGTGCCGGTTTTAGCACTACCAGCACCCTGGTCGATATTTCTACGGGGCGCCCCCTTTATGCGATTCCAATATTTTCAATTTTGTCTGTTAGTCAAAAAACGGCCGCGCAGAGTTTTTTTGTCAGTTTCACCTACTAATCTTGTAATCTTGCTTGTTTATAGTCAAAAAACGGCCGCGCAGCGCGATTTTAATTAAGATTCTACCACTAACTAATCTTGCAACCTTGCTTGTTAACGGAAAAAAAATTGCCGCGCAGCGCAGTTTTTAGTCAGTTTCATCTGCTAATCTTCTAATTTGGCTTATTACAGTAAAAAAAATCACAGATTTTACAGTCCCCGTAAGAATCGGAGCATTGAAAATGAACACAAAAATTTACGAAAAACCAAAATCAAATCAAATGCAAAGTCCTATTATATTTTTAAAGTTACCTAGCTATTTATCTTTACGATTGTGACACTCGGCTCCGCCTCGTGCCACAAAAGCGCCCGCTGACTGCCTCGACGCAGCCGAAATATTATTAAGCGATTTCCAAAATTCCAACGAATGCACTTGTCGTCTGCTTCTGCATCTTTTAACACTATTACCATGACGATCGCTCAATAATCATAGAAGCTACATCACTTTTTATGTACGGAAACAGCCGTTTTTCTACAAATCCAAATCTAAAGGGACCACCTACAGGTCACAATTATTAACCGATTTTCAAAATTATTTTTCCATTTGGTAGCTAAACTAATACCCTAGGACCCTTTTTTTCATTTTTTCTTAAGTCGGTCTTTTTTCCGAAATATTAACAATTTAGTAAATAAACACCCCCCAAAAAACCCGGAATTTTTGGATTTTACATAACTCCAAAAAAAGTTACCAGTAGATTTTCAAAATTCAAACGTTCACATATGTCTTGATAAATTCCTCAACTTTTGGTACTATTTTCATCTCGATCCTCTCAAAATCCTCGGAGATATGGCCAAAAATACGTCTCAGGCGATTTGCATTTGATAACCATTTTCAATGGTAAAAACAGCCGCGCAGTGCGACTTTTAGTCAGTTTCATCTACTAATCTTGTAATCTTGCTTGTTTATAGTAAAGAAAAACGGCCGCGCAGCGCGATTTTTAGTCAGTTTTATCTGCTATACTTCAAATTTTGCTTATTACAGAAAAAAAAACTAACGTGCAGCACGATTTTTAGTCAGTTTCATCTAAGTACTAATCTTGTAATCTTGCTTGTTTATAGTAAAGAAAAACGGCCGCGCAGCGCGATTTTTAGTCAGTTTTATCTGCTATTCTTCTAATTTTGCTTATTACAGAAAAAAAACTAACGCGCAGCACGATTTTTAGTCAGTTTCATCTACTAATCTTGTAATCTCGCTTGTTTTTAGAAAAATAATGGCCGTGCAGTGCGATTTTTAGTCAGATTCATCGACTAATCCTGCTTGTTTATATTAAAAAATTGCCGCGTAGTGCGATTTTTAGTCAGTTTCATTCGTCGCTTTCGTCGATTGATAGTCGACCGGTGGTCGGGCGTTTTCGGCGCCCCACACATGAAGGCGCCCAGTGCAGTCGCACCGCTTGCATCGCCCTACTGTCGGTACTGTATAGAAGATTTTTCTATTTGACGTGTACGATTTTGGGGGGGGTCATGTCCCCCGTGACCCCCCCCTTCGGACCGCGCCTGCTTGTACCGACCTCAAAATTGCTACAACTGTGGCGTGCTGACTCTGCATGTTCCATGATACTGCGGTCTGACTACCTTCTCATTTTTTTGTACTATTCTCTAGTATTCTGCCAAAGGACATCAGGCACATCAGACCCAAAGGTGTATAAGAATAATTCTGTTACATTTAAGCAATATGTATTATTAGAATAATAAAACAGTAGCAAGTTTATTTTTAAACTCCTTCATTTCGCTTAAATTAATTACTGAAAAATCGGAAGTATTTCGATTAAAAAGTCATCTTTGTCATTGGTACTCTGTGGCTTCCATGTCATCAATGTAATCTTGAATGACTGACATTGACAGTCAATTGTCAAAACGCGAAAGCCGATTGGTCGGCCTGTGGCGGTCTGTCACTTTTACTGTCATTGTCAATCAACTATCAAACAGCGTTTTGTTACGACATATGCACACTTCTTCCGTCTTGGTTCTAAAGCAAAAAAACGTGACTTTGTGTATTGATTGATAGATTTTGTTAAAAGTTTTCGAAAAAACTGTCGCTGGAGACTTGACTTTATGCTTTTTAGTACATTTCGGTATTTCGGTAGAACACCGATTAATCACTAGCGCAGTTATCAAAACGTTTTGGTCGTGTAACTGGTGTTGCTGTAATAGTGTCGGGGTTACCAAAAATACAAGTTTCAAACACAAATAACTCTCAAAATATAAAGCTTTGTTAAAATCTGAATATTTTTTATGACTTACTAATTACAAGTCTTAATTTTGGAAAAAACAAAAATGCTATACATTCTTGGGTTTTTTGTCAAAGGTATTTGCCTGATGTCTTTTGAACCTTGAGATAACTCTTGTCTTGAGCTTGTCGAAATTTTACATACTTGAACTTCACTTCTTCTCGAATGAAGAATAGTGGCCACCTCTGGTGTTAGAGTTTATCAAGCCGCCTGTAAGGCCTCTAATTTGGCTTAACGACTGTTATCAGAATGACATCAGCAGGAATTGACCGTTTAACATGGCCTCCGAAGCACGGAAGCGCTCAGTTGTAATGCCACTTAACGGTCACCCATCCGACACCTGGCCGGACCGAGCGTTGCCTAACAAACGTGATCGAGTACGATCAGTCTATCAAGTTCAGTATATCAAGAGCGCCATGAGCGCTCCACACCCTAAACACTATTATATCATATTGAATGCTGGGCCTTGAGATACCTCTTGCAGTATTTTGTCTAGCTCTGTAGCTAATTGACGACCTCCGTGGTCGAGTGGTTTTCACGCCGGTTTTCAAGGCGTCTCCATCTCTTGAGGTCCCGGAGTAGTAGGTTCGATCCCCGGCTGGGTCAATGTAGAAAATGAACTTTTCAATATTGTCTCAGGTCTGGGTGTTTGTCATACCACCGTTGTTTCTGATTTCCATAACACAAGTGCTTTAGCTACTTACTTTGGAATTGGAGCAATGTATGTGATCTTGTCAAATATTTATTTATTTAATTGCACACTTTGTCGACAGTGCCTGGTGGTCTACCTCTGAGCGTGGACTACCGCTCCCCCGTATCCCACTTCGTGCCGCCAGCCGTCGAAATGTACGCGGCCCGACCGAAGCCAGAAGTCATATCACGTGAGTTTCGTTCCAGCTATCTCTGCCCCCCTAGCAGGGCCACTGAAACGCGATATGATAAAGCAAATTAATTGTCAAAAGACGATCTGAAGCCTTGTTTATCTACCAGGGATTGACCTAGCTGTGATCTGGGGCCGTACCGGCTAACGAATCGATTATCGAAAAGTCTGCTGGGTTTCAAATTAAAAAAGATAAATCGAGTCCCAATTGGGCCAAAATGGCGAACCCCAATTCATGATGACACACGAACATCGATATCTTCCAAATAACGTCAACAGAAAGTAAAAGACTAAATTCCTTATTTTGATTTTTCTGTTTTAAATTGAAACTCGGCAGACTTTTCGATAATCGATGCGTTAGCCGGTACGGCCCCTGGATGGCTATCCAGAGAGTGAATGGATAGTCCGTGAGCCCGCGACAATTTTGCGTACATCATATGACATCACGATGAAATTCATGGCAGACGGTCGGAAAAGTTGTGATGAGCGAGGATCAAAAGATTATCGCGAATAAAATTGGCCGGAAGTTTGAGATAATTCTTCACTTCTAGTTAAAAATCACTTTTGAAGGACTTACGGCCAGATATGGCTTTGCAGACTTATTTATTCTCAATAACACTATTATTTCAAAACGTTTATAATAATTTTCGTCAAGATATCACATGACGTAAGAAAACGTCTTCTTTGGCCATCTTTGGCACAGTCTTTCAAGTACTTTCGCCCATTTCAGAACTGACAGACTTATTTAAACTCTCTCTGATAATAGTGTGTTTGAAAATAAATAATCTGCCAAGCCATATCTGGCCGGAAGTCCTTCAAAACTGATTTTTAACCGGAAGTGAATGATTTTCTCAAGCTTCCGGCCAATTTCATTTGCGATAACCTTCTGATCCTCGCTCTGCACAACATTTCCGACCGTGTGCCATGCATTTCATCGCGATGTCATATGACGTAGGCAATACTGTCGTGGGCTTACGGACTATAGAAGGAGATTCAGATCACTATACACACCCAACTGATCTGTAGGCTGATTATCTAAAATGAGCGACCGATCTCGATTCCTGAATTATTTCGAAATCGTCGCGCGACCGAGTCACTGATTTGGTATTATGTATGCGATCGCTGATTAGTTTATGCTCGGTTTATTTATGCTCGTGAAGATCTCCATAGAAACTAGCCCCACTGGCAACCGGTGGGAGCGACTGAAAAGTCTTTTTACCGAAAGTAGTCTGTGACTGTGTATGTGTCTGACCATATGTGCTCTGTGAACATAACCTTTTTGTTTTCGCTTCGAATTTCGTTTACATTTTTTCGTCTTCAAAATTGCAAATTCCGTGTAGGTATTGAAGGACAGGCCATTTGTTTTACATTATAGCAATTTTATTTAATTTTGGTTTAAGGTAAGGCTAAGAATTTAACGAAAACTAATCAGAAATTACGTTTTGTCTGGTTTCTGTTTGACAGAAGAAATCGCGAAATCGTCGCGGTCGCGTCGCGGTTTCTGAGTTAGATAATACGAATTTCATAGCATTTCCTTGCAAGTGCTCGTATATTTTAGTTCTTTAGTTGTCCGTTGGAGGCAGCACTCGTAGAAACTCGATCGGTGGTACGAAATCGAGTTTGACAGCGACGATTCCGTAATTATGACCGGTCGCTAGGTGGTTTTTAATAAGATAATCAGCCTGCGGATCAGCATTCTCAGTTTCAGAATTTCAATACATTTTAATGCTATTTTAGGTTTTTTAAACATATCCAAAAACAGCTCTTAGAATGCTGATCAGATCAGTTGGGTGTGTAAAGCGATCTGGATCTCCTCCATTCACTCCCTGGATGGCCATCATCAAATCACAGCTAGGTCAATCCCTGCCGGAGAACTAAGTTGTATAAAAATCTACTGGTGTTTGGTCCACCATTGTATATCATTTCAGTGGTCATGCTACAAGGGGCAGGTTCCTAAAATACATATAATTATGAAACAAACAGCCTTCTAAACAAAGTCACATTTTACCGTTACAAGCACTTGTGAATGTCATAGAAGCTACGCCATCGGTTCGCAAACCCTAAGCGGGAGACC
Source organism: Agriphila tristella (assembly GCA_928269145.1). Taxonomy (NCBI): domain Eukaryota; kingdom Metazoa; phylum Arthropoda; class Insecta; order Lepidoptera; family Crambidae; genus Agriphila; species Agriphila tristella. The sequence goes on along the minus strand of OV743447.1, from coordinate 17,738,500 downwards.
TTGTAACGAGAAGAACCGGCAAGAAACTCGTCAAGGGCTGCTTTATCTCCCTGTATATTTCATACAGGGTCGTTATAATTAAAGAAATGATGAGCTCTATCGCTTTATTCCTTTCTATCGCACAATGTTAAAATGCTTTTATTCAATAAAAATATATATTAAAAAAATATATAAGGTGTCGTATTATAGAGCGAGCGAGGTTGAATAGCCTCTTCCTTTTTTGAAGTCGGTTAAACCTCGGATGACGCAAGCTCTTTTATTCAAAATATGCAATCATATTATGGAGTAACTTAACTTGGCTTAGGTTAGGACACCATGAACCTATTATGGTTCCTAATGTACCATATTTTAACCCCCAAACCCAAATGTGTAAAGTTTAAAATACAATGTATTTATTACAATAATAAAGTGTGTAAAAAGACCCTCAACGAAGCCGAAGTCCACGCATTCCGCCTATCATCATGATCATATGCATTCACAATGATATTTTTATATTAAGATGATTAATAATTGAAAAAATATTAGAAAAAATCGACTCACCCGTAGCAACTCAGACGGGATTCGAACCCGCACCCTTAGGATTCCGGCCCTTTTTTTCTAATATTTTTTCAATTATTAATCATCTTAATATAAAAATAGCATTGTGAATGCATTAAAAAATCTAAAGTTTAAAATTATATGGCTATTTCTTCACCTTAATCGATTGTCTGGCAAATTGGTGAGATGGCGCTGGCCTAACAGCGGAAACGTAAAAAGTATTAGAAAATTTCGCCAATCCCATTGGCGGCTCAGTAGCATAATTGGTAGTGCATTGGGCCGGAATCCTAAGGGTGCGGGTTCGAATCCCGTCTGAGTTGCTACGGGTGAGTCGATTTTTTCTAATATTTTTTCAATTATTAATCGTCTTAAGTTATCGAAGGTCAAAGTAAAAAAAGTTTTCTTATTTTTGTCCCAAGAAACATTCTCAAAATTTTAAGTATTTCGTAACAAACCATGGCTTCAAAATGTCATCCCTTAATGTATCTCATGCACATAAACGCTGCCTTTCAACTCTGGCGTGGTACTGTTTGCAATGCTTTTTAACACCAAAAACGAAAATCGTTTCCCAGCAATAATTTTGGACAGAAATGGACCTGATGATGGGCAGAATACGTAGACCTCGACTTCGTTGAGGGTCTTTTTACACACTGTTTAAAATTTACTCAAAAACTTTAAAATCCAAAACTAATTGACTGAAATAATCAAGAAATAAAGCTATATGCCTGTCTCTGTCCCGGCCGGATGGATTTTATAATATAAATTATTAGACATAGTTAAAACCGAAAAATGTTGAAAATTTCGCTTTTTCTCCTTTTTAACACGTTTTAATTGTATCATTATTACAGTTAGTTTTCTTAAAATTTTTTTTTTATAATTTTATACGATTTTGTTGTTACTTGTAGCGATTCTGCTGATTGTGCCAAAGATCCCTGGTTCGAATCCTGGTTTATGCAAATGTTTGTGTTGAGCATAAGCTTATTTTGTTCCCGAGACATCTATGTTTTTTATATTATTATTTCTGTATGTCTATTCGTCATTCATTAAGTTGCAGCTTGTCAAGTTATTTATAATTATAACTGTCAAAAACATCCAGTTTATTTTTAACCCTAAGTCTTCGCATTTAAGTTTAAAATTGACTACCCCGTATTATTTATAAAATTATGATTACACAAAAAGTAGTTTTTATTTCCCAGCATGCATTTTTCTTTACCCCGTTTTTTTGTTCAATTCTTTTATTTTTTTTAGCGGATGACGCAAATAATATGTTGACGCCGATGAAAAGAAAAAGGGGGAGACCGAGGATAGACAAGACGAGTCCGGAATACCTAGCCAACTTGGCGGCGAGAAAACAGGCTAGAGAGATGGGTACGTGACCATAGACAAAACCATATTAATTGCCTTTTATTAATCACACTACATTAAGACAAAAAATATAATTGAAACTTATTAACTATACTCTATATTAATCCACTCAGAATATGCGTCATGCTCGTGAACGGGAGATTAATCCACTCAGAATATGCGTCATGCTCGTGAACGGCAGTAACTTTTTACCACACTGTATATTAAAGTCATAAATTAAAATAAAATTGCATAGTTGAAATGCCAGATTTCAGCAATAATTTAATAAAAAGGAAAAACAAAATGTCCGCCAAGGATAGGTTATTGAAATCGACCATAAGTGAAGTAAGGACACGAAAAATTTTTTCTTGTTCGCCTTTTCTATCCTTCTCCAATTTTATCAATTTTATTATTTTTCTCCATTTTTAAACCGAGTTACTCAACCGAGTACGAGTAGTGTAAATCTTGCCGAGTACCGAGTAATAACCGATACTCGGCGCATCTCTATTTACTTTTCGTATATCGGGTCATTTTGAAACCATCCAAATTTCAAGGATGTGTCCAGTCTATTAAACTAAACAACTCTAAGAAACATGTGTCAAATTTCGCCACAAAATTTTGGTCATCCCATATTAAATTGATCACGTGATCTCTTTGATTTGTATGGAAAGTCGATTTTTATTTTACATATTTGACCATGTGTTCCTTGGAGAAAGTTGTTCAGTTTCATGGACTGAACACATCCTCAAAAGGATATCATCCACGTTTCATACATTTTTGGTCCAAATATGAAAGTGGTCAAAAGACAAAAGTGCTTTATTCTGATAGATTTTGTCCATCTAAGCATTTTTTATTATGGCACCGAAGCTGTAGCACCGCTTCACATTTGTGTCAAAATGTATGAAAAAACAGAGTTATGAACTTACTAGCGACCGCCCGCGACTTCGTCTGCGTGGATAGTATTTTATCTATCCCTCTGGAACAGTTCTTTTTTTCGGGATGAAAGGTACCCTATGTCCTTTTCTGTACCCCTGACAATGTGTATGCAAAATTTCACGATGATCGGTTGAGTAGTTAAGACGTGAAGGCGTAACAAACAAACAAACTAACGGACTTTCGCATTTATAATGTTAGTAAGGATTTAAAATCGAGTACAGCGGTGCTACAGTTCCGGTGCCATAATAAGAAATGCTTAGGCGGACAAAATCTATCAGAATTTGCTTTTTGGCCTCCTTTTTACATTTGTGCCAAAATGTATGAAAAAACAGACTTTTTGAACTTATTTAAACCGAGGATAGCGGTGCTACAGTTTCGGTGCCATAACAAGAAATGCTTAGGCGGACAAAATCTTCAGAATAAACCACTTTTGCTTTTTGGCTGGCACTTTCATATTTGGACCAAAATGGATGATGTCCTTTGGATGGTGATGAAAAATGAGCTTGTATGGTTGTTGCAGCGGCCGTGATGAACAGTCGCGCGCCGTCTAGCGACTCGGGCGAGAAGCGCAAGCGCGGCCGGCCGCGGGTCGATAAAACCAGCCCCGAGTATTTAGCCAGGAAGAGGGCCAGGGAACTCGGTGAGTTTATCTTAGAATGTGAGGGTTTTAGGACGCCCGAGGGTTGATAAGAGCAGAGCCAAGTATTTGGCCAGGAAAAGGGCCAAGGAACTCGGTAAGTTTAACTTAAAATATGTAGGTTTTATGGAGCCTCAAGATTGACAAGACCAAAATTGAGTATTTAGCTAGGAAGAAGGTCAGGGAACTCGGTAAGTTTAACTTAAAATATGTGGGTTTTAAGAAGCCTGGAGATTGATAAGACCAGCCCTGATTATATGACCAGGAAGAGGGCCAGGGAACTCGGTCAGTTTATCTTAGAATATGGGGATTTAGGATGCCTGAGGATTGAGACCAGACCAGAATATTTAGCTAGGGAGAGGGCCAGCGAGCTCGGTGAGTTTAACTTAAAATATGTGGGTTTTATGAAGCCCGGAGATTGATAAGACCAGAGCCGAGTATTTGGCCAGCGAACTCGGTAAGTTTATTTTAAAATATGGGGTTTTTAGGATGCCCGAGGTTTGTTTAGACCAGAGCCGATTATCTGGTCAGGAAGAGAGCCAGGAAACTCGGTGAGTTTATCTTAAAATATGGGGGTTTTAGGACACCCGAGGGTTGATAAGACCAGAGCAAAGTATTTGGCTAAGAAAAGGCCCAGGGAACTCGGTGAGTTTAACCACCGAATAGATATAAGTACTACGTACAGAAAGGACACTCCCCGCCCCGCCCCGCAATCAATTACCTCACCCCACCCCGCGAGTTCGTGTGCCGAATCGTATGCTCGATTAGTCTTGTTTGTCTACTGTCAACTTATTTTTATTTTTGATACTTCAAACAATGCGTCGTAACTTTATTTACTAAAAAGTTCGAATTATAAATTGTTCGCCGCTCATCCAGTACAAACTGCACGGTAGCCCTAGACTTACGCACACAGTTGCGCGTGTACAAAAACGTCATCTGACGTGATCTGTTTATAATGGCGCGGTTGTATGGAGTGTCCAGGGTGTGGTAACTTAAAATATGAGGGAACTCGGTAAGTTGAACTTAAAAATGGGGGTTTTAGGAGGCCTGAAAGGAACTAGGAGCTCGGTGACGCTTTCAATTAGCGCATGCCCCAGCGATTGCGGAGGTTAAGCAACTTACGCAAGGGTCGGTCATGGGATGGGTGACCAAAAATGTATTATCTCGAGCTCCTCCGTGCTTCGTAAGGCACCTTAAGCCATCGGTTCTTGCTGCATTTGACTTTCAACAGCAAGAAAATAATTTCCATTTTGCTGTTATAAAAACTTTGTTAAAGAAAAATTGCCGACTGCAGAACTATCAAACGTGGCCATTTTATCATTTTGGATCTTCCCAATATTCACCGATAATTTTTTTTTCTTTTTAGAAGCTTTGGAAAGAAAAGCGAAGAGAGAATACAAACGTCGCGGTACTGCAGGTTAGTCTCATATTTTAGTTCTTATCGCACATATAAATAAAGATCAGTTTAGAATAACAAGGCGACATAGTCTGTTCCAATTGTTAATAATAGTGTTTTCTTACTTATGCTCTGAAATGTTATGATTCCATTTCAATAAAGAATGCGGGACGTTCCACATTTCCGAGGTGGCTGGTTTATCATCACGTTCTAAATTTGAAATTCAGTGCAGAAAATAATATTCAATACTTATAGTCCGTAAGCCCGCGACAATACTACCTGCGTCATATGACATCACGATTAAATGCATGGCACACGGTCGGAAATGTTGTGCAGAGCGAGGATCAGAAGATTATCGCAAATAAAATTGGCCGGAAGCCTTCTTCTTCTTCCGGTTAAAAATCAGTTTTGAAGGACTTCCGGCCAGATATGGCTTGGCAGACTTATTTATTCTCAAACACACAATTATTAGAGAGAGTTAACATAAGTCTGTCAGTTCTGAAATGGCCGAACGTACTTGAAAGTAGACATGGGCGCCGCGTTAAAAAATTGCGGCGGCGGCGAACTGGCAATTTTAGGTCGGCGGCGGCGCGGCGCCGGCGGCGTGGATTTTTTTTAAAGATTTTTTGACATTAATATTTATATGACTTTAGAGGACGCTGCATGATACAATTTAACACTTTATGTTTATTAGAACTCTGTAAGATGCAGAAACGCCACACCTGATTTAAAATAAGGCTCAAAGACTTCAGACCAGAACCAAGCTTACTAGATTTAATACTCCAAAAATATCTCGGACCTCAGCCTATACGAGATTAGTAAACAGGAACAGGGCAGCAAGGCATGCCGAATGTTGACATTACAAAAAACTTGAAACAAGCTGTATGCTTAAAAGCTCTCCAGAAGTTTTAAATTCATTCACTCTTGAGGATAGAAAGGCCTAAGCCCTAACGCACAATATTATAAATAAGACTGTGCTGTGCCTAATGCCTGTAACAGGTCAGGCGATTCTGTTGTAGGATATTCTTGAAGAACTAATAGATCTCACTGATTTCTGCCTGAGCCACATCTGCAAGTTGGTTATGAGGGTTATTAAATTACAAATCGTATCGTAATCCTATCGAAATAAAAAAAAATACAAATCGTATCGCTTGCAAGTTTAACGACTTCCAACTTCCAACCAACTTCTTGAATAAGCTGAGTTCCGAGAACACTGGTTATTGACCATATCTATACCATGCGCTACGACAGGTCGTGTAGGGATTGGTCGAGATGGTTCGTTTTACGACCCTCGCTTTCTCCGGAAAGCCAGCAGGGAATGCATTTGGAAAGCACTACTGAGATATTTGAGTACAATAGTTTGCCGATCATGTGGTTCTTGTAGCTGAGACTTTGAAGGACCTGCACATGCACAGTTTTCCCCTGACTTAGGGTCTCCCACATGTCATGTCATGTCCCAGGACACACTTTGCCTTCCCGGACGGACGAACAGACTTCACGGACTTATATGCCGCGGGCGGATACTACGTAGTTACTTGTTGTATGGTCTGTGGTGGATAATCACGGTAGTTTGCGCAACGATTCCCGTGACTCCACTAGATCCCAATGCTACTTTGAGTAATTTGTAGTCAGATGACGTAGAATGGTTCGATAAAAAGTTGTTTCAAGATTCAAAAGGACATTGACTGATTTTAGAGGATAATATGGTCCACACTGTGTAGGTCCCACTGACCTTCAGCCATCTCCCGAAGATGGGACATGCATAAAGTATTTTCCAGTCGTAAAAAAACATACAGAATACTAAGGAGAATCTGCCATTTTACTTAGCGTTCGAGGACTATGAAAAGGCTTTCATAGTCCTCGAACGCTAAGCGAAGGCTCGCTTCGATCAAAGCATGGGATGTGCTGAAGTTTCTCCAAAGGTGCCAACTACGAAAAGCTGTGGAGCGGTCCGGTCCTTACACAAAAAACAATACTTTGGTTAAAATTACTTCAAATTCAAAACCAGAGTTCAATTCCCATACTATCGCGACAAGGATAAGTTTTTTCACTGAAACTATTCATCATCATCATCATATCAGCCACACGTCACCCACTGCTGGGTATAGGCCTCCCCCAAGGATCTCCACGACAATCAATCCTGCGCTGCCTATCCAAACTATTCACCACTGCTTTATTTTAAACTTTTTGTATCCTGACTGGAAAAGAACTGTGAAATACATAGTATTATATTATCTGTGGAAATACTTAACAAACCTTCGTTCGTTTTGCCGATATTTAAGATCTTGGAGGACTTGAACACAGCGCTCAAATATTAAGTAGTGCTTTACAAGAAACCAAGAAATATCTATTGGGAACACAACACTCGAAGTTGATGACAATTACGTATGTGCTAAGTAAGACAAACACAGTCCAGTTCGATAAGTCCAACTCTTAAAAAAAGAGATCTTCGTTAAATACAGCCCAAGAATACAGCCCATACAGGGCAGCATCATTTGGTAAGTTACGGAAAAATAGAGTCGTCAAAAACTGACATAAATATTAAAATTTTCGACAGTAAGTTTGTTTTTTGACCAAAAATCCACGCCGCACGGCAGAGGCGGCGGCGGCGGCGGCGTGCCGGTAACTCAAGGCGGCGTCGCGCCGGCGCGGCGCCCATGTCTACTTGAAAGACGGTGCCAAAGATGGTCACCGGATACCTTTTCCTACGTCATGTGACATCTTGACGAAAATGATTATAAACGTTTTGAAATTGATAAGTTTGCGAACGGAGCGAGGGGCGACTAGTGATACACAAGACGGCTGTCAACGCACTGATGTTTATTTAAAAGATGGACGCGGGCGCAGCCGCGTGTATACCTATAGCTACATACATAACATTCCTCCCCCAACAAGATAGAATTAACTTTTATGTTGTTTAAAAGAACGCTTTGTAGTTAACAGGGGGACGAGCTCGTTTTGACCTTCCTTCATTCGGATGTTCGCTTGCATTTCCGGTGGCTTCCGTATCTTCGACATCGTAAAAATCATCATCGTCATCTTCTGATGGATATGGCCGATGGACTCCTCTCGACATTGTCACTCTGCATGGGGATACATCTGGTGACACACTCGTCGTGGGCGGGGGAGACATCTCCTCCTGCGGTGAAGGAGACACCATCTGTTCGGTATCTTCTCCGTCCCCTCTCGGTGAGTGTGACGATGTCAATGTTGACTCGGACGGCGGTGGCGGCGTCACAATGCCAGAACCGGTTTCATAATCGTTATAAGTATTAACGGCACTGTCCCCCGGAAATTGTTTAATTACATTTGACCCTGATCCTTTATTATAAAATATTAGTTGATTTTGATGTTTCTTAATACAATGGGATGTTACTAAATCTCTAATTAAATACAACATTTTTCCAAGTCTTTTTTGTACAACTCCTTTCACCCAAAGAAACTTATTATTGTTCACATGTTTTTTATAATAAACATATTGTCCAACCAGGAATGTTCTCAATTTACCACCGTGTTGATTAGTTTGCAAACACTGTTGGGAACGGACATGCTTAGCGAGTGATGTGTCGGAGGGCGACGACGCCACTGTGCGCGGCATCATAAGATCGAGCCGTGACCTTGGGTTGCGACCGAACACTAATTGAGCCGGTGATTTACCCGTAGTTGAATGAATTGAATTGCGATAATCAAATACGTACTTTAACAATTTTAAGCGGCTTTCTCTAACATTACTACAAGTGTGCAAAATTGATTTTATTCCTCGTTTAACTATTTTAACGAATGACTCTGCCTGTCCATTACTTGCCGGGTGGTACGGTGGTGACGTCATGTGGGAAATTCCGTTTAGGTTACAAAAATTAGCAAACTCTTGAGCAGTAAATGGTGTACCGTTATCTGTTACTATTGTCTGAGGCAAACCAAACCTTGACATTAAATCATACAATTTGTCGATTACGGCTGGTGTAGTACAGGTACCCATCTCATAAACCTCTAACCATTTTGTATAGGCGTCAACTATAACGAGATACATACGTCCGTTGATTGGGCCTAAAAAATCTAAATGAATCCTGTAGAAGGGATGCGGGGGATACGGCCACGACGCAATAGGTGCTCGAGGGGGCGATGCCCTCAGCTGCACGCAAACTTCACACAGGCCTATCATGCGTTCCAAAGCACCATCGATACCTGGGAACCAGAACCGGGAGCGAGCTTGGGCTTTCGTTTTCACAATACCTAAATGTGATGTATGGAGTTCTGAGATGACGCGCTCGCGCAACGACTCTGGTATCACCACTTTGTGACCGCGCATGACACACCCGTTTTCATATGACAACTCCAACCTACACAAATGATATGGTTTTAAATTAAAATCTTTAATCGATCTCGGCCAGCCATTAAGTACGTACTCGATCACTTTTTTTAATATTTTATCCTTGTTTGTGGCATTGCGTAGTTCTTCAGTCGTCACCGGGGACGAACCATCTACCACGAAACAAACGTAAGCAGCCCTATCACAAAAATCATAGCCGCCATCGCCTTCGGTCGTACTATTTGTAGCCAATAAGCTTGCTCGCGACAAATAATCTGCGCTATTGTCCGCACTTTTAATATACTCTATAGAGTAATTGTAGCCCCCCAGAAATAAAGCGTAACGTTGCAACCGATTTGCTGAGACTTCCGGTACGCCTTTTTGTGGACCAAATATAGAAAGAAGAGGCTTGTGGTCGGTTCGTAAGATGAATGGCACTGACCTCCCATATAAATATTGGTGAAACCGCCTCACACCGAATATTATAGCAGTAGCCTCCTTCTGTATCTGAGAATAGCGACGTTCAGCATTATTAAGCGTACGCGATGCAAAAGCAATTGGTTTTTCGTAACCATCTTCCCCGATCTGCGACAATATTGCCCCTAACCCGGTAGGCGACGCGTCTACTGTAAGAATAATCTTTGCATCCGGATTAAAGTGCGCTAAAACTTGCTCAGACGCAAATTTTTTTTTTATTTCATTAAATGCTTTCTCTTCTCCACTAGACCAGACCCATTTACAACCCTTTTTTAAAAGCTCGTATAGCGGACTTAACACACTAGATGCATTCGGAACGAAACACCTGTAATAATTTACTAGCCCTAGAAACGACTGCAATTGACTCACATTTTTAGGTACTGGTGCATTTAATATGGCTTTTACTTTTTCTGGTGATTTTTTTAACCCTTCCTTATTAATAACATACCCCAAATAACTTATTTCGTCGCAAAAGAAAACACATTTTTCAGTCTGTAAAGTCAATCCGGCACCCTGTAATCTTTCCAGCACTTGATTAAGTCTGTTTAGATGTTCATCTCGATTAGACCCGGTGATTAAAACATCGTCTAAAAGTACAAGGACGCCGCTAATGCCCGCGAGCAGATTTTCCATAGCGCGCTGGAAGATAGCCGGCGCGCTTGCGAGGCCGAACACGAGCCGCGTATATGCAAATAACCCACGATGCGTATTGATACAAGTAAGTTTTTGTGACTCTTCATTTAAACAAAATTGATTATAAGCCATGGATAAATCTAATTTAGTAAATTGGTTCCCCCCATATAATTTAGAAAATAACTCGTTAACTGTAGGTAACGGATACTGATCGATTACTAACTGCTTATTAATACTCACTGAGAAATCTGCACAAATTCGTATAGAACCGTTTCGTTTTAATACCGGCACGATGGGCGAAGCATAGTCGGAATGTTCAACTGGACGAAGCACACCTAACTCAACTAATCGATCAATCTCATTTTCGACTTTATCTTTTAAAGCGAAAGCAACAGGTCGCGCTTTACAGAATACGGCTTTCGAGCCCTCCTTCAAAGTTAACTTCACTTCATATTTAGTGAATTTTCCTAATTTCCCTGAGAACAAATCGGGGTAACGAATTTGCAAAGATTTTATTAAATCATTTTCTTCGCAATAGTGGACCGGGACCCGGCTTAACTGTAACTCGAACTGAGCAATAAAATCGCGACCTAGCAATGATGGTCCGTTACCGCGTACCACATAAACACTAAGTTGGCGGGTAAGGTCTGCCCACTGCAACGATAGCGACACACAACCCACACAATCTAACACTTCACCAGTGTAGCTCACAAGTCTTTTGTTAGTTGTTGTTAACGGCATGTTTTTAAAGTGTGTCCTAAATGTTCTTTCCGACATGACAGTAACCGCCGACCCGCTATCAATTTCAAAACGAAAATTTTGTCCGTTAATTATCACCGTCTCAACCAATGGCTCACCCTTAATTGAACGAATATTAAACAACTCACCGTCGTCGTCGTCGCCCTCGTTCACCTCCTCGACGTAATTCACTTTTTTATTACACATGCGGCGCAAATGACCTTTTGTATTACACTTCCTACATATGTAATTAGCAAAACGACACGATTCCGCTTTATGGTTAGAATAGCCGCAAACCGTACACTTCACTTTTGGACTTCGTCGACCTCCAGTGCCAGGTTGATTAATCTTGAACAGCTGTTCGTGTGACGCAGTCGATGCAGGCGCTCCCGCTGCGCTAATAGCGGCCGCGCGAGCGCATCGCAGACTTTCCGCTAAATCAACGGCCTTGGCCAGCGTGAGCCCGGCTAAGTCCTGCACGTACATCTTCTCCTTTTCGGCGCCCGGCAGCATGCCCATAATAAAACGATCCCGTAATGCTTCTTCCACATTGCTGAAGTTGCATTGTGCGGTAAGACCGCGTAATCTGGCTGCCCACTGTGAAGGTGACTCCGTTTCCAGTTGAACAGCGGCATAAAACTGGTGGCGCTCACTAAATCCAACCTGCTTCGGAGTGAAATGGGCATCCAGAATTCCTAGGATTTCGTCAAACGGTACATCCTGCAGATCCTTGGGCAACGCGAGATCCGATGCGAGCTTGTACGTAGCCTCGCTGAGTGCGCTGATGAGGATAGCACGTTTCTTCACCCCTTTAGAATCTGCCGCCTGCTCCACGTCGTTCGCAATGAAATATTGCGTTAATCTGCACTTGAACGTTTTCCAGTTATGCAAACTATGATCGAAATTACACAAATTTCCGATATTTGAAAACGACATTTTTAATTTAGAACGCGGGTAGGTATCGTCGCCACTGATAAGTTTGCGAACGGAGCGAGGGGCGACTAGTGATACACAAGACGGCTGTCAACGCACTGATGTTTATTTAAAAGATGGACGCGGGCGCAGCCGCGTGTATACCTATAGCTACATACATAACAGAAATAATAGTGTGTTTGAGAATAAATAAGTCTGCCAAGCCATATCTGGCCGGAAGTCCTTCAAAAGCGATTTTTAACCGGAAGTGAAGGATTTTCTCAAGCTTCCGGCCAATTTTATTTGCGATCTAATCCTGGCTCTGCACAACATTTACGACCGTGTGCCATGCATTTCATCGTGATGTCATATGACGTAGGCAAAATTGTCGCGCGTTTACGGACTATTATTTCCCGATCAAGTACCTATGCCTAATTCAAAACTGTATAGAACTCATCAGCTAGCGTTATTTTACGAAACTTTATGGATGCTTGACTAGTCACACGAAACCAATTTAATTTTTTTACTAAGAAATTTTTATTTCCTCCTTTTTCTTGAGAAAAGCACTATACAAGCATTGTACTGGAAGCTATTTACATTGCCTCGAATGATTAAGTGCTTGTTCACGTTGACTCGCGGGCGCGGTGGCGGGCGCGGTCACGAAATATCAAACATATGACGTGATTTCCAAGTGTTCACGTTCAAAACGCACGTGCGGTCTAAGTAGCGAGCTAACTAGCGACTGACGCGTGCGGCGCGCTCGCGGCAATTTCAAACGCCTGAGACGTTTGTGTGTGTTCATGTCAAACTAGCGGCGGCGCGCGCGATTCACTCGCGACGTCAGGTAAGTTCAACCAGTTTGAACTTGTCGCTAGAAACGATAGCACTTTCTATCACGTCGTTCAATACAGAAGAGTTTATTAGTGCTGTTCAGGCTAGAACTCCTATTTGGCAAAGTAAACACAGTCATCATATGAACAGAAATGTATAAATCTTGAAGGATGTTCTCTCAAATTACCATATAAAGTATGAAATTCACCATACCGTTCTCTTTCTTTATTAATTTCGTGATTTCGTGCACGCCAATTTTAATTTTTAGCATCTTCCACTTTAGGTATGAATTTTCGGTTAAAAATAAAAGACCGTGGTCCATATTTACGACCTCTGACAATACGTCACACTCGCGCGAACGCCTGGCGGTTAATGTGAACACGAGCTCGCAACGTTTCCCGCGCCCGCACCCGCCCCCGCGCCCGCGAGTACCTACGTGAACGAGCACTTAGTGCTTGTTCACGTTGACTCGCGGGCGCGGTGGCGGGCGCGGTCACGAAATATCAAACATATGACGTGATTTCCAAGTGTTCACGTTCAAAACGCACGTGCGGTCTAAGTAGCGAGCTAACTAGCGACAAACGCGTGCGGCGCGCTCGCGGCAATTTCAAACGCCTGAGACGTTTGTGTGTGTTCATGTCAAACTAGCGGCGGCGCGCGCGATTCACTCGCGACGTCAGGTAAGTTCAACCAGTTTGAACTTGTCGCTAGAAACGATAGCACTTTATATCATGTCGTTCTCTCAAATTACCATATAAAGTATGAAATTCACCATACCGTTCTCTTTCTTTATTATTTCGTGCACGCCAATTTTAATTTTTAGCATCTCCCACTTTAGGTATGAATTTTCGGTAAAAAATAAAAGATCGTGGTCCATATTTACGACCTCTGACAATATGTCACACTCGCGCGAACGCCTGGCGGTTAATGTGAACACGAGCTCGCAACGTTTCCCGCGCCCGCACCCGCCCCCGCGCCCGCGTGTACCTACGTGAACGAGCACTTAAGCATTCAAACCATCCTCTACAATGCCTGTTTTCCTTTCCCTCCTGTTCTCGGTTGTAATGTACTAATACATTTTTTCATATAGCAACTATCTTCCGGTAAAGAAAAATGATTTTGAAATTATCTATCAGGTTTAAATATATGTATAAAATATTAACTATTTACTTTTGGGACAGACTATGATTCGTCAAAAAACACATTTGAAAATCTTTTGAAAGCCAATTCTAGCAAACGAATTAGTGCTTAAAGGTATAAAACTTAAATTGAAATTAAGTTTGTCAATAATACAATACTGGTATTTTTATGTAGGTATTTTTTGTAAATAATCAACTGTCACAGTAAATTGTGGTGTGGATTTGGTCACTATGGCACTTAACCACGTGTGGTGATCGACATTTATACACTGTTATTATGTCATCTTTCTCGATCAACTGGCTAAACATTTTGCCTAAGAGACATGGGTCTAAACTAAAAACCGGCCAAGTGCGAGTCGAACTCGCGCACGAAAGGTTCCGTCAAAAAATCGCGTTTGTTGTATGGTAGCCCCACTTAAATATTTATTTTATTCTGTTAACTAGCGACCCGCCCTCGCTTCGCTTCGGTGTAGTGTGGAATTTCACACCATATAAACCTTCCTCTTGAATCACTCTATCTATTAAAAAAACCGCATCAAAATCCGCTGCGTAGTTTTAAAGATTTAAACATAGGGATATAGGGACAGAGAAAGCGGCTTTGTTTTATACTTTGATGTAGTGATTAGTATTTGTTGTTATAGCGGCAACAGAAATACATCATCTGTGAAAATTTCAACTGTCTAGCTATCACGGTTCATGAGATACAGCCTGGGGCCGTACCGGCTAACGCATCGATTATCGAAAAGTCTGCCGGGTTTCAAATTAAGACAGATAAATCGAGCCCCAATTGGGCCAAAATGGCGAACCCCAATTCATGATGTCACACGAACATCGATATCATAAAAATTACGTCAACAGAAAGTACAAAACAAAATTACTTACTTTGATTTTTCTGTTTTAAGTTGAAACTCGGCAAACTTTTCGATAATCGATGCGTTAGCCGGTACGGCCCCTGGTGACAGACAGACAGACGGACAGTGGAGTCTTAGTAATAGAGTCCCGTTTTTACCCTTTGGGTACTGAACCCTGAAAACGATAAAAATGTTGGTCCTCCCATATTAACTAGGCAGCTAAAATATTATATTAGCAAGGGGGGTCTCACTCCGCGTTTAAACGTTTATATTAGCTCTGCTCGCGGCTTACTCAGTCGAGCCAGCGCACGAGGGGTGGCGTGTGTCGGTTGAGACAGAGCTACGCGACAGAAAGAGAAGCACTTCGGAGGTGCTTATGATATTAGGCACGCAGCGCTGTGCAATTTGAAATTGTACTTTATTGCCGTGCAGCGAGAGTAGCTTATTAATTGATTGTTTTCGCGCGGATGGGCTTCTGTACTATTGTATATTATGTGATGTTAGTATAGGATTTCTTTCTGTCGTTTTTTGATCCATGTCTCTTTGGTAAAAATGTTTACTTTGTAGAATACTCTCTAACTGATTTAAACGATTCAAAAATAACAGTGTATAATCAATGTGTTTTTCTATACTTGTCTAATTTTGGAAACAATATTTTATTAAGGGGCCTACAGCCGTCCATTATAGCTAACTCATTTTTTTATTACTTTTAAACATGGTCAGTATAAAAAAGAGAAACGACCTCTTAATGTCTTTAATATTTATTGAATAACTTTTCAGTACTTTTCATTCTTTTAAAATGGTTTTTAACCAAAAGTGGCCTCTTTCGTTTTGATATCCCAATTTATTATTTTAATTACAAGATTGGATACAGTATGACAAATATAGAAAATCAATTATACTTTGTTCTAACACTAACTATAGTTTCATTTATCCACGCCATCACATTTCATTCATCGAAATCTATTAATTAAAAAGTGCTACTATTTTCTTAGGTAATTTACATGGGTTTTATTTAACTAGGAGGGAATTACAAACTCTTAAAACTTGACAGGTTTATAAGTTGCTATGGTTACATCTCTTTCTTGCAAAAAGGGACGCATTGATAGGCATTTAGAAAACTGACAAGTGTTAAGAGCTTTTAATAAATATGATACTTATAACTTAACCCTAAACTATAGTGGTAAATTTCGGTACTTAAAAAATATATTTTTTACTCGTTCATTGTAATTTATTAAAATTTGTGTGTATATTCAAAATTTTTCGCAAACCACCCATTTTCAACCCCCTTCAGCCAAACCGGCGATTATACCGACCGTGAAAGTCTCGCAACGGGTTAAAAAGCTGCAAACCGGTAAAAAGCCGGTCAATACCGGTGTTAATACCGGTAAAAAACCGGTGAATACCGGTAAAAAATCGGTCAACGCCGGTAAAAAACCGGTGAATACCGGTAAAATACCGGTTGGTACCGGTTTGAGGAAAATACCGCCGAAGATGCCCGCGAGAAACGTCGCCGACAAACAAGCGATCATAAGAAGAAATACAAAATTTATTAAGCGAAAAGGTAAAAAACGTATGGTGTAAGCATTTGACTACAGGTTTTGATCGGACAGAGATAAACTTCGTACGAATGAAATCACACTTTATTTGTATCAAAATAATGTTTAATATCGGTCAGTGGTTGTTAATAGCTCATGCCCTATGCTTTTCAAAGAAACTGCTGAAAAACTGCGCTTGACGCAAGACAAATTGAGAGTTGAAGACGCAATATGAACTCGAAAGTGCACAGGGCCCTTAAACGCCTGAAACTTTATATATCCGATGTTATGCTTTCCATATATTTACTCTATGGTTTCCGTAACTTTTGACAGTTCGATTCGAAACGAAGACTACAATTCCTACACAAGAACAAAGACTACGATTCATTTCGAATACATTTACATTTAGAATACGGAAACCATAGAGTAAATATATGGAAAGCATAGCATCGGATACGGAATCTTTCGGATAAAGTAAAGTTTTTGTATAGGGTCCTGCGGGGCTACTCAAATGGCCACTTTTCTATTCGTTCGCTAACTTAAAAATTAAAAATAAGCCGTAAACACCAAAATAACGTGTCGTAGGCTTGTCAATTCTGTACAATACAACAATGTCTGTGATTTACATAAACTTGCGACGTCTGATTTGATCATTAATTGCTTATTTTTAAGATTTAAGTTAGCGAACGAATAGAAAAGTGGCCATTTGAGTAGCCCCCCTGGTGTGGACATAGCAATACACAAAAGGAGTTATAAGTAATATTCTTTGGTTTTTAGGAAATAAATTTTTAAATAAGGTTACTCGCCATTTTGGAATTAAAAAAAATATAGTAAATTATAAAAAAGTAAAAGAAAAATCAAAGGTTTTGATAAAAATAAACTACGAAGCCCGTCTTATGAAGTTTATCACTCTGTTCGATTTGAACTCCTGTAATGTAAACCCCATGTTTCGAAAAACTAACTTAAAAAAAAAATATTAAAAAAAAAACTTTAAAAAAACTTTAAAAAAAAATTTTTTTTACCTAAAATTCTATTTTTCAATTACAGTCCAAAGACAAACATGCCAGGCAATGTATTTCTACCGAATGGAACGTTTTACTGTATCAATTTAAATTTTACATTTTACAGTCTGAGCTATACGCATACTTATATGTTATAGCACATATAGTGTCTTATAATAAAGGTTTCTAGTGTTTCTCGTTTCATTTCCCTGACCTAATGTAATGGTAATGGTTTTGAGGTAAAGGGCTAGGTATTTAGATCTAGGAAGTGGTGGTCTAGACCTAAACTATATGTCTAGGTCGGACCTCAGCTTTTGGTCTATAAATAAGCCCTAAGGTTTTGACCAGGTAATTAGGTTTTTTCTGGGCAGCTACTGTAGAACTAATGAGAATTTCTCTCACCGGTAAAAAACCGGTCAATCCCGGTAAGAAAACTGGTGAATAGCGGTAAAATACCGGTTGGTACCGGTTTGAAGAAAACCGCGCGGAAGTTGCTTTCCATTTTATTTAGTAAATTTTGTTTTTTTTATAGGTTCATTAATTTCATTATATATTTTAATAAAAGTAAATAAACTTTTTCGAACATGGGGTTTTTAATGCTAAACCTTAGTAGTTTGGATGCATGAATGTCAATATAGATAAATTTTTCAATTTTATAAATTCAATATTTGCCAAACTATATTTCGTTTTGGATTTTTAATGTTAAATGAATGCATTTTGTGTTAAATATTGATATGAAATTTAACTATTAATGGAGGTTGAAAATAAAATAATTACGGATAAAATATTTTATTTATGTTTATTTCAAAATAATATTATGTAATTGTTATTAGTATTACTGTTATAAAATGCATGGAAGATGAATGTTTTAGTCAAAGTTTATAATGTTAAATAAGTTTGGAAATAGACTTGAATATATCTTTGAATGTTTTGAAAAGAATTATATTTGTTATTTCACTATTGTTGAACCTGAAGTTAAAATAAGGTTTATTACCGTTCTTAGAGTGACTGTTTTACTGACATGAAAACCTAAGGGCTGGTTTATACAGGGTCAGTGACTCGACCCAGTGACTAGGGATTTCGGACCCAGTAACTGGGTACATGTAGACAGGATTGGCAGAAAGTCGTTCTGTGCCCGAAAATAGAACGGGCGGCTAGTCATCTGGACTGACTTGCGAGCGAGATGCCTGGTTTATACGGGGTCAGTAAAATGGCAGTACAGTAACCCAGTTCTGCGCTGACTTGCTACTGGACTCGTGTAGATACTAGTTTCAACCCAGTCCAGGGGCCGTATTATGGCCTCTTATTTCCAGGCAGTTTTCTGACTGGCTATCAATCTATCTCTTTTATTTGCTATACGACGAGAAAGAGATGTCACTACAGCAATTCATAAACCTGTCAGGATTTAGGAGCTTGTAATACGGCCTCAGGGGCCGAATTATGACCTCTTATTTCCAGGCAGTTTTCTGACTGGCTATCAATCTATCTCTTTTATTTGCTATACGACGAGAAAGAGATGTCACTACAGCAATTTATAAACCTGGCAGGATTTAAGAGCTTGTAATACGGCCTCAGTGCTGACTACTCGCTCGCACTTCTTTTCTTTTCTTGTCGCTCGCTCCAATTACCGACCCCGTATCAACCAGCCCGAAGTCAGCACTGGACAGGGTTGATATTAGTGTCTAAACGAGCCCTGTAGCAAGTCAGCGCTGGACAGGATTACTGTACTGCCATGTTACTGACCCTGTATAAACCAGGCATAAGTATTCAACAATTTTGATTATGTAGTTAAATGGCGTTAAAGTACACAATAGGTTATTACAAAGTTGTCCAATCGATTTTAAATCTAAAAAAATTAAAGAAATGTGCCCATTACAGGGGTATGGTTACTTTAGTAAAAAGTACGTTGTGCGTACCCAGGTTCTGGGCCAGGGGGACGGCAAATCTATTGTATCGCCCCCGGGGGTGGGGGGGAATTTATTGTAAATCAAATATATTGTATGGCAAATAAGAACTTTTAATTGATAACAATTGATAGTTAGTTGGAGGTAAACAAAATCCAGAGGAGGGGGGGGGGGGGCAGCTGCCCCTCCCTGCCCCTCCTCGGTACGCCCATCTGTCTCAGTTTCAAATATTACGTCATCCTTAGTACACAGACACATTCGCATGCGGCAGCGAAACATTTGCGAAATATGAGAGTCTGTGTAACGACCATTTCGCAGATACTAGCGAAATTGTACCGAAAAAGACGCAACCGTAGTATTACTTTGGTTAATTGGTTATGATAACAAAATTGGTTATGATAACCAATTTGGTTATTATGTAACGCAACTATTTTCATCTCGCTAATAGTAAAGTGAGACATCCATAAATTACGTCACATGTTAAGGGGAAGGGAGGGGGTCGACGAAGTGTGACATTGTGTGACAAGGGGGTCAAATCCTAAATTTCGTGACGGCACATTTCAAAATCATTTAAATTGAAATAAAACAAATTTCGGAACTGCTGTTTTAATTCAATCATTATTTCTAGATGTAAAATTGTAAAATATGTGACGTCACACTATTCTCACAAATGTGACCAGCAGTGACTAGGAGGGGGGAGGGAGCCAAAAGTCATGAAATTCGTGTGACGTAGTTTATGGATGGCCCCAATGCGAAACGTTGTCATACAACTGACATATTTTTCGTTGATTTGCCTGCGAAAGCATCGGTTTACTGAGGGCGTTTTAGTAAAAAAAGTTAATAAATCACTCAATCTCTCAATGATTTTCTATGCTAATTGTACTGTATGTAGACAAGTAGCTCTTATCATCAATATAAAGTATCTAAATTCGTTAAAATGTAATTATTATATTTTAAATTCGTTTATTTATTTTCATATTTCATTCATTCGCATGTCAGTGTATTGTTTGAATAACTAACATAAATTGTGTTATTAACTTGCATGGATTTGTGTTGTGTCAAGGTGTTTGTGGTCTTTTAGATTTACGAGAACTGTTCAACCGAGGCTCGAACGGAGCCAGGGTTGCCACTTGCTATTCCGTGCTTACAGAAAACGTACTCTAAGGCTCTCCGCTGTGTTAAGCGGGACACGCGCGCGGGGCGACATAGATTAGAGCTTACTCATGCACTGCGCAAGCATCTGTCCGTCAAAAACCAGCAATCTATATTCCCGCGCCGTGTACCCGCGGCGGGATCCCGCTGAAGGCAGCGGACGGCCTAAGCTGTTAAAGAAATATTAAAAATAAAATTGCTTCACATCACAATAAACTACTCAAACGTAACAGTTTTAATGGTTTGTTGATTGCGCCATCTCACTTACTTTGACAGCTCTGAGTAAGGGACAGATATGGGTCAACCCTAAGGCCGCTTACGCACTGACAGGTGCTTAGATTAGTGACTAGAGCCTAAATATGTATCCAAGCAAAACGAACGTTCAAGAATGTTCGCAACTGGCCGCACATCGCGCTAGGTGCCTCGATACATCGCGACTACCTAGGTATCGTAGGCGCGAAGCTTATAACCAAAGACTATGAGACCAAGGCGACTCACTTACCGGTGCGGTCACCAAGTCATCATCCCTCTACCCTTATCCCAATTTATTTGGGGTCGGTGTAGTGCGTCCTTCTCTTCCATTCCTTCCTGTCACTCGTCATCCCTTCATCCACTCCCTTCACATTCATATCATTCCGCACACAATCCATCCATCTTTTCTGCGGTCTTCCTCTTACTTGCCAGCCCTCAACATCCTCCATTACTCTTCTAGTAACATGCCGTTCATCCCTTCTCATAACATGCCAAAACCAAGCCAGACGATTCGCTTTTCAGCTTCTCTGTCACTGGTGCTACTTTCAAACTTCCTCTGACATACTCATTCCTAATTTTATCCATTCGCGTCACACCACATATCCACCACAGCATTTTCATCTCTGCTACATGTAATTTCCTTTCATCCATCTGCTTCATAGCCCAACATTCTGATACATATATGACTTCTGTACTGGCCTTAGTGCGGTCACCAAGTAACCTGGATATATCTAGACACCAATCTAGACACCTGTCGGTGCGTTCGCAGCCTAAAGGTGTTGCGCACTAAAGGTAACTTTGTATATTAAATAATTGTAATACTCAATCCTTTAGATTCGGCGGCGTCATCGTCTACCGGCGATGGAACGTCGCGCGCTAAGCGCAAATATACTAAGAGAACGCCCAACGCCAAAAAAAATGATTTGGTAAGTCGAAAAGTGGAGAATAAACTGATAAAGTCTGCGGAAAAAAAACAGTCATGAGATTTTTGCTTAATTACCATGTGACAACTCGCACAGCATTTAGTTTTTTAAATTTATTTTCCAAATTTTTACATTTAAGTTTAGTAACTTAAATTTTCTGTCGCTAAACTGCAATGACAGTTTGTAGGTGGACCAGCCACGCCTGGAGACGTAAGCGTTCTTTACAGTAATGAGCGGTTTTCTGACAACTGAGAATTTTAGTCAATTTTTATGTTGATAGATGGCGTTATTCAACTAGGTAGGTTTTTTTTTAATTTTTCCTAGCAGCTGAGTATACCACTGAGTATGATAACACTCGATACTGGCAAAAGTTACTCCCTGAAGAGGATTAGTTTGCCATAACCATGCCAAAATTGACTGTCAAATTGACAAAATCCTTTGCGTTTTTCTGAAAAAGTTACGTACTTAGTTGAACAACGACATCTAGCCGTCTTTTAGGTACTACTTTTTTTTCTTAAACTGCCTTTTGAAAACCGCTCATTGCAGATAAAAATGAAGTCATGTGTAGTCAAATGGGGTAAAAGACGTATAGAAGATAAAAAAATGCCAGATATAACGAAAAAAAGTATTAAATATTTTTTCATATAGGTATGTATAGAAAATATCTGTGTGTATACAAGATCATGGTCGCTAGAATGCAACCAGTGTTCAGTCGCTTTGTGCTGCATTACTTAATGCCAGCATTATTTAGCTGCGCCCACTTGGTTGGTTGTAATTTTTGTGTGGTGCTTTAATGTACGAATTGTTCTTTTTTACATCTTGAATAATAAACAGACAGACGGACAACAAAGTCATCCTATAAGGGTTCCGTTTTTTCCTTTTTTTAGGTACGGAACCCTAAAAATCTGCTTAATTTAGGAGTGAATAATTCTTTATAGTAATTATATTCATATAATTTATTTTGTTGTAGACCCCACAGACAGAACGCGTGAAGGGCAAAAGAGGGAGACCGAGGAAAGTGGACCAATTAGCAGCTAACAATAAAACGCAACAGCCCAGTAAGAAATAATCATTGTTCATGAATAAATTAAGGAAATAATTTATCTTGTACTTAATTCAAAGATCCAAATATGGTTAGTAACATGGTTGTAAAGTCGTTATTGAATTTATAATAGTTTTTCTGCACACTAAGGCCGTGAGTACTTTGGATGCGTTATCGTACGAATTACTCGTGCGAATACGTATGCACACACACGAACGACATCAATTACTATGGGAGCGCGCACACTGGGTGCGAGTACGTCCGAATACAACCCGAACATGTTGGGATTTTAAAACACGTTCGTGCGTTAAAATGTTAAAAAACAGATGTAAAATTTTTTACGTATTAACATAACTTACGAACATAAATGTTCGTGATCAGAGTGATTCAAGCTACCATTATTTTCCTTTCATAAAATAATGGAATTTACCGAAATTATGTCATTTTACATATTATGTCATTTTATATTTCACGCATCCATTCGATTCTACAACAGTGATGATGCCGCCCGAGCCATAACAGATTTTGATCTTGAAGTTACCAACAGATTCAGATTTTTCATCTCGCTCCAACCAATGACTTCATGAATGCGATATCTGATCTGTATCTATTTGACGGCGAAAAACGTATTCAGTGTGCGCACACAATTCGTACGACCACACGTTTACGTACGATGCAAATTCGCATCCAAAGTGCTCACGGCCTAATGCCCGGTTTCTAAGGTACTTTTCGTTGGTTTAACTATCAGAGGGGTCCACATGGTCTGGTTTAAAGTTAATTTTATTGCTATAAACCTGATAATGTGGACCTCTCCGTTAAAGTTAGACCTCCGAATTTCCCGTGACTTTAGTTGTTTATTTCAGAGATCCGCGTCCGCAGTAACCTGATGCCGGTTAACTCGGAACCCATCAGTTTGGACAGCGACGATGAACCTGATTTGGGTCAGTACTTGATAATACATTATTTATAGTCTGATAAAATGTTATCCTAGGCCCAGGGATAGATCCAGGATTTCGACTGTCGCAACGAACAGTATCGAATCTGCAAAATCTCGATTTTTATATAATTTCATCAATGGATAGAGCAAATATGATACTATTAGGATTTTTTTTTTTTTTGGATGAGTTAATTTCGATACTGTTCTAGCATGACGGTATACAGGCACAGATAGAAACTGCCTGATTCGTTAGTGTTCTCTGGGACGTGAAAAAGGGAAGGCGCGTTGGTTGAGTTTAGGTTAGTTCGTTATTATTTAGTTGCTATTTGTTTTTGCATTATAATAACTTTAAGAACCGGTAAGTAAAACTATCGAAATTGGTAGATCCGTATAAGTTCGTGTAACGAATCTGCCACTTTCGATAAAATTCCAGATTTTAAAAACATTGAATAATATCGAATGTGAAATATCACGGAAAAAATATATTAAACACTAGAGTTGTATAAATAAAAAATTTACATGCTCTAATGACAATCACATGACAATTGAGATGACAATCAGAGAAAATCAACAGGTTTTAAGACGTAAAGTCAGTCAGTGGTAACTAAGCAACCCTGCGAAAATAATATTACTTATATTATTACGAAAATTTGCAATTTTATATTGCTTAATATTTCAAAATTTCTACACCCAATGTCATATTTTCTTGGGTTTTTCGCGATTCCCGGCTTCAAGGAATCGAATTACACACAAATTCCCGAGAAATATTGTGCCGTTTAAGAGAAACGTGTCAAAAAAGTTTCGTAGAGCGCCATCTCGCTTTTTGTCTCGTTCTGGTTTAACGATTTTATATATTAGATTAAAAACTTTATTAGGCACAAAAAAAGAGAAAAAACAAAA